>OX382261.1:1544317-2144317 GCA_947507595.1 Pyralis farinalis | reverse complement strand
CTTACTTACTATTTGATATTATTCATAGTAGTCATAGCCACATTGTTAAAATAACTTAATTAGAAAGTTATCATATTGACTAATGCTCATAACCATTACAGAGAAATTTTCATTTAGTAATGTTACCCATTAATCAATAAACCTTTAATTATTATTTAACGACATTGGTCCATATATAAACTATCTGCACTAGTTATCCAGTGTGTCCACTATTGTCAATACTTGTAAAGTTAAGACATATATAATTATATGTCTTAACTTTACAAGTATAAATATTAAGACACATATATTGTAAAGTTTTATTATAAATACATTCTTTTTAAGCAGTCGATCTTCAGTAATTTAATTTGTATGAGCGTATGAGTTAGCGCGGGGCGCCGCGAAGCGCGATGCTGGCGCGCCGCGCCCGCCTCGGCGCGCTGCTGTGTGTTCGCGCATCGGACACACGTTGTGCGAGTGGGTCGGATTATCACGTCCGCGCGATCTAGTACTATTATTTCGTGCTCAAAAACCATAGTTATTCCTAGTGGAAGTACGTTGTCCAAAATGATTGAAACTATTTATCTGTTCATTATTTGTAGATAATAATAATTGTTCGTCAAGGGCAGAACGGATCGCCTCAGGGAGTGAATTAAACTGCCTAGATGCTATGATTGTGCTGAGGCGGGAATTATTTAATCCGTCTGAGTAGCGTTTTATAGCTAAACGTTCATTTATTGGCCAAAAGACGTCATATTTTGAGCTGTCTCCGTCGGCCTGCTCTTAGGTTAAGTTGGCAAAAAGATTCTCTAACTCTTTTCCGAAAGCTTCGATTGGCCTATGTCCCTGTTTAGCACTATGTAAACGAGATTGAATAGCTACAGTTGATTTTTTCTGTAATAAATGTCTTCGCATGTCACCAAGCAAAGAGTCAACGCATGTGTAACTGCCGTGTAAGCGTAATTTAGCACTGGTAGACAACCTTGTTTTTAATATAAATTGTATTAATAAATTTTTTGAGTCATCGTTTAGCATAGTATTATACAAATCTATACCATTAATTAATTGTTTGGTGACATGTTCTTGACCTGTCAATACTGGAAGTAAAGTTAGGGCCGTTTTCAAATCGAAATTAATTTTTTCAGCCATTTTGTCACTATCGATTAAGTTCAAATTATCAAAATCACACGTAACTGTCACCAAATTATTTATTTTGCTATATAATAAATGTACTTGGTTCAGTAAATTATTTATTTTAAAAATGTCATCAGTGCTCGCCTCAGCATTATCAATACTAGTTTTTATATCAGACAAAGTATACTCCAGTTGCGAATAAAATTCTTTAGCTTCATTTAGCTTAGTTAGACCAATAGGCTTCTTTCTACGTTCTGGACCAACCTTAATTAAATATACTCTTATATCTGATAATTCTTTATGCAATTTCACTAAATTACTCGACATTTTATTTACTCTACGTATAAAATAATAATCATCTTAGTTATTACGAATTACAAATTTAAATTAATCCAGTTACTAAAACATTACCATAGAATAATTAATAGTACCTATCTATCTATCTATAACTTCACGCCAAATCCCTTACGGGGTAGGCAGAGAGAACCGAGCGCCACGCGACTCGATCCTTACATACCTCACTCGCTTCTTTCACATTCATTGCTCTTTTCATGCACGCTCGCCGGTTTCTAGGGCTCCTGACATCACCTTCTGATAGAACACGACCAATCTGATCATGATAGGTAAGTCTTGGCCTTCCTCGGCTCCTACATCCTTCCACTTTTGCATTGTATATCTGCTTCGTCATTCTTTCATCCTGCATTCTTTCTACATTTCCGAACCAACGGAGCATGCCTCTTCTTATTTTAACACCGACGCTCTCTTTCAGACCAACTCTGCTTCTAACCTCATCATTGCGGATACTGTATATATATATTAATAAGTACCCTACTATAATAATAACATATTTTATGGACTTACTTAATATTTGGTGGACACGCGGCTGTGTAGGACACGCAGTACGAGGTGTCGCGTTACGCCTGGCGCATGGCGGTGGCCGGAAACATGCCGTGAGACGTGGCGGCTGATGGCGATGCGGCGACCACGTTGGCTGGCTGCTGCGTTTCTTGGTAGTGATGCGTGCCGGGCTTGCCCTGGACACCTCGAGCTGGGCCGGAATAACCCTGGACACCTCTTGCTGTGGGCCGGGATAACCCTGGACACCTCTTCTTTCTTGGTTCTTCTTAATGTAGCATACCAAGCGTGTTACGGCTTCTCTCTTTAAGGCTCTCATAGCATTGTGTTGGCATCGCTTGTATAGAAAATAGCTTGCGGCAACTAATATAGCGACGAATAACGATATCCTACTAATATTATAAATGCGAAAGTTTGTATGTATGGACGTTTACTGCTCTTTCACACTTAAACGGCTGAACGGATTTGAATGTAATTTGGCACGTAGATAGATTATGATCTGGATTAACACATAGGCTACGTAATTTGACTCCACGCGGGCGGAGCCGCGGGCAGCAGCTAGTTAGTAATATCTCTGAAAGATTCAAGCTGCTGCCACTAGCTTGTGCGTTTACTGCGGCGGTCTGGGCGACGATAACTTCCTCTTTTGTTTGAGAACTGTCCATAGTGAAGGTGTATATTGGTGTTTCTAATTCACTTCGTCTGATGATGAATGTGCTGAAGATATACCACATGTGTTCTATCTTGAGTTATAATATTTTCGTGTCTTCTCTCTTGATGTATTTAGTTCTTCATTATTTATTCTTCCAATCTTCTATCTTGATAATTTCGATCTTGAGGCTTCTTTCTTGAAATGTTCACTTTTTAATTCATTTTAATAAAATGAAAATAAATAGCTGGCAGGGTCGCCATGAGGTAAATGAAAAGACTTGTTATCGGTTCGGTGTCTGTATTGTTAAGACCGTATCCAACTTAAAACTAAGTATTTATACTCGTATTAAGTAGTTACACACGTCATACATCATAATGCTAACGCATCAATTCGCAGTGCGTTGCGAAACCATACTTAATACGATTGAATACAATTAAGTTTACAATATTATTTCGACATACTACGCCATACCTCATCCTTTGCACTCGCCAGACCTTGCTCCAACTGACTACCATTATTTTTGTGATTTTTCTACGTGGTAAAAAGTTTTCTTCCCAGGAGGCAGTACAAAATGCTTTCACACAGTTTATCGAATCTAGAATCCCAGAGTCCTATCTCAAAGGCATAAATATACTCGTACTTGCGATTAGATAGCAGCATTGTATAGATAATGAGGGTAAATTATTTGATTAAATAAACATGTTAATTTTTAGAACAAAACGAGTTTTAATTTTTCAGTACAAATCGGCAATTTCATACTTTAACCCCTAAATAAGTACTAACATATGGCATTGACATTTACAATACAAGGCGTGTCGCGCGTGATACCTTTTTTACCCCGCTGCTAACGCAACACTACTTCAGTCATCATTGATGGGTTACTAAGTTCATTTAGGAATTCTCTTTGTTTTGTCTGTATCAGTAAATACTGTCTGATACACGGACTCCATTCTCCACGTATATCTATTACACGGACTCCAGGGTTGCGTGTCTATTGCGTGGCTAGTCTATTCAGATACGCAGTTCTGCATGACTTCTATGAGAAAACATACAAGTGATTAATAGATATCATTGTAAAAAACTACATTTATAAAAATAAAAATCATTTGTTTAATAATAATAATAATAAATTGCTCTAGCAGGTGATATGCTCCAGGGGTGGAAGTGTTAAAGGGCATAACGCCGCGAGTAACTTCGGAGAAAGCGCAGCACACCTCTCGACACCCCTGAGTCACTCACACCGGTGTTGCCCCCGGCCGAGTTTCTCTGGCATTTCGGGGGCCCATCTAGTGAGTGGCGAGCCACCACCTGCCAAAAGTAACATCTGAATATGATAGTTATGGCAGGTGTCCGTCCCTCTTCTGCAATAACCCAGTACCAATAATCCCTCCAGACATCATTACAATAGACTAATAATTTCCTACACTTTGCAATAGTCCCAATACCTGCCGTGACCTGCTCATAGATATATGGATCTAACGATATTTTTAGGAGCGGGTTTCGGTGGGTGTACAACATAACATGAATCTTCTCAAAAGGGCCTCTACGCGTTGGATCCATATCCCCGCGCACGCCTATCAAATGACCGGGATAATACCCGTGAAAAAAAAATATATAATAATAAATATTGTTGGACAAATTACACAGCGCCATCTAGCCCCAAAGTAAGCGAAGCTTGTGTTATGGGTACTAGACAACTGATAAACATACGTAAATTTTTTTTTTTTGTAAATACATACTTATTATACATAGAAAATACCCAGACCAAGACAAACAGACATGTTCATGCACCCAAATGTTTGTCCTGTGTGGGAATCGAACCCACGAGCGTTGGTGTCAAAGTAGCGTAACAGCGCGTTTCACCACTGCGCCACCGTGCTCGTCCCAAGAAATAGAAATATATAAAATATATAATAAATATATATAAAATAGAAATTCTTCGTTTACCCAAGAAATAGAAATAAATTGAACAGGACACATGATGATTACACACCATTTTGAATAGAAATACCAATTATATTTATATTATGCTAAATTGTGAGTTCGAATTCCGGTGTGAGCTTGCACCGCAAAATTTGTATTTTCGAATTTACATAATTGTTATTATCATTTGCTCTGCTGATGTTGAAAAACATCATGAGGAAACCTACAAAGAACTATATTTCGAAAGTCGTGTGACCTAACGTAACAAAGGTTCTTTTCCCTCTGGCTTGTGGAGGTCGCTCCACTTAAAAATCAGTATCCTTAGGCTTATGTAGTGAACCCCGCGGGTGGGTTCCACCCATGAAGGAAAAACCTATGGATACCGATGGCATCGATATTACGTAGTAACTCAACTCACCGCTACGGGTCGCGGGTAAAGTAGAACGTGCAGCTCTTATTGGCTAGCACGGATCAACATCGCGGCAATTATCGGCTCGTTGATTCAAATATTCTCATGTCAGTAATTGCGAACATATTTAGGCCCTAAAACACAACTTTCTATAGAACGGGCGTTGCATGTTATTTAATTACATCTAAATAACTTAATTAATCGTTAAAAAAACCAATTTTTTTTTAAACCAAGTCCGGAGCCGTACAAGCATACGGCGCACCTGATGTAAAGTGATTACCATAGCCTATGAACGCTTGTAATACATTAACTATCACCCGCGCGATGCCACCTCTGCTGCTAAGACAACAACTCCTTAGGAGCTTACTGGTGACCTCACTCACACGCAGGAACACAACCCAACAGGTTGTTGTGGAGGTACTTCTCCAGACGGACTGCTTTGATGCGCCCTACATCTCTATAAACATCCAGACGAAGACAAACAGACATGCACACAAATGTTTGTCATGTGTGGGAATCGAACCCACGGGCGTCGGTGTCAAAATAGCTTTACTAACCTCTGCGCCACTCTGCGGCGATGCTAGTTTTTATTATAAACAATGTAACTTCCAACCTTGTCGTCGTATATACAGGATATCCTAAGACCGTACGTACCGATCCAGAAAGGAAAATATTCAGCATGCATTTATATTATGTAACATGATCCCTCAATTTACTCATTTGTAAATACTTTGAAATGATCAAGGAACCATTGTAAGAAGTCATACATATCGCTTCTTGAATAATATTTAGATTTGATTAGTCTCTTTCTAAACTAGAGGTTATTTTTCACATTTGGTAAGTTCGATTCCCGCTTGAAGCAGGCGATTTCTTGAAAATCGTGTTTCCTGCTGCATACTCTGTATCGATTCTAGCGCAATATACCTATATATAGTATACCGTTAAAGGAGTGAAATAAAAATAAAGAAAGTGTGTGTGTGTCAGCTCCGATGCGCGACTGAAGTTGAAGAAGAAGAAGAAATCCTTACGAACAATAATTATGATATATATCGAATAGAAAAAGGGGGTAAATGAACGCATATTCTAAAATAATAAGAATACAATTTTTATTATTCATAAATGTGAACTACAGGCTTACCAATGAACGGCATCCATATGTTTTTCGGATTCTTCTTCGATACGATTCGAATCAATTTCTTCCATATTTTCCAATGTTTTCTAACGTTAATCACATGATGATTTGTTTAATAGTACATAAAAATATACGTAAAATGTACCAAGCTTCGTAATACGCAGGCGCACACGTGCAGCGCTCGGACCATAGATAACAGAAACAACGGGAGATGTGACGAGGGGGCGTGGTTGGTGTCGCCGCAATATGCTCAAAACGAGAACATTGCCAAGAACAGTTAGTTAGTTGCAATCAAGTTCGATTGAGATACGTTGCTCCTTGTTTTAGCAAAATGCCAAGTTGTGCTGTTACCTTTTTGCAAAAATAGAAGTGCAGTGGTTAACTTTAAATCAAATGGAATCACTTATCACCTATAAGTACAAATAATATTACGTTTTATAAGCATAAATACAGAATTAATTTCAAAAATTCTCTGACGCCATTTCTACCAGGGCCTTACCACGATACAAATTATAAATATCAAATTTCTCATTCTTAATCATACATTGCTTTTCTACCATTACGCAGTCGCCACCGCTCGTTTACCAACACGCAATGTAAAGTGAGTAATATTATTCGTTCACTGTGTGTACAGTTTCGAGATACGGCCGCTTGTTTCTGCCGCTTTATAAATGTAGTAGTGCGTGCTTACTTGGGTGTTGTTTAAATAAACATCCAATGACAGTGTCTTAACAAATGCGTGTCGTTGTACTTGTGTGCGTAGAATGATATTTTTTATTTATTTAAGTGTGTGAGTGTTTTATGGTGGGGGTGAAACTCGGCGACAACCGTCCCGGTGTAAACTCGCGTGATATGTCACATCTCCCATTGTTTCTGTTATCTATGGCTCGGACCCTGCGTATGTGCTTGTCTCTTTTTAATACTTCTACTAAAAGTTCCGTACTAGGCCCTATAAGCCAAAATCATTTTTTAAAGAGTAAACTCCAAAAGAAGCTTTTATGTTTTTTTACTACCCGCCCCCGCGATGTAATAACTTGCATGGTAGTATTTTTTAGAAATTTATTAATAACTAGCTTTTGCCCGCGACTACATACGCGTGGAATGTTGAAATCGATTTAATTGTAAGAAGAAACTCATCTACCCATCCACCGTGTCTGATGTAAACATTGTAAGGAAGTTTTTAAATTAAGCACAAATATTTCAAGACCTGAATTCAGGCAGAGGAACGATATAGTGTGGTTTTCAAAGAATTTCTTTATATGCAACATTTGATGTTTTGCCCTTAGGAGCCATTACGAACAAATTCAAAAGCAGTTCGTCCTGAGGTCGACGCCGGCAGCTCGGAGTGTTTGTCCTTGTGACTTATTGACGGTAATGGCGAAACATACGGTCACGGGAAACTGCACACGTTTAAATTGGAACGGGAAATTGTTGGGAATGAGGAGTTTGCGCGGTAACAAAACTATATCACCAGCTCCACAGCCCGTGAGAATTCCAGCTTCTAGAATATTGTTACGAAGCGACACCACTTTCACGCGAGTCCCTTTACGCAAGTTTCGGAGGGTTCAGTTGGGAAGAAACATAATCGGAATACCCACTGTGACGTAATCACACTTTTATTCTCAAAAATTGTGTACCGTATGGCTGGTTTGGGTTAAAATATTATTGAACAATTTAAATTTCAGAAGTTGGCGATTTACGGGTTGAATATTGTGATATCTCCCCTTGTCACCCGTTTTGATAACTAAATGAAATCACCACCACGCATAATAGAGCGAACCAATTGTCTTTTGTTGCGACTTTAGGGAGGTGACTTAATTATCACCCATTAGCCCATTACCCAGTGATGTAGTACACGGTCGAAAAACCAAATATTCAACACCCACTTTCAGAGCGGTGTTATGCGCGGGGAGTCCGGATGCAGAAAGCAAGTTTAGAAACTCTACCGAATAAGTGGTAGCATCGGTTCGGTCTATAATTGTATCAATGTACTTGTATACCACCTCGCTCCCATCAACTTTTATTAAAATACTTTGGTTTACAGCAGCCGCTTGATCATTTTTGGGCGTCAATGTTGCGCGCTCACAAATCCAAGAATTCTCGTGCCGAAGGAACTATTCAACATTAGCTTTTCGGCAGAGTCGCCAATCCATTCGCTTCGGGCAATGTACACTCACCGATTTTTAATAACACATCCGAAAATTCTTGCGCTCGAGGATTGCCACCCAACTGGGCTCTCGTGTTTAGTGTCAGACTCAATTTCTGTACCGGAGGCCAGAGCATGGAGAGTTTGAGACATGCGCTCACCTCATCAGCTCTAGTTCCTCTGGTTATGACAGGTAGAGTCTGGCGGAAATCACCACAAAATAATTACGTCTCTCACAATGTGATCGTTTCAGGCTACGATCGACTGCTTCCACGGCTTTTTGTGCTCTCCCAAACGTTTAGCACTCGCCCCAAATGATTAGGCTGCATTCTCCCTTTGCCTTCTGACCTCAGCCAGCAGTAATCGAGTCAAAAGATAGAGGTTTTACCTGTACCACCGGAAGCGTCAAGGATAAACGTTTCACGCTCCTGCTCGTTAACACTTTGTCGTATACTGACTTTTGCTCTTTGGGAGACTGTACAAAAGTCGTCTGCGTGGGTACCTCTGTCTCACCTATTTCTACCGCCAAGCATCTGTATGTATGCTATATACATACAGATGCTTGGCGGTAGAAATAGGTGTGTAATATGTGTTCCGGTCTGAGGGGGAGATATGGCAGAGAAATTACTGGGTACTCGACGAAACACAGGTCACAAGATTGGCAGCGCGCGAGTAACATCCCCGTGGTGTTGCGAGCGTCAATAGACTGCGGTAACTGTTTGCCATCTAATGCGGGCCGCATGCTTGTTTGCCAATCTAGTTGTATAAAAAAAATATTAATCATTCGTTTCAAGTTTCTCAATGCGTCGGTTTCTGCGAGTGATTTAGGTTACCAATAAGAACGCTCGCCGCTTTCTGAGGCTCCTGACACCATCTTCTGATAGAACAATTTGGTCATGGTAGGTAAGTCTTGGCCTTCCTCGACTTTTACGTCCTTCCACTTCTACGTCCTTCCACTTCTACGTTCTTCCACTTCTACGTCCTTCCACTTTTACGTTGTATATCTGTTTCGCAATTCTTTTCTTTGCATTCTTTCCACATGTCCGACTCAACGGAGCATTCCCCTTATTACACACATCAAAAGTGTCTAGGGATCAACATATATTTTTGCAATAACTTTTTTCCTGATTGATATTAATTAAAATTTTCTTTAAGGATTCATCAAATAAAGTGTTTTCGTTTGTCTACAGTAACGATAAACCAAGTCACCTTTGCATTAATAAAGAAATTTGCCATTTTCATAATAAAGGGATTTTTGACATTTGAACCACTAACATTAAAGTTCGAAAAAAAGACTGAAATAACAGTTTTCTTTAAAATTTTATTGGGTAACTTAAACAATTAATAATCCGTGTTTCTACCGCGAACACTAACAACACGTGGGAATGATAGAAGCTGGTTCCCGGCAACGTACTGTGGCTTTAGCTCTGAATACAAGTCAGAGTGTTATCAGTCGACTTTGGACACGTTACCGAAGCACTGGTACCGTGGCTGAGCGCCATGGAGGACGGTATCGCTGCACCACACGGAGACAAGACCGATACATTCAAATCACAACTCGAAGAGCTCCAACAATAACCGCCATGATGTTAGCCGTGACGCTTCATCACTCTTCAGGGAACTTAATTAGCGACCAAACAGTCAGAAACCGCTTGCATGAAGTGAACCTTCATTCCCGAAGACCGCTAAGGGTACCACCTATAGCTATGCACAATCGTAGGATTCGATATCAATGGGCTCTTGAACACAGAAATTGGGCAGAAGAACAATGGCGTTTCGTGTGCTTTTCTGATGAGTCTCGTTTTGGTATGAGACCGGATACAAGACGTATACGACACTGGAGAACCCCTGGACGCCAACAGCGATTAAAATCCTGCCAGGAAGTCCATCCTTATAGTGGTGGAACCATCATGGTATGGGCGGGTATTTGGATCGGCGGAAGAACTGAGTTGATTTGGATCAGAGGCAACCTCAACGCTCAAATTTATGCTGAGACGATTGTATCAGACGTCATCGTTCCTCTACAAGTGCAAATCGGTCCCTTATTTCAGTTAATGCATGATAATGCACGACCGCACACCGCAAGAGTTGTAAGACAGACTCTCGCCGCAGCTAACATCAATGTCATGCCCTGGCCTGCTCAGTCGCCAGACTTGAACCCGATTGAGCATGCATGGGATATGCTACAGAGAAGAGCTCTGCCGAATATGGAGGGTATCCAGTCGCAAGAAGACCTTTTTTTGTTGTTGCAACGAACATGGGCGGCCATTCCACAGCGTGATTTGGATGAACTCATTTTGAGTATGCCAAACCGATGTTCTTGTGTTGTTAGTGTTCGCGGTAGAAACACGGATTATTAATTGTTTAAGTTACCCAATAAAATTTTAAAGAAAACTGTTATTTCAGTCTTTTTTTCGAACTTTAATGTTAGTGGTTCAAATGTCAAAAATCCCTTTATTATGAAAATGGCAAATTTCTTTATTAATGCAAAGGTGACTTGGTTTATCGTTACTGTAGACAAACGAAAACACTTTATTTGATGAATCCTTAGAAAATTTTAATTAATATCAATCAGGAGAAAAGTTATTGCAAAAATATATGTTGATCCCTAGACACTTTTGATGTGTGTATTTTAACACCGACACTCTTTCAGATCTAACTAGAAACTCTGTTTCTAACATCATCATTGCGAATACGGTCTACAAGCGATACGCAATAAAGTTTACGCAACGCTCGCATTTCGACCGTGTTTATTCCAGTTTCATGTTCTCTCTGATATACGCAGCTCTCGCTTCGCTTAAGTAAGCGAGCTGTGCCTTCTGGCTAAAGTTTTTACTGCCAAAAAGTTTTCCCAACGGGTACATGAGGTACCTCCCATCCCTGCTAAATTTGCTGTGTAATTTGTCCAACAATATTTATTTATTTATGTATTATAGCAATTCCGGTGTGAGGATGAATTGCGTAAGAGTTATACGGTTCAGGAGGAAGCTGTTGGCATCGTATCGAAAAAGTCCTAGGAACAATTCTCATTGTACAATCGGTAGAACACACAAAGGGACGGAAACTCTCTTCTTAAACTCATGTGTATGCTTAGGATCACAGACTTTATATACAACGCATACAAGCAAAGGCATACAAGCATTCGCCCCTCCTGATAGAAAGTGGTTACCGTAGCAATATATTAAATATTACTCCCACGATTCCACCTTTTGCTGCAAACACATCAACTCTTTAGGAGCTCACTGGTGCCCTCACTGACACGCAGGAACACACCCACTATCTAAGGAGTTATTATTTGGCTGCGGTTTTCTCTGAAGTAGAGGTACTTCCCTAGATGGGCTGCTTTGATGCGCTCTACATCTCGTAAATCTCGCAGCTCGTCCCTAAATTTAATCACAAGGTCCTAGCTGGTAGCTATACTCCCGCCCAAATGTTCAGGATACAGGCGGGGAAACAATTCAAACAATGATGTACAAATATAATTTTATTACCATAATTACAATCATACAAAAATCACATTCAATCATCATAGCAGTCCGACGTGTCCGGGCCCAGGTCTCACAGCGTCGAGAACTGTATCATACTCTTGATGTCTTTCAACAGGACGTCCATGAAGCCGCGGTGACTCACCGGCTGATTCTGAAAATGTCAAATTGAACTGTAATTAAAATCACATAAAGCTGGCGTTTGCATCGACGTTGGAGAAATGTTTCCACTCCATTGAGCCATTGCATGCCGAGCGGTCTGGTCGAACCATGCGCGTTATGACAATAGTCGATAAAGAATCGATCTATTGACTTCTTCCCGCGCTTTTGTGTGACAGTGACATTGTTCTTATACTTGAAATTTTTACAATTCAGTATAAAATTAGTTTTATGTGACAATTTCGATAGTGTTTTGTAACATATGTGCTAGTGAAATTATACAGTAATGAAAAAACTCAAATATAACACGTTCATGCACTTTTTGGAGGACGTGAATAAGTTCATCAAGAAAACCTTGTAAAAATCACTATAAAAAACGTTACGGGTGGTATTTAAACTGGGTTGATTGGGTCGAGGTACCCTTCCCAACTATTTTTTCAGCACAGTTCCTGAAACTGGAACATAGAATTAAGATTTTCAAATGGTTCTAAACTGATGACTTGGCTGTATGGGCTAGATCCCTTTGCCTTTCCCGTCGGGGATAAAAAAATCGATCTATTGACTGGTCCCCGGTTCGAATCCTGGCCATGTACAACTAAATTGGTGTTCATGGATTTATGTACATTTATAATTATCGGTTCGATAAAAATGGTCTGGTTTCCCCTATTGAGCAGGTGCACAAGGTCGGCAGTCGCTCTATGTAAAAATCAGTATCTTCGCCATATCCCTTTAGGCTTTAGAAGCGGACCCAGCAATCCTAATACATTAGGAAACGGTGTACAGCTAAGAAGAGAAATAGGGGATCGGATATTTCAATATAATATAGAAAGACATAGTTTCTGGCCATTTACGGGTTGTAAATGGCCAGAAAGAATGTCTAATGAATATAAAATTAAAAATGCCGCGTTAACAGCGTATTACGTGAACACGTGACGTCACTTGTCTGTAAACAAACTACCAGCCGTAAAGGCTATATTATTCCAATTGAGCGCTGCAAACGAACAAAGCTGGCTGGTAGCTTGTTTACAGACATATGACGTCACGTCTACAGTGATCGCATGTGACTTTTACGCGGCATTTTTACACATATAATCTTTAGATATCGTATGAGATTCAAAGGCTTGCTTTTTTATTTAAAATATTTTTATGTTGATATATAACCATTAGGATTTATTTAGTGTTGTTGTATGTGTATACAGAATTATGTCAATTGTACAATAGGAGTGTGGACTCCTATTGTACAATTGACATAATTCTGTATCAATGCTAATTTAAATCTTACGGACATGATTAATATCTATTATTTATAAATGTATGAATAAATTCTGTAAATTGTTTAGTGTTGTGCTACGTAATTGTTACATGCCACGAATTAGCTGAATGAAAAGGCTCACAATGTATTTTTTTATACACCGTCACAAGGTATCAAGCATAGAGCGCACCCTATGTAAATAAGTTACTGCAGCGTATGAACGTTAAACACATTAACACTCGTGCGATGCCACCTGAAGAATAACAAATGATGAATGAAATGAAAATAACAAATCACCTCAAGAACACAACAATCATCAAGAGAAATGTTATTTGGCTACAGTTTTCTGTGAGGAGAAGGTACTTTCCCAGTACTTCCACATATTCATGGATACAAATGTTTGTCTTGTGTGGTAATCGAACCCACGATCGTTGGTATCATAGCAGCATTTTACCCATTTCACCACCAAGCTCGTCAATTAAGGCTATCGATATTACCTCATTCAATGCTTATTAATAATATGTACCTTGGCAATGTCGAGTACTTGTTCTACGAAGCGGTCGTTGAATACGGTGATGAGGCCCTTGCGCAGCTCCGGGAGCTCCGCGCCGCCGGCGCCGCGCCACGCGGACGACACGCTCAGACCTGAACAAAATAACATAACATTAACTTCAACGGTCTATATCCATGCAAAAAAAAGTCATTACTCAGTTTCGACCAACCAAATTGGTACATATTATAATACTAAGATAATTAGGTCATTCGGGGCGGCTTTAAAACTGTTAAAGATAGACAAATCCTACTAATATTATAAATGTGAAAGTATGGATGTTTGTTCCGTTTTCACGCTTCAACGGCTGAACGGATTTGGAAGAAATATGGCAGGTAGATAGGTGAGATACTGGTTTAACATATAGGATACTTTTTATATTTTGGATGTTTAAATGTATGAATCTTACTAGAGATTATAGAGATGGGCATTCCGCCATGACTGGAAATAAACCCGATTTACCCTGGGCATAGGCTGAGCATAGCCATTTATTCTGAGAAGTTATTAAAAAGTATTTTTAGTGTTAAGTATACATTGTAACCCATTATTTGTCATCCCTTTTTTTTTTTTAATTAATGCCTGTGTAATTTTTAAGGATGTAAGAAATAGGCAATATTTAAAAACCAATTAAACGTAGTAATAACCTTAGGGATTTCCACTACTTGCCATTAAATTAAGTATGCCCGTAGTACGGGACTTACATCTTTTATTATTTCTTACATTGTTTGAGAAACCCTTTGTATGTACTTCGGTTTGGGAAGCGTTTGGTCGGCGACATGTCTCGCATTTTCCTTGCTAATCTATTATTTACAAAAATAGTGGTTTAAATTTATTGTGTACAATATCATATAGTACCTGTATTCTGTAATTTCTGTAATCATAGACCATGATTACAGAAATTACAGAATACATGTACATCTTTCTGTGGATGTGCGGAGTTAACGGTCACACGAAGTAATACTGTATATACTAACTAGTATTCATATCGTGTCCGGCCGCGGGCGCAGCTCGCCGCAGGTAGACGTGCACGTGCGCCCACACGAGGTGCAGCGCGGCCTCCAGTGCGTGCTCGCACAACTGCAGCTCGCGGCGCCGCAAACCGGCTCGCGCCCGCAGCATGCCCGCCAGCTGGGCGCGCGTCTCCGCCGGCGACGGACCGCACGATGCGAACGCTCCCGCTCCAGCGTCGCGCTCCGCCGGGAGCAGTTTCTTCATGTCTGCAGACAATATATGCTGTTACTGTTACATATAATATGTTACCCTTTAAAAAATGGGCGATGATTGTGCTGCTCGGAGGGATGGGTGAAGTTTTGTTGGATTAAAATTAAATAAGTCGTTCACATTGGAGCCATGATGTTTAATGGAATGGATCACAGATAAAAGAAATGTCAAACACAAAAACTACAGACGTCGTGACAGATGTCAGTACATTATACACTTTATTTCGGCAATACCATGAGACATTTTTAACATCTAACATCAAAGTGCAGGTTAGGCAGGTTAAGCTGGTAGGTAGGTTAATACGTTACAAATTATTAAAATAGAGAGCGCTGAAATACAGATTTTGCCCACATGGATTTCCAAAGTCTATAGTAACTCTATGGAAAACAGATAATATCAGAAATATATACGATCATTGCGTGGAGTAGTCATGAACGAGCCTTCTCGTTAAACTCTTGCTATCACGTGTCCTATTTAGGTGGGGAACTGCTAAAATGATATGAATACAATCAAGTAATTCTAAAGCGGGAAACAAACACTTTTAGCGAACTGTATAAAACATATAGTCAATTAGAGCAAGCCGGCAATGATAAGGGAAATTTATTCTAGATATTTCTTCGAGCCTTTCCTGATGCAGACACACAACACATTCATATCAGTAATATTGTTGAAGCATCACATTATCTCCACTGTAAGTATGTATATATATCTTCAATCCAAGACCCTTGCGGGGTAGGCAGAGAGAACCGAGCGCCATAAGACGCGGTCCTTACATACTTCATTCGCTTCTGTGAAATTCATGGCTCTTTTCATGCACGCTCGCCGGTTCCTGGGGCTCCTGACGTCACCTTCTGATAAAACACGGCCAATTTGGTCATGGTAGGTTAGTCTCGGTCTTCCTCGGCTCCTACAGCCTTCCACTTTTGCATTGTATATCTAAATGTAAGTACTTAAGATTATTTCGCTTCCCCCATTTCTTGAGCGTATTATGATATGTACGATTGCCTATTAATGGCTTTTTGCCGAACTGTGAGGCAATTTAATGAAACGCAGATCAATATGTTAAAATTAGAATTATCTTTATGTATGTTTATATTAAAAATATTATGAAAAAATGCATTAACCAATTCACAACCGGAGAAAATAAAATCAATAGCCAATGAGTGTGGGCTTCTTTTTTGCGTGATCCGAGGGGCGAGGGGTGCAGACGGATGTATGGGTGGATCAACTATTCTTTGCAAAAAACATGTCCCGCCATCAATTATAAATATTTAACTATGTAAAAACAATAGTTCGCTGTAATTTTATATCCAAACAGTAATTTAGAATACTTAGAATTGATATTAAAGAGCTTCAATTATATAATTTTAATTATTTTTTATTGTTTTTTGGTAACTTAGGTGACAAGATTCACTCCCCATACAAATTATTCCTGACCACACCTCTATTTTAATAGTTCCCTGGCGCAATAATTTTAAAATTTTATATAAAAGTGAATTCATATCTACTCATGTTATTTTCTACAACGGTTTCTAAACGCCCTTAAATGCTTCCCAGATTTTTAAGTATGATTTTGCTACTTAGAAAAAAATAAACAAATTGTGTCCCAAAACTTATACCCAAACAGATGTCCGCTAAGTTACTGTTCTTAAAAGTTATAGATAAAAACATAGATGGCTCTAACAGTCTCAATTGTAGCAATTAATGCCTGAGGATGATGCAATGACATTCCGCCATTTTGTGTGTGGTAGTGGAACTATTGTTTTTACATAGTTAAATATTTTTAATTGATGGAGGGACACGTTTTTTGCAAAGAATAGTTGATCCACCCATATGCACCTGCGCTTCGTCGCGGTGGAAACTAGCGGACGGATGTCGCTGAGAAAAGCGGACGTCCGTGGAGAGCCGCGCTGGACTGGTTGGACTACGTGGAGCCCTACAACGACTGGCTGCGAACAGCACTTTTCAGTGCTCATAGTAACAGAAATGTTTATCTAGTCCTGAGCATACGTGTACACCCGTTGGTTTGTACACTAACATTGTAGATATTATAAAAGTCAATTGAAATGAATAAAATAAAGTTTATTCGGTTATGTAATAAAAACAATTAAAGCCAAACTGGTTGGTATATGATATGGTAGATGAATATGCAAACGTGATATGTTTGGTGATCGATCGTGAACTGGTAAGTGGTAATAAAGGCCTACGCAGACCGGGACGGCATGGCAAAGGATTTTGCCGCCAGTCAGCGCACACTAGCCGCATAAATACTGCGGCATTCCAGCGCCTTGCCACGGCATGCCGCAGCATACTGCGTCGCGTCTCGTCTCGTATGCCTCGGCAGCTCTTACTACCCAATACACATTTCAGTCATCAGTTGCATTTGATCGGTTGTTGTTGTGTCTAAGTTTTAAAATGGTAGATTGGGATTTGGTGTTAATATCCATGCAAATGGTTTGCATTCCCCACTCCTCTACGTTACCCGCCTCACCCCGCGGCAAGTCACGGCGGGCGCCGGCGTCTTTCGGCATGACGTTGCGTACCGCAGTACGCCATAGTACGCCACAGCACCCTGCCGCGGGAGGCCGTAACGCGTCTTTCAATGCCGTGCAATGATATTCCTTTCGATGGCACGAGATTATTTTATAGCATAGGAGTTTATGTCGTATTTCTATTACAACATGTTTGAATATCCATTGGTAAAAAATTAAATCCTTCGCCATGCCGTCCCGGTCTGCGTGGCCCTTATGTGTCGCACGCGTCGCTATAGTGCTGACTAGGCGACCGCGGGAGTGACACCAATGTAGGTTATAGAATCTATGACCGATCATCTATGTCATAGACCGTACGATTTCTTTCATTTCTTTATATATTCTTATTATAATATGATTTGGTTATCCAAATAACACCCAGAAGAAGATCAGGAAAACATTCGCGACAAACTAAATTAATTTACAACCAAAGTGGCATAACAAATGCTGACTATCAAAGGGCAGTCTCGACACAACGTACAGCAAACGTAAGATTCGGACGCAGCATAATCACACACACACGCCGGGCCTCAATCAAGGCAACCGTACAGATAGACAGTATTTTCTATACAATAATGGTCTTTATTATTTTTACCCCATTCCGGCAGGTCGAGGAGAGCCGAGTGCTGCATGCAATGATGATGTTAGAAATAAAGTTGGTCTGAAAGAGAGTGTCGGTGTTAAAATGAGAAGAGGCATGCTCTGTTGGTCCGGACACGTAGAAAGAATGCATGATGGAAGATTTCAAAACCGCAGCCAAACAACAACTCCCTGGAGGGTTGTTGTGTTCCTGCGTGTGAGTGAGGTGCGTTACAAGCAGAGGTGGCATCGCGCAAGTAATACTTCATGTATTGCAAGCGTTCATAGGTTACGGTAACCGCTTTATATCAGGTGGGCCGTATGATAGTAAGCCACCCGAGGTTTTATATAAAAAAAAATTAGTAATATGTCGCATAGTGTATGTGATATAGTGAAGCATAACTCACCGTCGAGCGGCATCGTGGGCAAGCTGTGCAGCTGGTGGTGCACGGTGGCGAGCAACTTGTCGTGCAGCTGCGCGCGCTGCAGCAGCGCCTGCAGCAGCTGCAGCGCGGCGCCGCAGTCGGGCGCGGCGGCCGGCCCCGCCTCGCCCGCGCCGCCCGCCAGCCCCAGCCGGAACACCACGCGCGACCCCTCGCAGTCCAGAATGTTGCGGGCGTACGTCAATAAGTTGCAAACGATCTGAATCAACATGACATTAATAAATGAAAGAGAGCGCAAAAAAAGATAAATTTTGGATTCAGTCAGAGCACCCGTATAGATATTAATAAAATTTTGAACTTTTATTCATTTAAACTAATCGATAACACTATTTCTCAACCCTATTTGAAATTACCCCGACAGGCCGCTGGCGTTAGGGTGTATGATGATGTAACAAAATATGGCGGTCAAAGGGTTAAGCAGCGTGGTGGAGTATGCTCTAAACCCCTTCGAGTGAAGGGCGACCCGTATCCCTGCAGTTGGGTGAGTAAGGGTTGATATAGATGTGATGTGAAAAGAAATGTGCAGTCTTCACAGCTAACCTATACCAGGTTTTTAGCTCCAAGAAGAATCACCCAGCATACGCTTAGCTCATCTCATGCAGCCCACTGGGAAGGATATACTCACTTTGTAGTAGAGTGTGTCGTCGCCGCCGTCGATATGCGGCTGCGAGGCGCTGGGCGGCCTGGTGAACCGCGCGAGCAGCGCCAGCATCAGGTTCTGCACGCGCTGGATGCCCGCGGAGCTGTTCTGCAGCGCCGTGTCCGCTTGGACCGCGCCGAACACTTCCCGGTTCGAAGCGCGCCCGATCACCGACGTCAATGCTTCTACTTCAATTAGCAATTCTGGTGGCGAATTAGGATGTGCCGCTCTGAAAAAATGTTTCAATTGTTATGTTAAAATTATATTTTCGTCGAGTCTGGTAGTCGACTGGCTAGGGAGTAGTCCATCCAGACCAAGGGTCGCGCGACCACATCCTCAAATCACGCGCAATACAATCATTTTAAGAGAGGTAGGGCGCATCAAAGCAGCCCGCCTGGAGAAGTACCTCTACCTCAAGAAAACTGCAGCCAAATAACAACTCACTAGAGGGTTGTTGTGTTCCTGTGTATGAGTGAGGTCACCAGTAAGCTCCCAAGGAATTGCTGTGTAAGCAGCAGAGGAGGTATCGCGCGAGTGATAATTAATGTATTACAAGCGTTAATAGGCTACGGTAACCGCTTTACATCAGGTGGGCCGTATGCCTCCCGACGTTGTTTTTTTTTTGTGTACATTATTTCACACTTGTTCATAAATGGCCTTATAACGTGTTCGTAAACCGGGTCTTATGTCCTATTTAATATTCACACACGTAATGAGTTTTTTAGTGTTCTCACATCACCCGAAAGAATGTTATTTTTGTTTCAGAGTACTTCGTAGTATTAAAAAAAAACGTATATATGTAT
The DNA here is from genome assembly GCA_947507595.1 of Pyralis farinalis. Lineage (NCBI taxonomy): Eukaryota > Metazoa > Arthropoda > Insecta > Lepidoptera > Pyralidae > Pyralis > Pyralis farinalis. The sequence goes on along the minus strand of OX382261.1, from coordinate 2,124,424 downwards.
ATATACACAAAAACAAAGATATATGTTTATAGATAACCCAACAACTATGGTATAAGTTAGCGCAACTGAAAAGTGTGCATAGTTTCGGGCTAGATGGCGCTGTGTAATTTGTCAGGAAATATTTATCGCAGTTCACAGTAAGGTTTTTCAAGACCAATCGAATAGACATAAGCTTGGTTGAAGAAATACTATTCATAAAATAGAGTAACACTAGTTTTATATATTAATATCCCTTACAGTCGATCAGGGTAACTTAAGCCTTCAATATAAAATTGGCCCAAAATTTCAAATGCATATTATAGATTTTTTTTTGCTATGATTTTATGTATTTCAAACTAGATTTGTAAACATCGATTCTAATATATCTTCGTAAATGCTCAGATTCTGCCAAATAATTGACATCTATCATTGTTGAGACGTCAGTTGCTTTTTTCTGTGGTGTGAATAGAGCGGTTTGTTACGAAAGCGCCAAAAAGTTGCCTGCTGTGTTGTCATTTGAATACTTAAGGAGGCAAGTGTTATTTTAAAGTGTCTCATATGTGTCTATCTATTATTTCTTTCAAAAATTACGAGAGTTGATTAGCTAATTCCCATGATATTGCCATAAATATTGAACAGGTAAATTATTACCGGTGAATAAGGGTAACTTGAGCCCGGGCCAAAGTTCAAAATTCTCAAAATATTAGGAGGAGATATATTCGATAAGTGTGAAGAAAGGGCAGAGGAAGGAGACATAACACATGAAGAAGAATATGGTTTGGATATAGCACAGGAGGATTTTTTTTCTATAGAAACATACGAAATACATGACGGTAGACTGGAACTTCAGATGATTAGTGATAATGTGATAAAGGCCGTGGCTCAGTTTTGTATAATGAATGATACAAATATCATACGAATGCTGAATGACACTAATATTCAAAGAAAGAAAGGTATTTTATCATATAAGACGACTTCCTGGCAATGGAATGGAATGGAAATTTTTCAAAGTTTAACCCCATGATGTAGATGTAGATGTAGGATTAAATAAAATTTTAATTATTTTGATACTTTTTTCATTGTCTTAGCTATATGGTAAGCCAGTAAATAAGTTAAAAATGCATTGTTCACCAAAAAAATAAGATTGAATAAAAACTGTGTTGATTTTCCTATGGCAATAATTTATTTACCCATTTTAGTACTAATAAATGAAAACGAATGTATACATAATTATTGTCTATGGACCTCAGCTGTAGTTTTTATGGTAAATATGCAGGCCAATGTTAGCAAAATGCTTTAAATAAAATAAAATAAGCAAAAACAACCTAAAATTGGGACCTGGGCCAATCCAAGCCCAACTCACAATCTAACATTAGCCCAGTGGTTAAATGGATTTTTTGAAACTATTTTCCTAGAGATAATTGGTAAATGAGTAAATTTTTTGGAAGTAGGCTACATAAAACCACCATAATAAGTGTATCTTTTTGAGTAACATATTATTTTAAACATTGGTCTAACTTTTTATGTGCAAACTGGGCCAAAGTTAGCCAGATTGACTGTACAATCTCAACCTGCATACAATTAAAAACAATATGGTAGTCGTAACCACTGGCGACATCTTCCACTGTCAGACCGTTGTCTCACGACAGACAGCGCCGCTGTACAGCGAGAAATTTATTACGTTACCCAAAACACTTCAGAAGCCATACTGTACAATCACAATAATTTTGACGAGCTCGGTGGCGCAGTGATGAAACGCGATGTTACGCTACTTTGGCACCATCGCTCGTGGGCTCGATTCCCACACACGACAAACATTCGTGTGCATGAACATGTCTTTTCATCAGGTCTTTTTAAGACAGGTAGGACGCGTCAAAGCATCTCGTCTGGGGAAGTACCTCTACCTCACAGAAAAACCGCAGCCAAAAAGCAACTTCCCGGAGAGTTGTTGTATTCCTGCGTGTGTGTGAGGTCACCAGTAAGCTCCTAAGGAGTTGCTGTATTAGCAGCGGAGGTGGCGTGGTGGTGGCGTCGCGCGAGTGATACTTAATGTATTGCAAGCGTTTATGGACTACGATAACCGCATTACATCAGGTGGACCGTATGCTTTGTATGCGCCCCGATGTTGTATAAAAAAAACACTGAGTTAAATATTTCATTTAAAATTTAAATTGTGAATTTTATTTTCATGGCAATTAATTTCAAGTTTATTTTTAAATAATTTTTAAGAACAGTAATAGATTTTTTATCGCTCGTCCTGTGCGTCCTTATTCATGGTGGTATCAGAGGGCAGTGCGCGTCACCTGAGCACGACGTCGATGCACTCGAGGTGGCTGAGCAGCAGGTGTGTAACGTGTATGACGCAGCTGTGGTTCTGCGCGCCGAGCGTCGTCAGCAGCGCGTCGCACAGCGCCAGCGCCGGGACCAGCATCTGACGGAACCTGCACCACACACTACCAATTAACTAATTCATCATTTGTAAAGAACGTGTAAGAGAAAGAAACTTGGTCTGAATGAGTATCGGTATTAAGAGGCCTGCTCCTATGATTCGGACATGTAGAAATAAAGCAATTAGAAAGACGGCAAAAGCTCAGGAGAGGAGAGCTCGACGGCGTCGTTGCGCGTGTCATTCTAACCGAACACGCAGGTTAAGCAACTACGATCGCAGCCTGTCTACGGATGGGTTTCTCTATCTCGACTTTCTCCGGGCTGTTGTCGATAGATGACAGTCGTTAAGCTAAGTCAGTGGCCCTCGGGCGGCTTGAAAACAATGTCCTCCGCCAATCCGCATTTGACCCCTTCGGTTGAAAGGAGACTCGCATACCTGCAGTGGAATGACTAAAGGTTGATGTAGTGATGGTGAAAAGCTCTGGAAGCCCAATAGAGAAGTGGAAGGATTTAAAAGTCGGGGAATTCCAAGACATTATAAATCACGGTCAAATAGGTTTTAAATAGTTAATAGATTCAGGCGTTACTTTGCGAAAGTCAAATTTACAGGCAACTTGATCTAAACTGCTTCGTGTGCTTTCGCTCCCGATTAGTTCATGCGAACTACTGCCGGCCGGCACCCACCCACTACCGTTAATAGATGGTATTGAATGGATTGGTATTGGAAACCAGTTAATTCACTGCATCATACACCAAAAGGTGTGTATGAATGCCAAACAGACGTCATGAAAGTTGTTGTTAGAATAACAAATCTTGTAAGAAGGGGAAACAAAGCTTTGACTCATAAAAAATTTCGTGACTTTTTAACTGAAGTTGTTGCAATCTATGGAGATCGGCTATTATTAATATTACATTCGGAAATTAGATGGCTAAGTGCTGGGCAGTGCTTACGGCGATATTTTGCTTTACGGAAAGAAATACCTGTATTTCTAAAAAAAAAAAAAAATTATATACTTCCGAACTGAACAATAAAATGCAAGATCCCCATTCTGTTACTGATCTTGCATTTTTAACTGATATACACAACACTTGAATGAATTGAATTTAAAGTCACAATGTAAACTAAACAACATAGCCAACTTGTCACATGTGAATAGCTTTAGAAGTAAACTAAAATTATTCAAAACATCACTACAACAGAACGACTTTTCCTTTTTTCCATGTTGCAACAGTAATGTTGCAACATGGAAAAAAGGAGAAGTCGTTCTGTTCTGCTCAAATCCTGCAATTATTTCATCAATGTGGTTCAGGTGAACTGAACAATTGCATAGGTACTACAAAATTTTCCATTTCTGTTTACACAGAAATGGAAAATTTTGTAGTACCTATTAGTAGTACCAGTTCACCTGAACCACATTGATGAAATAATTGCAGGATTTGAGCAACGTTTCACAGATTTTAAAGAATTAGAGGGTGACATATCCCTCTTTTTAAATCCATTGACGACTGCTATTGAAAATGTAAAGCCTGATTGCTAATTGGAATTATGTGACCTACAATCAGACCCCTTTTATAAAGGCAAGACAGAAACTGGACCTGATTTTTTTAAGCTCCTTGACGTGCGTTTCCCGAAACTAACGAATCTTGGCTTCAAAATGAGTTAACTTCACGCCAAATTCCTTGCGGGGTATGCAGAGAGGACCGAGCGCCTTACATACCTCACTCGCTTCTTTAACATTCATTGCTCTTCTCATACACACTCGCCAGTTTCGAGAGCTCTAGAGATAACCTTCTGTTAGAACACGACCAATTTGGTCATGGTAGGTAAGTCTTGGCCTTCCTCGGCTCCTACATCCTTCCACTTTTGCATTGTATATCTGCTTCGTCATTCTTTCATCCTGCATTCTTTCTACATGTCCGAACCAACGGAGCATGCCTCTTCTTATTTTAACACCGACGCTCTCTTTCAGACCAACTCTATTTCTAACGTCATCATTTCCAATACGTTTACAAGCGTATTTATATTTTGTGCGGTGATAATATCCATCATAATTAATATGAGTTACTATTTGAAATGACACGGTTCCTTATTCATAACACGAATGGCTACCAATACCAATAATTTTCTATTACGAAGCCACTCGTCTCGTGTTCAGAGCCAACTAGAAGTTTGGTGCGAGCTATACCTGCTGGGCACGGCGGGCACGAACTCCGTGTCGGCGCCGGCGGTGGGCGCGTGCACGTCGGGGTGCGCGTCGAGCGCGCGCAGGTTGGCCAGGCTGCCGAGCGCGCCCTGCGCCAGCAGCGTCTCCGCGCCCGCGGCCGTGCCCGCGATCTTGATCAGCAGCGCCATCTTCGACTCGTACACGTACAGCACCCGGAGCGATTTCGGGTTGGGTTGTAACACCTACAAAACGTTCATACAATCGTTCCATACACATCTCTCACAATTATTGCTAGCACTGGTCGGGCGACATGTACGGACGTCCAGTACAATACTCACAACTTTTATTTTAAGTGTGTAAGTCCTCAATAATTTAATCTATGCCACAAACAACACTATTTAATATAATCTATCTATCTATAACTTCACGCCAAATCCCTTGCGGAGTAGGCAGAGAGAACCGAGCGCCACGCGACTCGATCCTTACACACCACACAATAAAATAAAATGTACGTTTATATTCTTATATCTTCCCAGCGTTATACTGTTTCCTAATCTTAATCCTAAGGATTTCGCGAAAAGACTTATTTTGATATGGAGCCGTCCGACCTCCTCGATCCAGGGTGAAAACTAAACTATTCTTAGGCTAAGTCACACATCCTTCAAAATGTAATTTCTTGGACTTCCTCGCGATGTTTTCCTTCACCGCCGAGTGTGTGATAATTACAAATATGTACAGAAACCCGAAAACACCAATATTGTAGTACAGACACATACCAGGATTCGAATCAGGGAAATTCATACTCTTGCATCTTTCTCATTAATTGACTAAACAAATAAACCTCGGAATATAAATAAATATGAATGTTACTCACTTCCTTCAATCCCTCGTCGTCCTGCAACAGGCTATCGATGAGACTCCTCAGGTAGCCCTGATTGGTGAGCGTGTTCATCCAGTCCGTCCTCGGGTTAATCTCGACGAGAGTGTCCAGGCACGCCAGCGCCACCATGCGGCACACGTCGTGCCCCGCGCCGATACAGTCACTGCACACTATGGCACACAGATTGTCACCAAAGCTACTGATCACATCTATCACCATGGACTTCAGCGAAGACTCTTCTTTACTCGGCCGAGCCTTGGAGCTGTCCAATCGGCTTACATACGTAGCGTTCTCTTCCTCGGGCTCTGCCGGACTTGGCTTCAAATTCACTATATTCAAGTAATTCAGCAAAGCCCCGTATAAATTAACGCGCATCTTCTGCGTAGAACCGCCAGAAACTAATATCCAACTTAGAATCTTGTGCAATATGAACTTTAAAGTCAACGACTTAGTTTGCATTATTTGGCTCGAAGGACCAAAGAATGTGGTTTCAAAGTCTGTCGATTGCAAATTGGAATCTCTCTTCTGTAATATATAGCAGTGGCGTAGATTGACTAGCAGTAGTAATACTGTTCCCGAAGCTAAATTTCCCAGTTGTGGCAGCACTTCCGCTGGCGGTATCTTGTTTAGGAGATCTTGCAGTATGTTGAGGAGCAGGTTTTTTCTAGATTCTAAGTTGAGTATGTCTTGGGGGGCGACGCAGAACAATATCTCCGTTAATTGCCGCCACGAGTCGTAGTAGTGTGTGAGGGTGGCCGCTAGATTCCGCTGCCTGTTGACTTCTGTTACGTAGTCTAAAACCTAGAGGAAAAAATATCTTTTAATATTCGTATCTCCCGTATTTTTTGGGGAAAACTTGCGTACCTACCTGAAGGTAAGCAGTAACTGCAGCATATGAAAGCTAGGAATAACAGAGGCATCAATCGTATATTCCTGTCCGCCCTTGAACATACTTACATGTTCGTTAGAGGTGCTAAGATCAAGTCATACCCAAGAAGTCAGAAAAAGAATAAAAAAAGATGTAATATGAAATAAACACCTTCTTTTAATTTTTTAAACCAATTTTTTTAACAATGGAATTCCGAAATGGAAGAGGATGTACGGATCAAATCTTCTTACACAGTGATATCGTGGAGGAAACATCTGACGCTAGACCAAAAAGTTTCTTGCGATTTTGTGAATCTCGAAAAAGCATTTAATAGGGTTGTGCGAAAAGATTTCTGGGGAATAATGTCTGAATATAAAATTGATGATGCTCTGTCCACTTGTGAGGATTATACAGCATGCGTGTAGATAGGCGGCAGTTTGTTGCCCTGGTTTGACGTCAACATTGGTGGTGTCAAGCAGGATTGCGTGCTGTCCGTTCGGCTGTTTGTACAGAGATTAAGAACTACGAATTTAGCACGGTTATAGTGAATGAGTAATAGTATATTCATAGTTCTTAATTTCTAATCTAATCCTAGTGGGGAATTGTCTGCTTTACACAGAGGAGTAATTTTTTATTGTGGAGCCCTAATGTTTAGATAATGTGGGCATTGCCGATAACTCGTTACAAAAATCGCGGCGATCGTACGCGCATAGGGCTCCGTAAGGAAAACGTGTAGATTATATTTATAGTAGAGTATATATATTTCTGTTCACTTGATTGTAGACCTTTGTGTGAAGTGCATTACAGAATCGCTGATGTTGAAAGACAAGTGCGAGCTGAGAATAGAAATGGAGTTGTGGAAAACCTTCTTGGCAGTTAAAGCTCGAGCCAGAATGCACAGCTCGCTGTACACAACGCAGTGCTGGTCCCAACGTTTCCTTATGGAAGCGAGAGCTGGGTATGGCAGAGAGAGCATGAAAGTAGGATAAAAACAGTCGAAATGCAAGCGTTGCACAAAATTAATTTGTGGCGTTCGCAATGACGACGTTAGAAATTTCATCCCTCTATCTAAATGCACTGATGTCTTTTTTTGTAAAATAACCAGAAAAAAGTTATAACGATAAAGAGACAATTTGTTCCCAAATTTTTATCTATTTTCATAAATCACTTGGTTCCAAGACCTGTGTCCAAGAGTTGTAGAACCAAAAATTTAAAGAATTTAATTTGCAACAAAAAATGTTTGTACAAATTTTCGGTACACCGAATAGATTGCCCGATATAGCGTAAAACCCATTCGCTGGCCTATATTTACAAGATGGCGTCCGCGGGACAAAGATTGCGACCGCACAAACATGGATTTAAGTTTACACCAACTCCCTCTTGACATCCAAAAATAAAATTGCGTGCTCTGACTTTTTTGCACGCTAAGTCCAAAAATATGTAGCATTTCAATGGACTATTAAAACACTATGTTCTGGTGAGTGAGAGGTGCCTTTTTGCGCCATCAAGTGTTATATTGGTTTGTGTTTTGGAAGACTATTTTAGTTAATTAAGGTATGTTTAAGAGCAGCGGGGTGGTGTACCTTTTGTATTTCGTTGACGACGAGGTTCCTCTGCGGTGCAGTGGCGTGCAGCGCGGCCAATTCGCGCGCCAGCAGTGCGTGCACCCGCGACACGCTGATACGCTTGCCTCCCAGACCTGCGCGTGACGTCAGATACACTTAAGCCCGGTGGTCGACTGGTTAGTAATGGCTGCTTTAACACCGAGGGACATGGACCCAATTCCAGCAGACAAAGAGAGGTAGAGTGCATCAAAACAGCCCGTCCAGGAAAGTACATCCACCTCACGGAAAACCGCAGCCAAATAACAACTCCCTAGAGGGCTATTGTGTTCCTGCGTATGAGTGAGGTCACCAGCCTCTAAAGAGTTGTTGTGTTAGTAGCAGAAACGGCATCGTGCTAGTGACACTTAATGTATTGCAAGCGTTAATAGGCTTCGCTTACCGCTTTACATCAGGTGAGCCGTATGCGTTCATAAGCATATACGTTTGTCTGTTTACTGAGTGTTCTGTACGTATTATAAGTAAGTATTTACAAAAAAAGTTATTTATGTATGTTTATCAATTGTCAACCAACTTTGCTTAACATGGAATACAGATGGCGCTATGTATTTTCCCGCAAAACATTATTATGTGCTATAAATCTATTGCTATAAAAAAAAGGCGAAAAAGTTTGTCGATGGTCGAGGGGACCTCAGCATAATTATAACTCTCTGGAGGATTGTGTTCCTGCGAGTGAGTGAGATTATCAGTAAGCTCCTGAAGAGTTGCTGTGTTAGCATCGGGGGTGACAACATGCGAGTGATACTCTTTATTTTGCAAGCGTTGACACGGGGACCACTTTACAACAGACGTATGTACGATTCCCTCGCGACGTTGTAAAAAAAAAAGAAATTAAGAACACCCGAAATCCGTTCATTATCTTGAGGTCGTGACCAACGATCTGGACGTAATGGATGACCTGACTGTGGTCCTGACATGTGTGTCCATCATCCATGACGACATAGCCAGAGTACAATGTAGCAGAGTCATTTAATAAGGAAGACATAGACATGAAGGAACACAGAAGAAAGGACCGTGACGTCACGCCTAGGTTTGTGGTGTAGTATATTCACAAGCTATCCTGCGTGAGCTTTGGTCACGTTGATGTATCAAGCCTGTTAAAGTAAAAATGAACTCTTTTAGTTCATCAATCAAATAAGATACGATACACTACAATAGCTAATAAATACGGTCAAGATGCGAGCAATGCGCATTTGTGTCATAACGCTTGCTGACCGCGTTCGTAATGACGACGTAAGAAAGAGAGTTGGTCTGAAAGAGAGCGTCGGTGTTAAGATAAGAAAAGATATACTCCTTTGGTTCGGACATGTAGAAAGAATGCAGAATGAAAGAATGACGAAACAGATATACAATGAAAGCGGATGTAGGAGCCGAGGAAGACCAAGACTAACCTAACATCAGAAGGTGATGTCAGGAGCCCTAGGAACCGGCGAGCATGCATGAAAAGAGCTATGCTTTTAAAAAAGAAGCGAATGAAGTGTGTAAGGACCGCGTCTTAAGGCGCTCGGTTCTGTCTGCCTACTCAGCAAGGGGCCTAACGTGAAGATATACATACTACAATAATGTTATATCAAACAGTCCGTCGAAAGAGGTGTGATACTCACCAGTAGGCAGGTCGCAGGAGGCGATGGCCTGCCGCAGCTGGTGCGCATGGAACAGCTCCCACTGTGGTTCGGGCGCCGCCTCCACGCTCACTGGCAGGGCTTCCAACGTCCGTCGCAGGAGGCACCACTCCCATTCCTGTCAATATAATTCACTGTTGCACACGGAAGATATAGTGAGGTGAAGCCACTTCACTCGTCGTATGCCAGATTTTGACGAACCTGGTGGTGAAATGGTTAGCAATGCTTACTTTAACACCAACGATCATGAGTTCGATTTCCATATAGGACAAACATTTGTGTGCATGAACATGTCCGTTTGCCTTAACCTGGGTGATGTCAAGAGAGGTAGAGAGCATCAATGTACGCTGACTGAAGTACCCCCACCTCACAAGAAACCGCAACCAAATAAATTACAACTCCATGTAATTTGTTGACTTCTTGCGAGTGAGTAAGGTTACCAGTAATTTTCTAAGGAGTTGCTGAATTAGCAGCTGTGGTGGCAACGCAAGAGTGATACTCCCTGTTTTGAAGGCATTTTAAAGTAACCACTTGACATCAGGTGGGGCTAATACTTGTATGCCTCCCGACTGTATATACAGAAGACGTTCATGTACCTGCGTGGGATGGTGCGCGGTGCGAGTGAGCGCAGTGAGTAGTGTGGCCAGCGCCGCGTGCTGCCGGCTGGCGGCCGCCGCCCCCGCCTCGCACGCGCACGCGCGCAGCACCCACGATCGACCTGACAACGTCACCACTGATGCCGTCTGTAATTAAAAAAACATAATTGTGTTCGTAAGGTAACCGACATAGCCCAATGGATAAGTAAGTTGAAGGCATGGAAATAATATTATTACCAAATATACGCTTAACATTACATAAGAATAATTCCTTTTGTATGGCTATTAAAATTTTTAATAATGTACCTGAACAGTTTAAACAACTAAATTAGAGAGTTTTTGATAAACAATTACTAATTGTCCTTTCAATTGCCTTTCCATATACTTTGGCTGGTAAGCTGATCAAACTGATGGTCTTACACCTGGCGCAGTCCATGCCTGAACCCTTGCCTTTATACAAGGGCACGATGACTGCGCGTCTCCAGTACGTCCAGGACCCTTTCAGTTCCCCAGTATAGATTGCTTAATTACCAGAAGGCGTCCCGGCCGTAAGTGTTACCTAGTTTGATCATCTCAGCTGTGATCATACCAATTCCTGCAGACTTTCCATTTTTCAAGCTTCGTATCGACCCATCCGATTTCATCCATAGTTATACCTTCATCGGACGCCGTAAACGTGGAGTGAGCATCAGACTCACTCTCATTACCAGCGTCCGAAGCATATTCATACATTTCTTCAAAATATTCCCTTCACCGTTCTAACACTTACTGAGTGTTAGAAGAATGATACCAGCTTTAGACTTTATCTTATCCATTCTGGATGCCGACGAACCACTCCGAGACTTCTTTACCTCTCTCCAAAGAGTTTGGTATTTGCCTCGAAGTTTTTCGCCAGCCTCTCTTCCTCATTCATAATTTGTCTTTCACGCTTCTCTTTCACTAAAGCCTTGGTTTCATTCTTACATTGACGGTACATTTCTTTCTTCTTCTCTCTCATACTTTCATTTAAGGGCAAAGATGGTACATAATTCAGCCACGCTTTCCCCTTTCTTGCTACGGAGGATTCAACCTCCGCATCCCACGTATTTCCTTTCAATGTTTTATACATTCGTCCACATGCTTCTGTTGCCACTATCCATACTTCCATCCGTACTTTCTTTCAGAACTTTCCAGCTATCATCCACATGAGTCGGAATGGCTTGGATTCGCAAGTCTTTCTCTTACTAGTTGTGCATACGTTCTCCTTACACTTTCATCTCTTATCTTTTAATGAAAGGGATACACACTCCACCAATGCCTCCACTTCTTGAGAAGTCCCACAAACCGGCTTACCACCAGGTAGTGGTCCGTTTCAGGAGTGACACCTCTAAAGGCTCTTGCATTCATTATGGTATTTCGAAGACGTGTATCTATTATAATCAATCACACTTTTTTGGTCCTTTCGTCTCCATGTATACGTGTGAATATCCTTACTTACGATGAAATTGAAACGTGTTCGACACGAGGTTTCGTTCCATACATAAATCTAGAACAGGTTTACCTGCTTCATTCACTCTATTATCTCTTTAAGGACCCAGAACAGCTTCATAGTCTCGATCGGTCCGAACCCATCCATTCAAATCTCCACACATAATCTTTCATTCCCTTCAGCTAAATCCAGAACATTCTTCACAGACTCACAAAACTTCTCCAGTTCTTGAGCACACGCTGAGCTAGAGCTAGAGTCTATGCCCTACCAAACGGTAATCTCTCCAACACCAATGGCTAAGCGAGAGGAGAGTACGACATCTACACCGGCACTGGCAAGATCGTCCCGGACTACCCCAGACCGTAGGGCCATCACTCCACAGGGCAGATCATCGGTGTCGTTCCCCTTGTGCTTAGTCTCTGTCACACACAAAGCATCTAAGCGTCTCTCATTCACTATGTTCATCAGCTCGTTAATCTTATCACTCAATCCACCTCTGGCATTCCAATGTTCGCACCGACGGGGGCGGATTGGTGCACGTCGCCTTCGAGGGACGTCCTAACTCGCACATCGGTGCGTTTTCGGGCCAGAATTACAATCTAATTGATTGGCAGAGGTCGCGAACGAACACGCTTCTGGCACATGACCCCCGTCATAATGGCCAACGTCATATAAAAATAGAATTGTTGCAGGGTTGATTTTGTGCACGGATGCTCCTCATGCATCACATCACTCAAAATCTACTACATGGATTTCAATCATATTTAACACAATGGTAGCTTATATCCTGGGCTTCTGGCTTAACATTCAGACTAAATTACATCTGGCAAATCGTTAGTTGTTAAGTAAACATACGTGACCAGCACGTATCTAGCCAGCCGGTTACCTCCAGGTTGACGGTGGCCCGCACGTGCCGCGAGAGGAAGTAGTCCCTGGTCCGCAGCAGCCTGAGCGCGGGCGCGGAGGTGGCCGGCCGCGCGCACAGCCAGTACACAAGCCGGTAGCAACTCTCCACCAGCGTGTCAGCCTCCCTACACACGAACATTTTAGCGAGCTCGGTGACGCTGCGGCTAATAACGCGACTTTGACGCTCGCGGGTTCGATTCCCACACAGGACAAACATATGTGTGCATGAACATGTCTGTTTGTATTGGTCTCGGTGTTTTTAACAGAGGTAGGGCGCATCAAAACACCTCCTGTCCGTCTGGGAAAGTACCTCCACCTCACAGAAAAATAACAACTCTCTGGAGGGTTGTCGTGTTTGTGCGTGTGAATAAGGTCACCAGTAAGCTCTTAGGGCGTTGCGGTGTTAGCAGCAGAGGTGGCATCGCGCGAGTGACACATAATATATTACAAGCGTTTCGAGGCTACGGTAACCGCTTTACAACAGGTTGGCCGTATGTCTCCCGACGTTGTATAAAAAAAACCTCAGTTTTCAATTTGGAACTGTACAATATTCAAATATATTTGAATTCAGAAACTCAAAACAATTGAAAGTATGTAAGTACAACGAATGCTGTCGTTTAGTAATAGCGTCGTTTTGAATGTCAGGTCACGTACGGAAACGTAACTTATTAACGAAAATGTCAATGTGCAATCATTTGATACAACTTTCGAAGAGGCCTAACACGGCTTCAGTATTTCGAAGAACTAACATCCGTGTTCCGTGATGAAGCCCCATCAGCGTTCGACAGACTGCTGGCTATCGAAGGCTGCTATTCAGAGTACCAACGTGGGCCAGTCTTAGTGACAAATCTCATGACGAAAGTACAAAATTCGCCGTCGCTGTAGATAACATCGTTGCTGTGAGACAACTAATCCTCGAATCTCGTCATGTCATGTCATGACATATCGAGAGATAGCGGCGTTATTAGGCATCTCTCGAACGGCTTTAGACAAAAACGTGAAAGACTCTTTGTCACAAGTTTCCCTGAATCTCGTATGGCATCATTAGGGTTCCGTACCCAAAGGGTAAAACGGAACCCTATTACTGAGGCTCCGCTGTCCGTCCGTCCGTCCGTCTGTCACCAGGCTGTGTCTCATGAACCGTGATAGTTAGACAGTTGAAATTTTCACAGATGATGTATTTCTATTGCCGCTATAACAACAAATACTAAAAAAATATAATAAAATAAATATTTAAGGGGGCTCCCATACAACAAACGTGATTTTTTTGCCGTTTTTATAGATAATGGTACGGAACCCTTCGTGTGCGAGACCGACTCGTACTTGGCCGATTTTTTTTCCCTTGCTATGCTTACTTGTCACCGCTGTTTTGTCCGGCGATGTGTTTATCCAGTATGTCGAGTATGGAGTGCAGGCAAGTCCGCGGGCAGCCCGCCGCGCCCGCCTCGTGCAAAGCACTGCGACTGACCTGTATCAATATATTAGAACATTTATGTCATCTTTTTATATCATTAAGAATGAATATACGTCCCATAGGAGTATTATACAAAGGAAATAATGTTTCAAACATACATATATACAGACAAACAGATGAATCGTGATTTGATTGAAAATACTTGCCATTCTTCCACCACAAGTTAGTTAATGCGAACTAGCGAAGGAACCTGGTAACAGCACTAATATGTTCTGAGCTAATTTTATAGTCATAGATTGCAGGGGTTATTTTGCGAAAATTTACATGCAATTTGATATATTTTCTTATACAACGTCTGGAGGCATACAAGCATACAACCCATCTGATATACTGTGATTACCGTAACCTATGAACGCTAGCAACACGTTGTGATACTACACGCAAAGCCATCTCTGCTGCTAACACAGCAACTCTTTAGGAGCTAATTGACTTCAGTCACACGCAGGGGCACAACAGGCTGTTGTTCTAATGACTGCGATTTTCTGTGAGACGCAGGTATTTCCCCAGACGAGCTACTTTGATGCGCCTCACCTCTCTTAAAAACCACCCAGTCAAACAGACATGATGATCATGCACACAAATATGTGTCGACCAAGACAAACAGACATGTTCATGCACACAAATATTTACCTTGTGTGGGAATCGAACCCACGAGTGTTGGTGTCAAAGTAGCATTACTAACCACTGCGCCATCGAGCTTGTCAATGTAAACTACATACACTGAATATTCATGAACATCAACACAACAACACGAACTAGCGCCTGTGAGCACCCGCCCGCCACATTAAGGCGACACATCGAAAAATTAGACCAACTTTCATCGAATAGTATAGGCTAATGACTAAACTGACGGATCTAAGATTTTAATATAAATAACTTCATTTCTTTATCTTGAATTTGCTTGCTCAAATACGCGATTGTGTAAAATTGATTCGATAATAATTACTTTCGAAAACACCTCCTGAAATTCATTATTTTTGAAATTACAACGAAGTTGTTCTGTTTATACGCTTCAAAATTACTTAAATCTATTAGTAATATCTATGTTTATAATATGGTTGCTGCATATTTTGATAAGTGAAACATGAAATTTTTTAAAAATATTTTAAGTTTCTGACAATTTCTAAGCGATCACATTCGTCTTGGGTGCTACGTGTTTTCGACCTTATTGTGCGGTAATGAGGATTATAAACGCGTTGACTAACTACATCCAGCCAGTCCGGCTGCAGCCCGCTTCGAGGTGAGACCTATGTCGACTGTCTGCTCGAGCTCGCTCCATTAACATCGCGACACCGAAGTTTTTATAATTAATAGTTGTAAATATTCAATATTATAGTATTTAGCGTAAGTGTATTATTATTAGATATAAGTAGTAAATAATATTATAGGTTTATATATATTTATTATACTGTTGTAATAATGGGGAACACTAAAAAGAAAATATATAGAATAAAAATACAAAGAAAATTTTCGTAGAATGGCGGAGGCGAACAAGACAAGGTATTTTTTTTTTTAAATTATTATATTCATTAAACATATTATAATAACATTGTGTAGACATATTTCTAGTTTTTAGAACAGTTCCTAGGTATGGTTGGCCCAAGCTATTTAATTCCTCTTCAAACTTTTTTTTAATTTTGCTTACTTAATAACTCTATATAAAACTGCATTAAATAAGAGTTATTTTTTGCAGGAATAAACAGTAACATTTGATAATTGGTATACATTATCCACAGGCTGACCGCGTACCTATATAGGACGTCAAACTCCTATTATGTCCATTATAATCTGACCGAACTCCGACTTAGAAGTTGTACGTAGGTGGAGGTCAGGTTACGTTGGAAATTTATACCAATAAGGTTCGCGCTCTCAGCACATAGCAACCAGTGGAGACTCTTTATTTCTTTGTATTAAAATAAAAACTTATAAAATAGAATATTTTTGAGTTTTGTTTTTTAGGAGAAACTTACTAAATAAACATATTCCACTAGAAGAATCACTACTCGATTTATATGCTACTTTAACGTAAGTGTCATACGGGACGACAAACTCATAGTAACCATAATAAGCTCACCAAACTCCGACTTAGACATTGTACGTAGGTGAAGGTTAGTTTACGTTGGAAATTTATCCAATCAGAAGATAGAAAACCAGTGGAGGTTTTTTTTTTTTTTGTATTAAAATAATTACTAGTAAAATAGTATATTTTGATAGTTTTTAAAAAAACTCGGTATGTTTCATGTTAAAGAAGCGAGCGAGGTGTGTAAGTACCGAGTCATGTGGCGCTCACGAGGGATTTAGCGTGAAGATATAGATAGATAGTATACTTATACCCATGGTACTCGTGAAAACAAATAATATTTACTATGAACCAACACTGAAAACACAAAAAAATCATCTATTCTATACATTGTGGTTAGTATTGAACTATTGTACGGATTAGATTTATTTTGCAACATCAGAGATGGTCCTGATTCTTTCTTCTTGAGAGTTTAATAAATAACAAGGAAACGTACAACAATACAAAACACAGAGTATACATAAGTAAAATACAATAAATGTCATTATACTGAAGTTAAAGTTATGAAACAGCAAGAAAATCATTTGTCACATGTTTTTTTTAAATATGAATAGATTATAAAATGTATTTGTATATATGTATATTAGGGTGTCCCTTATTTTTCAAAGTTTTTATTTTCTAACGCATAGGTCTTAGTTTTGTTCATTTGCTTTTAAAACACTCGGAAATTAATTTTTAACTTATTTGGATTACGATAATCCGTGCCGAATTACATCGAAACATGTTCATACAAGTTGCGCGGCAGTGCCGCACGTACTCGCGGTATTCATTTGTTCAAATTCAGAGGCAAAATCTTTTTATTCCGTAAAAATGGCTACATTTGTTTGGAATCGTCACAATTTTTTTCCCTACCGTGCAGTTTATGACTAGGTGAGCACTGATAAAAATACTGCCAAAAAACTCAGGCATCCCTCTTTTGGTATCCAAACAAATTTACATATTTTGTTAATTACATTATAATTGGATCGACTCACTCCCAGGCATTTTTATCATTAATATAGTCAGATACTTTATAATATGCCCTGCTACACAATTTGGCTTTAATAGTAGTTTTAAATTTGTTTATTGACAATTCTCTTATATTGCTGGGAAGTTTGTTATAGAACCGTCTACATTGCCCCATAAAAGAATTACTTGTTTTGTGGAGACGGCTTGCATATAACACAAGATTATGCTTATATCTAGTATTTATGCTATGAGTATCACTCTTTTTACAAAATGAGTCTATGTTTTTATGGACATACAAAAGATTTTCATAGATATATTGCGATGCGACTGTTAAAATATTTATTTCTTTGAATTTTTCTCTAAGGCTCTCCCAGGGACCAAGTTTGTAGATAGCTCTTATGGCTCTCTTTTGCAATAAAAAGATGGTGTTAATATCCGCGGAGTTACCCCAAAGAAGAATTCCATATGACATAATACTATGAAAGTAGCTGAAATAAACTATTCTAGCCGTATCAATATCAGTGAGCCGTCTAATAGGTTTCACTGCATAGGCTGCAGAACTTAGTTTTCCTGATAATTTTTCAATTTGTGGGCCCCTTTGTAGTCTGGAGTCAATTGTTATACCCAAGAACACAGTTGTCTCCACAGAGGCTAAATTAGTTCCATTAACATGTACATTGGTAGCCACCTGCCTTACATTAGGTGTTGAGAACTTAATTACTTTAGTCTTTTTATCATTTAAAAGCAGATTATTAACACTAAACCAATGAATAACTTTAGAGAGAGCATCGTTAACTTCGTCATAATTACCTAACCGTCTATTAATTTTGAATGTCAGTTATTCTCGTGATTAATACGTAATGTTTTAACTTTTATAAGATGGCAGTGGAATTGAGAAGCAATAAATCAAGTATTTTCTTAGTTGGAGACGTAAATTATCAAATAATAGGCGCAAAATTACCGTCTAACCGTCAAGTTCTTCCTGTACTTTTTTATAAAATTCGCGAAGTTAAATTGACTGTTAGTGAAAGCGCATACCTAGTCATTCGAGAGTGTATTATATTTAGGGAAAAAGCTAGGATCCCTACCAGAGCTATACCTAACTGTGTAAAATAACTTGTGAATCTTCACCAGGAGGGAGTTGCAAAAAAAATCCAATTTTCTATTTCAATTTCAATCTAATTCAATCTGATAATTTTATTTCTCTTATTTTATTCGAAATAAAAAATTCTGTGTTTACTCGGCGCTATCAACCATTATGACACTTGAACATCTATAACTTCAAGCCAAATCCCTTGCGGGGTAGGCAGAGAGAACCGAACGCCACGTGACTCGATCCTTACATATCTCACTCGCTTCTTTAACATTTATTGCTCTTCTCATGCACACACGCCGGTTTCTAGGGCTCCTGACATCACCTTCTGATAGAACATGACCAATTTGGTCATGGTAGGTAAGTCTTGGCCTTCCCCGGCTCCTACATCCTTCCACTTTTGCATTGTATATCTGCTTCGTCATTCTTTCATCTTGCATTCTTTCTACATGCCCGAACCATCAGAGCATGTCTCTTCTTATTTTAACACCGACGCTCGCTTTCAGACCAACTCTATTTCTAACATCATCATTGCGTATACGGTCTACAAGCCTTACGCCACAAATTTTGCGCAGCGCTCGCATTTCAACCGCGTTTATTCTACTTTCATGCTCTTTCTGCCATACCCAACTCTCGCTTCCATAAGTTAGTGTTGGGACCAACACTGCAGTGTGTATAGCGAGTTGTGCCTTCTGGCTCAGGATTTTACTGCCAAGAAGTTTTCCCAACGCTCCATTCACACTATTCCCAGCACTCACTCGTCTTTCCACATCTGCGGTGTACCTTCCATCCCTGCTGAAAGCGCATCCAAGATATACAAACTCATCCACTTGTTCCAACACTTCATCATCAATCGTAATCCTTACATTAGTTCTGGATTCTTCTCTTTCAAGTACCATTATCTTTGTTTTCTTCGCATTCAGTAGTAAGCCTTTCTCCATACAGTCGTCTTTCATCGCTGTGACCAGTGTTTGCAGTTTAGATGGTGTATCTGCTAACTAAACATATGTGTCCGAATCAACAAATGGCCCGCTTTAGCCTCTCGATAAACAATGTTGTATTATGTAGCTGGTGTTTCATTCTTCTTAAGGGGGATACATGCCGTCCAGTGGCGCCTCAAGGAATAAAATATCGTATCATAGCGTGGAAGATAAACATTATAAAGTCCTGTGTTGCGTGTGTTACAAATACAATAACGTACTTTTACGTCATTAAACCAACAATTGAAATGTTTTGCTTTCGTTGTTATAGGCATAATTGCCAAAAAACGGCCTCTTTTAGCACTTTTGCTTATAACAACGATAGTGGAATATTTTGAGTGTTGGTTTAATGACGTAAAAATACTTTACTATCTTCGTAATAAATGCAACATAAGATTTCATAATGTTTATCTTCTATGCTATAATATGATTTTTTATTCAAGGAGGGCGCCACTGGACGAGACCTAAGTAAGAACAACATAGATACCAAGACATGTTAACTTGTAGAGATATAAACATAAAACGATGTCATTGATTTCTCTTTCAATAAACTTTTAAAAGTGAATACGTTTCTGTAGTTTTTTATTACTATTATTACTATTGTTTTCCGTCTAGCTTAAATAAATATGTTTGGTTCAGTATGTATAAAGCTAAATAATAATTAAATCAATAATTTTTATTAAATATTGATATTATAAATTTTATTTAAGTGTGACGCGACTCGTAGCTTTTCTGTTCGTTTGCATTGACTATACGTTGACCTCAGGTTACCTATTAGGCGCTAATTTCAAATTTTACAAATCGAGCGTCGAGTGTCAATTGAGGGGCGCGGGGTGATTGGGCGGAGCCATTTTAAAGCTTCACGATCGAGGTGTCGCCTTAAGTAGCAGACGCACGCCGTCACTGCCACGACTGCTTTTATCTAACATGTGGCAGAGACGACCAGAGCAGCCAGGGTATCCAGTCTTGAATGACGCGACTTTGACACCAACGCTCGTGGGTTCGATTCCCACACAAGGTAAATATTTGTGTGCATGAACATGTCTGTTTGTCTTGGTCTGGATGTTTTAAGAGAGGTAGGGCGCATCATAGCAGCCCGTCAGGGGATGTACGTCCACCTCACAGAAAACCGCAGCTAAATAACAACTTCTTAGAGGGTTGTTGTGTTCGTGCATGTGAGTGAGGTCACCAGTAAGCTCCCAAGGAGTTGCTGTGTAAGCAGCAGAGTGTTGCTAGCGTTCATAGGTTACGGTAATCACAGTATATCAGATGGGTTGTATGCTTGTATGCCTCCCGACGTTGTATAAGAAAATATATCAAATTGCATGTAAATTTTCGCAAAATAACCCCTGCGCGAGTGATAACTTACATAAAAAAATGCAATTCCTGTTCCACATAGCAGGCCATCCGAAGGATGACCGCAGCAGCCGAGGCAGAAACGATTACAGCAGCCACGGCAGTATACAATTACTAACACAAGAGGAGGGGGGCGGGATACCGGCCGGCGATAGAGTAGTTATTGCCACAAATATAAAAAAATGATCTATTTTCCTGTATTTGTGCTGTTACCAGGTTCCTTCGCTAGTTCGCAATAACTAACTTGTGGCGGAAAAACAGCACCGGGTTCCTTCTATTTCTTACTATAGTTCAAAAACAAGGTATGGGTGTAGGACATAGGCCCCTCAGTTGGGAGTAGATACATCATGGTTAATGTGGAAACAATACTCACGTCGTCTGTGAGCTGGTAACCTAAGAGGAAGTGCGCGAAGTTGGGTTTGGCGGACGGCAATATCTGCAGCAGGAGGGCCACTATACCCTCCTTTGCTCGCCTCGCCGCCGCGCCCTCCTCGCCCTCTGTGAACTCCTCGCACTCGAGGCACTCCACGAACCCATGCCTAAACGGACAAGAAGCATCACTATAAATAGTTTTAGCATTTTATATATATACCACACCGCAACAACCCTTACTCAACCCACTGCAGGGATACGGGTCTCCCTTCGACCGAAGGGATTTACAGCATACTCCACCACGCTGCTCAAATGTGGATTGGCGGAGACCAGTGTTTTTAAGCCGCCCGAGGGCCACTGACTTAACGACTGTCATCTATCGACAACAGCCCGGCCAACCGACGTCCGACGACTTAACGTGCCCTCCGCAGCACGGAGAAACTCGAGATAGATAAACTCAACCATAGACAGGCTGCGGTCGACGTTACTTAACCTGCGTGTTCAGTTAGAATGACACGCGCAACGACACTATCGAGCTCTCATTTTATATATATATTTTTTTCATAGTACAGGAGAAGTTGAATTTGGCTCTAAAGACCAGCCACTTAACATAAGCACAGGAGTATTGCAAATAAACTATTTGATTTGAATTGAGTAACATACCTACGAAACTCAGCCACTTAGAAAATAAAACAAAAGACAATGTTTTTGACAGATCTACTGCAGATCCCAGCTGCAGCACCTAGCAGCATGTCGCCAGTCGGCATGTTACCTGATGTCTTGACGGTGTGTAATAGCGGCTAACAAATGTCTGGCGGCGGCGGGCGTCTGCAGCGCACGGCACAGCAGCGCCACGCTACGCGCCGCCGCCGCAGGCAACGTAGTACCCAGCTGCAGCACCTTGCAGCATGTCACCAGTCGGTCACTGTTGTTGGGGCCGTCGGGGTCTATAATTACAAAAAATAAAATAAAAAATAAATCATTAAATTTTGACAAATTCTACTTACAACTACGTTCTTAAACTGCTTGTCCACCAGGGATGTGTAAAGCTAAGGATGTATATCCACTGGTCAAAGCGAACATACCAGCGTAAACCAAACACACAACATCTACAAAATCGTCGTGTCAGCGTAGTTCAATGGCCTTTGACGAACATGACCGACAGACATATCTCGCAGTGATGACATCTTACACGGACAAAACACAGAAAAAAATATCGTTTGTGTACAGTACTCAAGATTAAATACTATATAAAACGAATATTTG
Source organism: Pyralis farinalis (assembly GCA_947507595.1). NCBI lineage: Eukaryota > Metazoa > Arthropoda > Insecta > Lepidoptera > Pyralidae > Pyralis > Pyralis farinalis. The sequence continues at coordinate 2,102,361 of OX382261.1, read as the reverse complement.
TAAATAAAACCAGTCAGTATCCAGAAGAATCAGTACCCAATAATCAGTCGGAAGGCCTGTCCAGTGCGAGCCTGGAAGGAGTCCACAAGTTACAACCTCCTCTCATTGCGTCCAAGGCACCTTTAGCCGTCAATACGATGGGTCTTGTGAGTCTCCTCGACCGGCAGCGAGAAAATCATTACCCAACTTTCATCTGTTACCGTACGACTCCGGTAACAGATATTCCGTGTATATATCTACATATATACAACCAGTGGCGGCTGGTGGGTTATCGAACTGGTGGTGCACTTTACTTGCTCACCAAGTATTAATATTAGAAATTGCAACAAATCAACAATTTACATAAAAGATGTAAATTAAAAAAAAAACAATTACTTAATATAAACAAACAATAATTAACGCGTCACAGATACAGCGAAATTATACTGATAAGGAGAGGTCCATCATGGCCGCCGTCGAACTCAAATTTCAAATTTCGTCAAACATCGGGTGCTCTCGGTAATCTTCGATTCGCACGTGCGGCGCACGAGAACCGACTCGTTTCTCGGTACATTTCTATGAACTATCTTTTGTTTCACGCGTCAGGCACATTCGCTAGTAACTCATACAAGTTCTATTAGCAGTCCTCGTGCACTCGCCAAAGCGTACGAGATTTTTTCTGTACAGAGAAAATAAGTCTTAATAGCAAAGCGCTTAAATTGTTTTGTCTTTTATTTGTTATAATTTGAAATTTTATTTGTTATATTATGTTTTTGTATGTTTCAAAAATAAATATTAATATGGTAATTTAAAGATGAAGTAATATTTTGTAAATTTTAAATCTTTTGAATTGGTGGTTCAGCGCACAAGCGCACTTAAGGTACAGCTGCCACTGTATACAACACACACACACACATATTGTATACAAAAAAAGAAACGTGTGCGTCTCGGGACGCCCGACAGAAGTGATAACTTAAACTAATCCGCTGCCGTATGTGTGAGAGAAAGGGAAGCCAGACAGACTGGCGCCGCGTAACGCGTTACGTAACGAAGCGGTTTACCTTCCCATAAGAAGTTATCACTTCAAAAACATACGTCAAATTTGGTTATGTCCCGTCCAGGCAATAGTCAGCTCTGCGAACTTAGCCGATGGCTGTACATCCACCAATGACGATTGTTTATTTCCCCAGCTTAGCACTGGCGGTGACGGATTCAATGAAACTCCTTTGTAATGAAGTGATGATTGCTAAGGGTGGGCACTAAATATGTGATCTAAGGTTACACGGTGGTGTGTAACCATGCATCTTCTCGCTACCTGGAGCAGCATAACTGCTCAATACGCAACGGTCGCATAATTTCGTAGCTTCGAGCTCGCTCACCGCTAAGCTACCTCGCACACCTCTGGTGGTAAGCAGCCTTAGACCCTTGTTTATTGAGTCTCACCCAGTATGAGCTTGGAGAGGCCGACGAGCAGTACGGCGCGGCCAGCGCCCGCCGCCTCGCTCACTAGCGCCCGTTCTAACGCTAGTCCGCGCTCCAGCATCTGCAGCACGCTCACCAGGCTCTGCTCCACGTACTCCTGGGAAGCATAACAATGTCTTGATATGCAATTTGATTTAACCTGCTTTGTGTGCTTCCGTCACCAATTAGTCCATGTGGCCTAGCGCCGGCCGGCACCCACCCACTACTGTTAGTAAATGCAACATGCCGACGCTGCCATGGCTGCATGGCGTAAGAATAACATGCTACAAGTGACAAATCCGTCGCAGTGCTGTCCCTTATATTGAATTGAGGGTGGTTCACCACATGTTATTCTTACGTCTACAACGCCTGATGATGCCTCGTGGAGAGGCGAAACACGTGTCGCAGCGACGACCAGGCCAGTCGTGGTAGCGATGGTGGTGGAGGGGGCATGCGAATTCTGTTCCAGAAGGCAGAGACTACCGGAGCAGCCGAGGCAGAGACTACCGGAGCAGCCATGGCAGCGTCGGCATGTTGCATTTACTAACAGTAGTGGGTGCCGGCCGGCGGTAGGTCGCATGAACTAATTGGTGGCGGAAGCACACAAAGCAGGTTAGATCAAATAGCATGTAAATTTGACTTTCGCAAAATAACGCCTGAATCTATTAACTATTGAATGTCTTGATACCCTTGGTATAGCAAGCTCCCACAACACACAGATCACAGTCATGGTCATCATCTTCGTGCACAGGATAAGGTTAAAATGTGATGATGTAAAGCCGTGCTTCCCAAAGTGGTACATATCGACCCCATGCGGTCGATTGCAACAAGGGGTCCATCAGATTTTTTTTATATTACATCGGGAGACATACAAGCATAAGGCCTACCTGATGGAAAGCGGTTACCGTAGCCTAATAACGCGAAATATTGAAGTATCCCTCGCGCGATACCACCTCTGCTGCGAGGACAGCAACTACTTAAGAGTTTACTGGTACCTCACTCACACACAGGAACACAATAAGCCTCCTGGGAGTTTACCGCGGTTGCGGTTTTCTGTGAGGTGGAGGTACTTCCCCCAGACGGGCTGCTTTAATGCGCCCTACCTCTCTTAAAACATTAGTTAGGCAGGGGATCTACGGAGAGCAGAAAATATATAGGCAAGCTACGGGATAAAAATGATAATCTCTGATCTAAACAAAGGCTGCTTAACTGTGACTTTAAATAAGCTGCGCGACTAAGTTAGATAATTCGTGGTAAGTTAAAAAAATCTTTTCCTCGGACGGCTACCACACCTCCGGCACCCCGCACGCAGTCGTACGTCCCGTTCCCACGTTATAGTCCCATTTTGTTTCGAAAGCCAATCGCGACCGCGCACAACATTTTCTTTTCTTTTGTAAGCATAAGTAAGCGATGAGACCAGCACTGCTTGTGTATAGCGAGCCTTCTGGCTCAAGTTTTTACTGCCAAGAAGTTTTCCCAACGCTCCATTCACACTATTCCCAGCACTCACTCGTCTTTCCACATCTGCGGTGTACCTTCCATCCCTGCTGAAAGCGCATCCAAGATATACAATTCCATCCACTTGTTCCAAAACTTTATCGTCATCTGAAACCCTTACATTGCTTCTGGTTTCCTCTCTTTCAAATTCCATTATCTTTGTTTTCTTCGCATTCAATATATATTTATGGAAATATTAACATACTTGCTACTACATCTGATTTTACACCTAACTTAAAAAATGTTATAACAAAACAAACACAAAAAATTCATTGATTGTATCAATTACCACGCAATCCGTTACTCATCCAGCATGGATAAGATAAGATAATTTATTTGCTAATACGGATATTGGACATAAATCTCCCTTCAACCTAAGGGGTTTAAAGCATACTCCGCCACGCTACTCAGTAGGCTCTCAAGTGCGATAAGGGAGACCCATATCCGAGCCGTGCGAAGAGTATGGGTTAATTAGTAAGGGTTAACTAACTCGTCCCAACATGGGCTGTTGATCGAGCAACTCGTACGCTTCATCGAGCGTCGTGAGGAGCAGACGCAGCAGCTCGGACTTGGTGTGCAGCTGGATCAGCAGACGGAACCCTGGCGGCGGGTTGGTGTCCGGTTCGCGGCCCACCGGTGGGAAGTCGCCCGCGCTGGGCTCGTACTGCTCCAGCCAGCGGGCGAACAGCTTGAAGCATAACGACAGCATCTGCAAACAAACATTGTATATTAGGAAACTTATAATCAATCCATTCGGTATTATGTACGAGCAGAAGTCCACTTTAAATTGTGGTGCAGGCAGAGAACCTTAAGACCGGGTCACATGGCGTCCAGTTCCTTAAAAATCTCATTTGCTTATTTAACATTCGTAGCTCTTTACGCGCACGTGCGCGTCTATCCCGCAAGAGATTTGGCGAGAAGATATAAATTAATAGATCCGGCGATGTCGCATTTGTCTCAAATTCTATAATAACTTCGTATTGTATACTTTACTCTCGCATAAAAGTTGTAAATAAACATACTAAATTTTAATCATTAATTAATGATCGCAAAAGATTCTCATTGCACCAATAGTGCAAATCTTTCAATCCTGAAAATCTAGACCAATGGAGGACATTAACAATATTAAATTGTGATTATTGTAAAATCCTATCATAATTTTTTTCAGGAACACCGTTCCTATATGAAATCTATATGTTTGTCTGTATGTGTGTCTGTCGCTTTTCTTTCGAATATTCGAATTTTGACTTCAGATTCGGATTCAGCATAAAAAAGTAGTGAGCAATCTATCGCAGACTCAATGTTGTGTGACTGACGAACTGTAGCAAATTAGCCGCGGTATGTTTTATTTATTTATTTGTATGCAATTTGATCTAACCTGTTTTGCGTGCTTCCGCGGTGGCGGAAGCACGCAAAACAGGTTAGATCAAATTGCATATAGATTTGACTTTCGCAAAGTAACGCCTGAATCTATTAACTATTTATTTATTTATTTATTGAGGTACACCAACAGGTTACATGATTGCATTCAATATAATTAATTGTACAAATCTGGGCCCAGCATGCAACCCAATTATAGGTGAACACAACTTTCACAAGAAATTAACAAATTAAAAAAAAAAAAATTAAAAAGTAACAAATTTAACAGTATCAATTGTCAAAAAATCACGACAATCCCATAACCATTAACAAGCGCCATGAAACAACTGAACCTTTCGCTTAAACTTTAAAAGTGAGTCATGATTAATGTCCAAATCACATGAGTTGTTGATTTTATTATAGCTAGAAAGCATTCGTGGCAAAGGTGCATTTCTACCCAGGTTCGTCCGTGCCTGAGGTATGACGTAGGTTTTAGTGAGCTTCCGCCTTGAGTCGAGTTTAGGTACAACGAGACGTATCTCGCTCAAAATATTTTGGCAATCAACAGCGCCATGCGTTAACTTGTACAGAAATACCACGTCATGGGCCTCACGGCGATCGGCCAGCGAAGACAGTTCAAATTTTGACAAGCGGTCACTATATTCATTACGGTGACTGAAGTGGGGTGTTATGAAAGCTAATTGGCGCGTGAAAACTCTCTGTACACGTTCCAATCTATTCACGTGCGTTGCATAACATGGGTTCCATACCACACTCGCAAACTCGAGATGACTGCGGACCAATGCATTGTAGAGAGTTATCAAAGTTTTGACATTCTTAAATTCGGACGTGTTTCGTCTAATAAAACCGAGCATCTGAAATGACTTAGAAACCGTTGCATTATAATGTGGCACAAAACTGAGTTTGCTGTCGAGAGTCACACCGAGGTCGCGAATGTGATCAACTTCCCTCAGCACGGATCTGCCTATACTGTAAGATGATCGAAATAAGTTCTTGTTGCGGGTAAACTTTATATGGTAGCATTTACTGGGATTGATAATCATTTGATTAGTGGTGCACCAGTCATCTATGCGATCCAAATCTTCCTGCAACAAATCGATGTCATTCGCGTTAGTAATAGCCTTGTATATCTTCATGTCGTCCGCAAACTGTGAGCAGTTACTATATTTTATATGATTTACAATATCATTTATAAATACTAAGAATAATATAGGACCCAAGTGCGAACCCTGAGGCACCCCAGAAGTAGCCACATACGGCTTTGATGAGTAACCATTTGTCATCACTGTCAATTTGCGAGATTTCAGGTAAGAATGGAACCAGTCATGCATTGCACCACAGACACCCAGAACAGACAGCTTTTGCAGCAGGAGAGAATGATTCACTTTATCGAACGCACTGCTGAAATCTCTGTAGATCGCATCGACTTGCGTCCTTCTATCAACATTATCAATCAGCTGGGTCACAAATGACACGAGGTTCGTAGACACCGATCACCCACGACAAAATCCATGCTGCATTGGACACAATAATGGAGATATGTGGGCAGTGAAAATCACACAAACAACGGATTCAAATAATTTAGAGAAAACACTCAAAATAGATATCGGTCGATAATTTTTAACATTCCCCCTGTCACCCTTTTTGTGTACGGGAATTATCCGAGCTTCCTTCCACTTTGACGGAAATACGCCAACCGTAAGAGAGTAGTTAAAGATGATGAACAACGGAAAAGCAAGTACAGAAGCACATCTCTTCACAAACAATGCTGGTAGGCCATCTGGGCCAGCACCCTTTGCAGCGTCAAGTCTTTTTAAAGCCTTGAGTATTGTTTTTTCTTGCAAGTAAATTTTGCTAAGAACATTAGGCACGTTTAATGAGTTTTTATCAATATGGATTGAGTGTGCCTGACTGCCCCCAACACGATCTTTGGAGAAGGTCGAAGAAAAGTGATCAGCAAATAAGTTTGATATATCATTTCCCGTTGATTTGGTGCTACTGTTAAAGCTCATGTTCGAGGGCAGCGTGTTGGTATTCTTACGTCTTTCATTAAGAAAACTCCAAAATCTTTTAGGATTGGTGGAAATAGCTTCTTCGGTTTTTTTAATATATGATTTATAACATTCTGAAGAGTAACGGTTACAGCGGCCTCTGAGAATTTTATACTCTAATTCATCGCGAGGGTTTTTGTATTTTAGGTAACGTCGCCTTAGCTTATTCTTTTCAGCGAACAGTTTTTTAAGTGTATTGTTGAACCAGGGAGGATGATTATGCGACCGTGGCCGAAACTTGGGAACATATTTATCGCAAATGTTATTTATTTCTTTATAAAAGGTGTCAGTCATCCCATCAACACTTGTAGCTGCGTATAGCTTGTGGGTCCAGTCGATCTGCCCCAGTTCATCAATTATTTTCGGGTAATTTGCTCGATAAAAATTTAGGTTAACTTTTGATAGCTTTGGCAAAGTAGACGCATTTAAGTCGAGCGCAATAAGTAGTTGCGGATGATGAGCATCAAGTTTACTCAGAAGATCAACTGGTCTCACAAGACTGGCATTTGAGACACTTGTAAAAACTAAATCTAATATCTTATTATTACTATTGGTTACATCATTTATTTGTCTCAAATTATTAATATTCATAAAATCTACAAGTATATGCCCAAGTGGGTAGTCGTAATTACTAGGAACAATTGCATTATTATTGACATCACGTGACCAACTTATCCTCCCCAAATTAAAATCGCCAACTATCATTACATGGTCCAGTGACTGCAACACATCAGTCACATTGTTACAAAAATGTTCTAATATATTCGGTTTAGGATATGGAAGATAAAAACAACAGATACCCAGTCGTTTCACATTTTGACTGAGGTCTTTTATTTGTAACAAAACCCAAACGTCCTCATGTTCAGTGTCCCAAAACTGAGCACGCACTGACACAAACTCTTTTTTAGTGGCTATGAGAACACCTCCACCCCCATCACTAGGCGACCTATCTCTCCTGTAGACAGTATAGCGTTGATCAATAAATTCGGAGTCATATATTTCAGGAATCAACCAAGTTTCTGTCAATGCAATTATGTCGTAATCATGTTTCAGAATTTCATGCCGTATTTTATTTGTCTTTGTACGCATACCCCTAATGTTTTGGTAGTAAATGTTGAACTTTGATAGATTAGCTGTATGAACATTCCCTGTAATATTTAAGAAATATTAGCAAATCAGTTGCAGGCTCTGTAGACCACGAATGGAAATGGCTTGGCTAGATTCGTTTTTCCTTACAAATATGCGACCATTCCGTATCCAAACAAATCTGTAGTCTAACTCCTTTGCTTTTTTTCTGGCAGCAGCATGCAAATGTTTGTTGGATGGGCTCAAGTGCTCGGAGACGTAAATAGGGACTCGAGGACCTCCGTAGCCCAGGTGATGAGACGCCAGCTTGTCATTGACATTCGCTCTATTGAATTTTGTAACAGCAGCAAGTATGCCATCCCGGAGAGCGCGATCTCGGAATTTAGCGACGACCGTACGAGGGCGAGAACTGTTTTTATCGGTTTTAGATACTCGTGTAGCCATCAAAATATCCCCTGCAGCCAACGTGTAGTCAATAGTTCTGGCTAATTGTGCGAGACTGCTTGTGAGGTTTTCATTTGGGTGATCAGGAATCCCATTTATTTCAACGTTGCTCTCTCTCATATGTTGCTCGACCTGGGACAGCCGCTGCGTCAGATCGTTGACATTTGTCAATAATGCCTCATTATGTTTCTGTAACCGGTCTACAGTGTCGGCCCTGTCCTCCAGAGTTGTTTTTAGATCCTCGTACTGAGAGTTGAAAAAATTTAATGACGTTTCAAATGAGGAAATTTTCTGGTTCAAGTTCTTAAAGTGTTCGGAAACCATTTCTGCGAGGACAGACTTAAGTGTTGTTTTAATCGCAACGCTAATCTCTTCCTAATAATGGCACGCAACGAGTCGCTCGTCAGGCAATCCGAGTCGAGAATATCGTCTGATGACTTTCGCCGTAGTGTATTTCGGTTTCGCACAGTGACGTTGTCAATGTCGTGTGAGACAGGAAGTACAGGAGTGTTGGTATTGTCCTTTTTGGGCTCCGAACTACGACACTCGAGGCATACCCAGGACTGTTTGGCCTCCCGTGTCATTGACAAAAACCGTTTGACAGGTATATTCGCGCATTCCAGATCAAACCCTGAGGTACAAGAAGAACACTTCAAATATTGTTTAGTTGCGATCGTAGTACAACAACCCGCACACAACAACACCGACGGAGGCGACATTGCGTTAATAATTTAATAGCTGGTGTTTGCACACTATTAAAGGCCCCGGCACCAACTGATAACGGCCGGCTAGTGGAGACAGCAATAAATGCCCACAGTTTCTTAATACTATGTTGGCAAACTCTTGGCAATCATACGATTTACTACGTCACGATCAGACTGTTGTTTTTTGCGTAACGCCGGCAAAGCGGACCTACTTCGACGCCGACTGGATCAAATAGAACTTCGCTGCAAGTCGACCGCTCACTGAATGCGACTAACGAAACGTCGCATACTGCGTACAGTACGCAATGTATGAACATACTTATACACGTATAAAATACGTCGCGAAGCATACGGCCTACATGATTTAAAGCGGCTACCATAGCCTATAAACGCTTACAACCTCTGCTGCTAACATAGCATCTCCTCAGGAGCTTACTATTTAAAGGAACTATCGAACGTCAACTGGTGCCAAGGAGTCAGCCGCTCACTGTTCACTTAATAAGGACGTCACAGTCTTATAATTTTTGCGTAATTTAGAAAACAATCAAAGAATCACCTGCCACTTGTCCCTCTGCCGCGCGTGCGGTCGATGCGGCGCGGGCAGCGCCAGCCTCTCGAGCGTGTACTGCACGTAGGGGTCGAGGCCGGGCGCGCGGCTGCCTGCGCCCAGCGCGCGGGGCAGCGGCGCCGCGCAGCACAGCGACCACAGCAGGTTCACGAACGCCAACGACAGGGGATACTCCTCCATGCGACACTCCACCTACAAACAACATCCATTATTACCACACCTAGGTATCAGCGCCAGAAATCTGTATGACCGCGCGTAAAGGCATCCTTTACACTCCTAAACTTGATATTTTAGCGCATAAATATCAAACTAAACCGAGCCTACGCCTACGGTCAAATGCGAGGATATTTTAACCAATAAGATGTTAAGGGATACGATGTTGATCCATCAACAAGCCAATAACAGCTGCGCGTTCTACTTCACGTCATGGACCAGAAGCGAGTAATTAAGTTTAAAAAAAATCGTTCCATCCTTTTCTCTTTTATTGCGGTTATTTCAATCTAAGAGGTAAAGTAAGAGACTAACAATCAATTTAACAGAAACCTTTGTCAGTTAGCAACTGAAACTGAAAATTACACACTAAGGAATCACCTGGACTATTCAAAGGCTTCAGCCAAGTAACGATGCTCTGGAGAGTCGGTGTTTTTCTTTTTTTTTATACGACTAGATTGGCAAACAAGCCTGCGGCCCGCATTAAATAAGCGTAATTAGATAAACGGTCACCGCAGCCTATTGACGCTCGCAACACCACGAGGATGTTACTCGCGCGCTGCCAATCTTGTGACCTAAGGCTGTTTCGTCACAGTACCCAGTAATTTCTCTGCCATATCTCACCCTTCAAACCGGAACACAGTTATATAAATACAGCTGCTTGCCGGTAGAAATAGGTAAGGCGGAGGTACCCACACAGACGACTTTTGTACAAAGTATCCCTCTGACGGAGGGTTTCTTGCCAGTAAGTGAAAATAACGGTCAGATGAGAAGTTATGGTAGCACCTCCGCTGTTACCGTAACTTCTCAGCTGACCGTTATTTTTACTCACAATGCGGGAACTCTTTGGAAGTGTCCATAGACTATGATAACCGCTTCAGATCCGAGTAATCTCATGCATAACCAATGTAGTGTAAGGAAACAATGGAGCAACCTGCAGACAATTAACTTCATCTCCAAGTTACCTTGCAGAACAAGCACCGACCAAGGCGCCACCAACTAAAATGAAAACGATTCATTACGGATTTTTTGTCGTGATCGTCATATCGCCGATTATTTTTAGCTAAATGGAGAGGAACCATTATCTGGCTGTCCGTAAGTCGGTACGTACCTCCTGCAGCTCAGCGTACAGCGCCCGTTTGTCCTTCCCGGCTGATACGAGCTGAGCGTGCTCCAGCGCGGCCCACACCCGCCCGGCCGTGGCCGCGGTGCCGCCGAGCGCCGCCAGCGTCATGCACAGTTCCGCCTTCAAATGGATCGGAATGTGACAGCAGATCAAGCCTGATGGACAAAATAAGTGTTTACCCTTCAACCTCCACTAGCATGAGTGGAGCCACACTCATAAAGTCGTTAGAGTGAAATGGCACTGTAAAGCAATGACAGCCCAGAAGATAAGAAACTCACCTATTGTCTAATTGGTCCCCGGTTCAAATCCTGGCATGCTCCACTAAATTCGTGTTTTAGGATTTATGTACATATTTGTAATTATCACTTGTTCGGCGGTGATGGAAAACATCGTGAGGAAACACGCACGTCCAAGAAATTATATTTCTAAAGACGTACGGCCCAAACTAAAAAAGGTCTGGTTTTCCCTCTGGGTTGTAGAGATCTGACGGCAGTCGCTCTATGTCAAAATCAGTATCTTCGCCAAATCCTTAGTCTTGGATTAGGCAACGGGATAACGCAAAGAAGAAGAGAGTTAGACGACTTCCGTTCGTTACTCCACTAATCCTAATGGAGTAGGAACGCTAGGAAGGTAATCTTACCAAACATGCAGTTGACAGCGTCCCACTGCAAATTCTCGCAAATGTTGGCGCAGGCCGCCTCGTCCTCGCGCGCCACCGCCGCTATCAGCCTCAGCGCGGCGATCATGGCTTCCACCTTCAAACATACAAAACGATAAGATGGTGATTGGTATGTGGTATACACCATGAGTAATGTATGATATACACCATACATAATGCCATACACCATTAAATTCTAAGAGAGGTAGACGCATCAAAGCAGCCCGTCTGGGGAAGTACCTCCACCTCACAGAAAACCGCAGCCAATTAACAACTCTCTAGAGGGTTGTTGTGTTCCTGCGTGTAAGTAGTCATCAGGAAGCTCCCAAGGAGTTGCTGTGTAAGCAGCAGAGGAGGCATTGCGCGAGTGATATTTAATATATCGCAAGCGTTAATAGGCTACGGTACCCGCTTTACATCAGGTGGGCCGTATACTTGTATGCCTCCCGACGTAGTATAAAAAAAACTAATCGTCTCAGAAAGCAAGTTGGCCAGACGAGAAGCTCGATGGCGTCGACGCGCGTATGTCTATGTGGATGGGTGTAGCAGTCGCGAGTTTCTGCGTGATTTGATAGATGTATATATTAAATCATAAGTACCGGCTGTTGCGACAAGCAGGGCGCATCAAAGCAACCCGAGTAGGTGATCTGATGCGGCCTACCTCTCTTAAAATCATACAGACCAAGACAAACAGACATGTTGTTGCTGTGTGGGAAACGAACCCATGTAACCTTGATGTCAAAGTAGCATTCTTAACCACACCGAGCTCGTCTAAACTTCACTTACTTTATTCCACCGTAAATCGATAGTAGTTTAATATACTTGTAATCTTGAATCTAACCTCTTCTTGCCTGACGAGGAGTTTGCCCGGGCGCGCGGCGGGCGTCACGATGGCGGACGCGCCCAGCGACGACGAGTGCAGGTGGTTCGAGAACGGAGCGGGGTCCGCGCGGAGGTTGCTGGACACGAACAACATATACCATCAAATCATACCATCCATTTTGTACATAGAATAAATATGTCGCAGGGTAATGAGGATTACCAGGGATTTGACGAAATCCCTAGGCATGAAATCACGGCAGATTCCGAAGCCTCGTTTTTATTTTACGTCGTTTCACTAAAAATGTGTAGCGATATGACTAAACAGAATCCAATAAAATTATATAAAAACCGGACATCATACAATATGATACGAGCCATGCCTCTGTCTCGCTTCCACGAGTGCCGACTTGGGGCGATTTTAATTGTCAAACTATTACAAAAAATCGAAAAGAGAGAGAGATAAGAAGTTTTTATCTGTTGATAGCATCAAAAATGTAATTGAGCTCGTTCGGCACCGTGAATACTGCGTACTGCGGACTGCATGGGAAAGCTCGAGGTCGCTCAGCGTGCTATGGAAAGATAGCTCTTTCGGATAGCTCGGCGTTTCTCTGCACTATAGAATCAGAAATGAGGATATCCGCAGTAGAACTCAGGTAACCGACATAGTCCACAGAATAAGCAAGCTGAAGTGGCAGTGGGCCGGCCATATAAGTTCTTAGAAGCGACAACCGCTCGGGAAGAAAGGTTCTCGAATGGCGTCCCCGTACTGGTACACGCAGTGTGGGACGACCCCCACTAGATGGAGCGACGACCTCAAGAGGTTTGTAGGGAGTCGATGGATGCAGGTGGCACAGGATAGCTCTCTAGAGGGAAGGCCTATGTTCAGCAGTGTCTTGGGAGTACAGGTAAGCAGTAGAAAAAGACGCAATGCTCTCTAGCAAGCTCTTGAAGACGACCGCTAACATTCCGAATGATGTTACGTATGTAGACGTAACCCCACTCACACCCAGACCAAGGCAAACAAACATGTTCATGCACACAAATACGTGTCCTGTGTGGGTATCGAACCCAGAAGCCTTGGTGGATCTCAGGATCGTCGGACGTCTAGAACAAGAGTTGATGTCTTTGGGAACGTGGAATTAAGATAGTTTCTATAACCCTAGTCTGAGATCAGGCGAAGACACCAATCATACTACTTGACAAGTTCCTCGACACTTGATTTAGAATATACATGAATCAACAAGACACCAATGGCATAGCCAGTTAATCATCACACTGAACTCAATATCTCGAAGGTCAAACACAAAGGCATAGGCAGAATCTTAAAAAATACAACATATTTGGTCTCCATGAGCTGAACCATCCCTGCAATGAGCGTCGCAAACACCCGGCTCGGTCAGTACTCACCTGTGATACCTGGCGAGGGATGTTAGCAGGTGGTGGCCAGAGAGGGCGTCGCGGCGGCCGAGCAGCGCCCACGTGTGCCGCGGCACGGCGAGGCTGGCCAGCGCGCGGAGGTAGGCCGGCAGCAGCGCCGGGCACACCAGCTCGCCTGACAGCCGCACGAACTTGTACAACGTGGCGGCGCGACTACCCGATCTGTCGACATACATCATTCACATTTTACCCATGATTTGAAATATATTACTTACACAGTACGTGCAGTTCATGCGAACTAGCACCGACCAGCCACTCATTACCATCAGTATTTCCTTTCTTTTTTTATACAAATCGTGAGGCACGCAAACATACGACCCACCTTATGTAAAATAGGAAGTATCGCTCGCACATTGCCACTCCTGCTGCTAAAACAACAATTTAGAAGCTTTCTGGTAGCACTACTCAGTCACCGGAGCACAACGACCGTCCAGGATTTAGTGTCCGTTCACACAGACCGACTCGAAGAGGAGCACATTTTGATCGCAATTAAAATAATTAATAGTTCTGGATGATTGAAACGAGGTTTATTTTACATTTCACTTCTTTTGTTATTGAGAATGCTCGAGAGGCAGCCTAATGCGCTTAGTGCGAAACAATAAGAGGAGCCGACCGTCTGCCGCTGATGACGTGTTCTTCCGCGCATGCGCATTACGAACAGCTCCGATTGCATGCTTATACAAAAAAAAAATCAACAAAATCCGGCCAAATACAGTCTGTGTGAAAAGAAGAGCGCCGTCCGATGCTCTCCGAGCCGGTCTGTGTGAAAAGAAGAGCACCGTCCGATGCTCTCCGAGCAGGTCAGTGTGAAAAGAAGAGCGCCGTCCGATGCTCTCCGAGCAGGTCAGTGTGAAAAGAAGAGCGCCGTCCGATGCTCTCCGAGCAGGTCTGTGCGAAAAGAAGAGCGCCGTCCGATGCTCTCTGAGCAGGTCTGTGCGATAAGAAGAGCACCGTCCGATGCTCTCCGAGCAGGTCTGTGCGAAAAGAAGAGCGCCGTCCGATGCTCTCCGAGCAGGTCTGTGCGAAAAGAAGAGCGCCGTCCGATGCTCTCCGAGCAGGTCTGTGCGAACAGAAGAGCACCGTCCGATGCTCTCCGAGCAGGTCTGTGCGAAAAGAAGAGCACCGTCCGATGCTCTCCGAGCAGGTCTGTGTGAAAAGAAGAGCGCCGTCCGATGCTCTCCGAGCCGGTCTGTGTGAAAAGAAGAGCGCCGTCCGATGCTCTCCGAGCAGGTCTGTGTGAAAAGAAGAGCGCCGTCCGATGCTCTCCGAGCCGGTCTGTGTGAAAAGAAGAGCGCCGTCCGATGCTCTCCGAGCAGGTCTGTGCGATAAGAAGAGCACCGTCCGATGCTCTCCGAGCAGGTCTGTGCGAAAAGAAGAGCGCCGTCCGATGCTCTCCGAGCAGGTCTGTGCGAAAAGAAGAGCGCCGTCCGATGCTCTCCGAGCAGGTCTGTGCGAACAGAAGAGCACCGTCCGATGCTCTCCGAGCAGGTCTGTGCGAAAAGAAGAGCACCGTCCGATGCTCTCCGAGCAGGTCTGTGTGAAAAGAAGAGCGCCGTCCGATGCTCTCCGAGCAGGTCTGTGCGAACAGAAGAGCACCGTCCGATGCTCTCCGAGCAGGTCTGTGCGAAAAGAAGAGCACCGTCCGATGCTCTCCGAGCAGGTCTGTGTGAAAAGAAGAGCGCCGTCCGATGCTCTCCGAGCAGGTCTGTGTGAACGGACACTTATTTGGCTGCGGTTTTCTGTAAAGTGAAAGCCCAGTCGGGCAGCTCTTGTAAACACTCAGACCAACACAAACTTACATATTTATTAAATGTTTGTTGTGTGTGGGAATCGAACCCCGAAACTTGGTGTAAAAGTAGCATTACTAACCCCTCTTCTACCGGGCTCGTCAAACTACTAGTGGATACTACTATTAGTACAAATTAGTAGGTTATAGCATCACTGGTCAGCTCTGGTCTGATGTGATTCTTTGCGGGCTAGGCAGAATGCCGAACGGTTTAGACGAGTTCGGTGGCGCAGTGGTCAAACGCGCTGTTACGGTACTTTGACACAACGCTTCTGGATTCGATTTCCACACACGACAAACATTTGTGTGCATGTACATGTTTGTTTGTCTTTTGGTCTGGGTGTTTTTAAGAGAGATGCGGCGCATAAAAGTAGCCCGTCTGGAGAAGTACCTCCATCGCACAGACCGCAGCCGACGTCGCATAAAAAAAATTAAATTGAATTTTTTTTATGCGACGTCGGCTGCGGTCTGTGGCTGGCTGTCTCCTTAATCGGCTTTGCAAGCATGTGGTGAGAGCCTGTGGTACCTGAATCCAGTGGGCGGCGCGTGTTGGTGGCAGGCCAGCCAGTAGTCTTGCCGCAGCCGCAGCGGGTCCGCCGCGTACAGCCGCTCGACGCAGCGCAGCAGTGCGTCGAGCCGAGTGCGGCTCTGGCCGGCTCCCGGCGGCGCCGCCAGCCCCTCCGCCGCGTACATCTGCACCGCGCGCGCCGCCTCGTCCGCTCTGTACGATACCACCGTTCATATAACACGAGATCGTAACCATGACCAAGATTTACAACAAAATAGTTAATAGATTCAGACGTTATCATCTAAATTAAAATATCTCTCCCGTTTTAAAGGCGTTTAGAATTCTGCGAAGCATTTAGTTTTGTATGGGGAGTGAATCTTGTTACCATAAAAGCAATAAAAAATATTAAAATTATATAATTGAACGCTCTTTAATATCAATTCTAAATATTCTAAATTACTGTTCGGATATTAAATTAGTTAAGTATTTTTAATTGATGGAGGGACATGTTTTTTGCAAAGAATAGTTGATCCACCCATATACAAATGACGTGTTACACTACAGACATACAAAGCTCGCATTCACACAATAAAACAGATTACACTCAAAAAAATAAACAATCGGCAATACTATTGTCTTAGGTTTTCGCGATTGTTACACATTGAAATTAAACTATTTTTAACGGAAGTATCGCGTGTTTTATTTATTTTGTTGAAACCTGACGTTTTCCAAAACCAGTCTTTCCTGCGACCACGGACGCTGCAAAGCGTTCGAAACGTCAGGTTACAACAAAATAAATAAAACACGCGATACTTCCGTTAAAAATAGTTTAATTTCAATCGGCAATACTAGTGTAATATTAGACCAAAAACACTCACTTGACCCTCATCTCCATAAGCTTGGAGTGCATCAGCACGATGAAGTCCGTGATGAGCGTGTGGAGACGGCGCTGGTAGTACTCCTCCTTGCACACGTACTCCGTGGAGAGGATCGCCTCGTCCAAGTACTCGAACACCTGATCAGAGGACAATTGACAACTCACTCGCATTACATTTGACTAGCTCGATGGCGCAGTGGTGAATGACGCGACTTTGACATCATATCAGTCATGGATTCGATTCCCACACGGGGCAAACATTTGAGTGCATGAACATGTCTTGGTCTAGATGTGTTTAAGATAGGTAGGGTGCATCAAAGCAGTCCCTCTGGGGAAATACCTCCACCTCACAGAAAACCGTAGCCAATTAACAACTACATGGAGAGTTGTTATATTACTGCGTGTGAGTGAGGGCACCAGTATGCTCCTAAAGAGTTGCTGTGTAGGAGCAGACGTGGCAGCGTGCATAGGCTACGGTAACCGCTTTACATCAGGTGGTCCGTATGCTTGTATGCCTACTGACGTGGTATAAACAAAACAGTTTAAAAAAAGGATAAAGGAATTTAGATGATAAATATATACATTGAGATTTTCCCAAGAGACTATAACATGGGGTTCTTCAAGAAAGATGTGAAGAGGTTTTTACAGAGTCAGCAACGCAAGAGTGACACCCCTGGCGGTGTAAATGTTCGTAGGCTAAGGTGACTGTTTACCATCAAATCAAATCAAATCAGATTTATTCAGTATCAGGTTTTTACAATTCTGTGTTGCGATTTAGGATTTCTTTTAAGTAAATAAAATATCTTCCTGCGACCACGGACGCTGCAAAGCGTTCGAAACCTCAGGTTCAACAAAATAAATAAAATACGCGATACTTCCGTTAAAAATTGTTTAATTCAATGTGTAACAATCGCGAAAACCTAAGACAATACTAAATAAAATACTTGTGTCAAAAGATCCTGCATCACCCATCAGGCAGGCCGTATGCTTGTTTGCCACCTTAGTGGTATAAAGATCTAGCGGAACCGACAGACATTGTCCTACCCGATAATATAATTTTTCCCAGAACCTGACTGTATCACTACCCACGGGTTCCAATTGTGAATCTAAACTATTCTCAAACCCACTTATTAGACACACCCAAAAAAAATATTTTAAATCGATCCAGCCAGTATATAATGGAATATATCAGAAGAGGTAGGGTGCATCAAAGAATACTGAATGGGGAAGTACTTCCACCTCTTAGAGAACCTCAGCCAAATAACAACGCCCTGGAAATTTGTGTTCCTGCAGGTGAGTGAGGATATAACTATGAGAGGTTGCTATGTTAGCAAAAGGATGGCAACGCGCAAACAAATCTCCATGTATCGCATGCATTTGTAGGTTACGGCAACCATTTCACGTCAGGTGGGCCGTATGCTTGTATGCCTCCAACGTATAAAAAATCATAATACGATCGGGCCTTTTGTTGAACATCTAAATAACCTTTGATTCGGATACAAACGGCTACAGTTGTAAATTATATATAAACTATCATATGCTAAGTCATCCTAGAACCAAGACATCTGTCACTATATGTATGGGCTTCTTGCATGGTCATACACATAGATAACAGAAACAACGGGAGATGTGACATACTACGTGAGTTTACACCGGGACGGTTGTCGCCTAGTTTCATACTACCATAAAACACTCACACACTTAAATAAATAAAAGATGTCATTCTACGCACACAAGTACAACGACACACTTTTGTTAAGACGCTGTCATTGGACGTTTATTTAAACAACACCCAAGTAAGCACGCACTACTACAAACACTGATAAAGCGACTTCGCTGGGACACGCGAGTCGATATGACTTTGTCGATATTGACAACGTTATATCGATCTATGATCTATCAAGAAGTGTAATGTTTGTAATAAAATATTTAAGGGGTGTAAGTGGATCAATGTCAACTTAGAGCCAAAGCCAACCCCACTATACTATATAACAATTCCCTGGAGGATGATTGATTTCATGCGAGTTAGTGAGGTCACAAGAAGTTGAGTTGCTGGATTGGCTGCGGGGGTGACGATGAAAATATTGATGAAATAATAACTACAGTAAAGACTTATAATTTTTATCTAATACTAGCAGTCTATTGACACTTCGTATCGATAAGTGAAGTCAAAGCGCACCCCTAACCGACGACAGAAACAAGCGGCCGTATCTCGAAACTGCACACACAGTGAACGAATAATATCGCTCGCTTTACATTGCGTGTTGGGAAACGAGCGGTGGCGACTGCGTAATGGTAGAAAAGCAATGTATGATTTAAGAATGAGATGTTGATTATTTCAAATTTGCATCGTGGTAAGGTTCGGGTAGAAATGGCGTCGGAGATTTTTTGAAATTAATTTTGTATTTATGCTTATAAAACGTAATATTATTTGTACTTACAGGTGATAAGTGATTCCATTTGATTTAAAGTTAACCACTGCACTTCTATTTTTGCAAATTGCAAAAGCACAACTTGGCATTTTGCTAAAACAAGGAGCAACGTATCTCAATCGAACTTGATTGCAACTAACTGTTCTTGGCAATGTTCTCGTTTTGAGCATATTGCGGCGACACCAACCACGCCCCCTCGTCACATCTCCCGTTGTTTCTGTTATCTATGGTCATACATGATGTGTTGTTGTCTCGAAGAGAAAGATGGCGCGAGTTTAAACATGTTTATTATTTACGGAGCCGCGCGGCGTCCTTGATAACCTATCACGAACTAATTATATTAAACCATTAAACCACAACTGAATTACCACATCAACCCTTACTCATCCCACTGCTGGGATACGGGTCTCCTTTCAACCGAACGGGTTTAGAGCCAGTGTTTTCAAGCCGCCGAAAGGTCACTAACTTAGCTTAACTACTGTCATCTATCGACAACAGCAGGGACCGACGGCTTAACGTGCCCTCCTAAGCACGGAGAAGATAGATAAACCCATCCATAGACAGGCTGCGGTCGACGTTGCTTAACCTGCGTGTTCGTTACTTATACAATATGAAATAAAGACATCCGCGCGGGAAAACTGAAATATGTGTCCATACACCGTACATTAGAAGACATAAAGAGATAAAAATATAATAAGATGAAAATGAAAAAAAAAATGCAGGACGAAAGAATGACGAAACAGATATACAATGCAAAAGTGGAAGGATGTAGGAGCCGAGGAAGACCGAGACTAACCTACCATGACCAAATTGGTCGTGTTTTATCAGAAGGTGATGTCAGAAGCCCCAGAAACCGGCGAGCGTGCATGAAAAGAGCTATGAATGTCACAGAAACGAGTAAGTATGCAAGGACCGCGTCTTATGGCGCTCGGTTCTCTCTGCCTACCCCGCAAGGGACTTGGCGTGAAGATATACATATACATGATAATAACTGATAAAAAAACGTGTGCGTCTCTGGACGCCCGACAGAAGTGATAACTTTAACTAATCTATATATAATTAAAGCTGCCGTATGCATGAAAGAAAGGGAAGCCAAACAGACTGGCGCCGTAACGCGTTACGTAACGCAGCGGTTTACCCTCCCATAAGAAATTATCACTTCAAAAAAACGGGGTTGTGTCGTGGATGAATTTCACGCGAATATGTCCTCGTAACGAAGAAAGGGAAGTGAGTTATACAAAAAGGAAATTATACGATGCAGCTCAATGATCTCGTAATGGTGGCGCCCCAGGAGCGCGCGCTGCGTCACACAGTCCTCACTCATCTTAACGAATTCTTTATTACTTTAGCTATCAAGTGGCGTGATTAAATATTGGATGTAAATGATAGATATGTAGCATGTGTGTACAACACCGTCACTATTTGCCTCCGACTATGGAATCTTTTACATTTCTTAAAATAAAATCTTATTTTATAAAAGATTAGAAATTAATATATAAAGTATTAGAAATGAATAAACATTTCTATTTTCTATATTTTAATTTGCTTTAAATAACGTAAGCACGCGATGAATCCTTCTTTTTAGGTTTCCATGAACATGGAACCATTATAGTTTCGTAATATCTGTAGTTCCGTCCGCCTGTATGTCGCAGTTTGCTATTTGCTACCTTTGTTAAAAAGCTAGAATTTATTAGGGTTACACAGATGTTCATAACGTCAATAAAATTATGAAATAAAAAATAAAACATTCCATCGCGTAAATCATAGGGTATGAATAATAATAATGCGTACCTTTGCATCAATGGCAGCGTCGACCAGCATCTCATCCTGGTCCAGAATCTCCGGTTTGATGTCCGAAGGGCCAGCCCTGCGCGACGACAGCGGCGCCCTCTTGAGCGCAGCCAGCGCCAGCCCTAGCGCCAGCTGACACAGTGCGCGCACGCCCGCACCCTTTTCACTCTCCTGCGTCACCTGCCCCTGGGACGTTTGGGGCGCTTGCGTCGGCGCCAGTTCGTCCAGCAACACCGATATCAACTCTGGGTCTTGGATTAACGGTAGTTTCTTAGCTAATTCTTCACCATCTTCTCGACTGTGAAAATGTCCAGATTTAAGCATAATCGGTGATCCGATCGCTACCAAACTTCACAGATTCGCCCAGCTTGCCTGCAAATCTTATCAAAATCGGTCCAGACGTTTTGGAGTCTATACATTACATGCATACATCGAATTTTGTATGTAGGAAAAAAAATTATGTGTATGTTTTTTTTCTGTATAACGTCAGGATCGGGACAGGCCCACCACTCATACCCACCACTGTGTCTCCTGTGTAGCCAGAATTAACAGCGGCGACCAACAAAAAGGCAATGAACAGTGAAGTCCATTGCCGTCCCGGGGGTTAAACTACAGCTGCCTTGGAACTCACAACGAATTTAATCAGAACAAATTTGTAGGAGTAGGAAGTTTTGGAATTGACTTCCCCTCTTGGCAAAGTGAGAGACAGCAATATGACCATTAAGGCATTTAAAACCTGAAAGAGATGGCTAGTCAAGTGAAGCTCAACTGCCGTGCACCACGGATTATCAAATATCTAACACTATTGGGACCTAAACTGTGAGTTGTTACCTAACACATCGATTCCAATAATATAGATTGCAGAAATATAATAATATTTATTTGTTCCAAAGATACAATCTTAGATACTTATGGTAGGTTACAAAGTTTTACCAAAGAACATAAGACTATATAGATAAAATTAATAATTTTGGATTATTAGCTTCTGTAGCTGAGCTAGGGGTGAGCCTGTATTACAGCTAACAGTGCCTACAACCCCTGGTTTACAATATTGAACAGGCCTTACAGGGAGAATTTACTGTATTGATCCATATAATGCATCTATATATATATATATATATATATATAAATGACTGTTTGTCTGTATCTCCTCTATGGACTCAAAAACGGCTAGGCAGATTTTGATGAAATTTTCAATGAATTGAAATTAAACTATTTTTAACGGAAGTATCGCGTGTTTTATTTATTTTGTTGAAACCTGACGTTTCGGACGCTGCAAAGCGTTCGAAACGTCAGGTGGTCGCAGGAAAGACTGAAGTCTTTCCTCGCATCCTCCTTCCAAAAATTCTCTTAGGTTTTCGCGAATGTGTAACAATCGCGAAAACCTAAGACAATTTTCAATGAATCTTCAGGTTAGCCCAGCAGGTGATCCTGTGAAGTTTGGTAACGATTGGATCACCCGTACGAAGCTGGGTCGAGTAGCTAGTAATACATATAAATGCATATCAATTTTATAAAATTTAATAAAAAGGCAATTTTTCACACACATTCATATATCCGTGCGTGATGGTCTCGCGGGCTCAGTGCCTTTTCCCCTTTTAAAAGTGTCCAACGTACCTAAAGAAGTCTTCACTTCCAAGATCCCTCTTACCTATGTAAAACTGACAGATCCAGTGCGTACAGCAGCGCCATCTGCAGTGCGAGTGAGATCTCGTCGAGCGCGCCGGTGGGCCCGAGGGACGGAGACGTCCTTTGCTGGAACGTAATACGATTATTACGATTGTATAATGGGTTGTGTTCCGAGGAGATGTTCGATATGATGACAACGACCTTATTTTACAGCATCGAGTATATAACCTAATAGAGCCGTAATGCGGGCCGTCCAAATCCGAAACTGATCAGTGATTTTACACTTATAAACATCAACGCTCGCTCGCACTAAAACAGTACATCACCAACAAGTGACCTGTGTGTACTTTGTCGTATATTCCGAGATATTGAGATTATTTATAAACTAATTTTACAATGGCGTTATTTGCTATTCGGTGATGTGGGAAAAATAGTAATAAATCGAACTATACAGCAGATTGAATCACATTTCACCGTTAAGTAATGCTATATAATAAATTTGTACAATTTACGTTCATATTGACACGGTTCAAGTTAAATTGGTCATGAGAAATGAAACAATTGAAGCGTCATCTATGTGTCCACTTTTATCTTAGGCGCAACCCATTTATGTTATCTCATTCTATTTTATTACACTTGTCACTAGTGCTGTACTGCTCCAATGTAATTACGTATCGATATTTACGAGTAAAGTGTAGGTATTATTGCAGAACTATTTTATTAAATTTTAATTGGTATATAATATAATTAATAAATATTAGATACACACTTCAATTATAGTATTTTTTATGCAACGGTGGGAGGCATGCACACATGCACAACCACTTGATGTAAAGCGGTTACAATAGCTTATGATCGCTTGCAATACATGAAGTTATCACTAGCGCGTTGGCACCCCTGCTGATAACACAGCAACTTCTTAGGAGCTCACTGGTAACCTCACTCACTCGTAAGAACACAACAACCCTACATGGAGTTGTTGTTTGGCTACGGTTTTCTGTAACGTGGCGGTACTTTTCTAGTCGGACTGCTTTGATGCGCTCTTACTATCTTGATCTGAGTATTGTTTTATCTTGGTCAATGTAAATGTATAAAAATACATTTATTCTATTAATTAATAAAAAAATTTAACGTATTAAATTTGAATAAATAGTATTTTTTATGCAACGGCGGTAGGCATGCAAGCATATGACCAACCTGATGTAAAGCGGTTACCGTATCCTATGAACTCTTGCAATACGTAAAAACTGTTTCAGTTATAACGTTTATTATTACATGTTTACACTTATTAACATAGCAAAACAAATATTTTAGTATTAATATACTATCGCATGCCCATACACCCTGTCTATTTACCGATATCGATAATAATATTCTCGTGCCCAACTTTAGGGTGATGTATGACCTAGCGTCGGCCAATCGGAGCACAGCGGTCACCACAATGATTTGGCGGAATTATTGTCAAACAAAATAAGCAACATTTCCTCTCTATTAGGTTACGTACTCGATGTTTTACAGTTACATCACTCGTCGAGATGGGAGCATTGCGCAAAATTTGTGACGTAACGCTTGCTGACCGCGTTCGTAATGATGACGTAAAAAAGAGAGTTAGTCTGAAAGAAAGTGTCGGTGTTAAGATAAGAAAAGGCAGGATGAAAGAATGACGAAACAGATATACAATCAAAAGTGGAAGGATGTAGAAGCCGAGGAAGACAAAGACTAACTTACCGTGACCAAATTGGTCGTATTTTATCCGAAGGTGATGTCAAGAGTCCTAGTAGCCGGGGAACGTACATGAAAAGAGTTATGAATGTTAAAAAAGCGAGTGAAGCGTGTAAGGACCGCGGTGCGTCTTACAGCGATCGGTTCTCTCTGCCGCACCACATGGGATTTGGCGTGAAGTTATATATATATACATCACTCGTCGACGGTTGAAAAATTCATCTTCACACACTGGAGCCGCAACGGTCACGTACTGTGATCACTGGATAAATAACCAGCCTGTTATCCAACGTCCCAGGTTCGAATCCCGACGTGTACCACTAAATTCGTGTTTTCGGATTTATGTACATATTTGTAATTATCACTTGACGGACGACAAAGGAAAACGTCGTAATGATTTTTGAAGTGAAACTTCTTTACGCACGCTTGACTTGGGAGTAAGCTGGCGAATGCGTGACGAGGAAGTGTGATCGGGCGAGGCGAACGGAAGTTGAGAGGGAGATATAAGTTAGTGAAGATAGAAAGAGAGAGAGTTACGGTTCGTATATTACTGTAGGGGCAAGAGAGAGAGGTGCGAGCACACATTTTCTTTCTCTCAATCTCTCATAGCGAGTTAAGTTTCGTATATGTAAGACACAGTGCAGGCCTATTGTCTGTATCACACTATGGAGCTAAAGAAGTTTTACTTCAGTCCTGTGGTCTAAAGCACACTCGTTTTTTTTTAAAAACTGGGTCACCAACGCGCTCGTCACACATGTGTAATTGAATTTATTGTTTATTTTCTATGCTATATCTGCATGCTAAGCCCCCTGCGGGATAGTCAGTCGCTTACACACCTCACTCGCGTCTTTAACATTCATAGCTCTACTCATTCGCGTTCGCCGGTTTCTGGGGCTCCCGACATCACGTTCTGATAAAATACGACCAATGTTATGTGGAAGGTCGTGGAAGGTCATGGCAGGTGAGTATTGACCTTTCTCAGCATCTACCATCCTTCTACGTTCGCGTTATATAGGTATCTGTTGCGTATTTTGTTCTTCTTAATTATTTCTACATGTACGAACCAACGGAGCATGCATCTTATTTTAACACCAATAGTAACAATACCAATACTTACTTTCAAACTCTACTCTCAACTCTATTTATCACATTATCTTTACAAAAACGATCACGGTCAATCACGCCACAAATTTTGCGTAACGCTCGCATTTCATCCTCGTGTATCATATTTTCATGCTCTCTCTGCCACACCCAGCTCTCGCCTTCGTAAGTAAGCGTTGGGACGCTGTTTATTGAATTACCTTCTTA
The DNA here is from genome assembly GCA_947507595.1 of Pyralis farinalis. NCBI lineage: Eukaryota > Metazoa > Arthropoda > Insecta > Lepidoptera > Pyralidae > Pyralis > Pyralis farinalis. The sequence goes on along the minus strand of OX382261.1, from coordinate 2,076,885 downwards.
GCGTTATGGCGTTTCCTAATACATTAGGATTGGCTACCTACACCTAAGGATTTGGCAAAAATACTGATTTTGACATGGAGCGACAGCCGTCAGCCCTCCACAACCCTGAGGGAAAACCAGAGCTTTCTTGAGTTAGGTCACACGACTTTCGAAATATAATTTCTTGGACGTGCGGGTTTCCTCACGATGTTTTCCTTCAGAGTCGAACAACTGATAATTACAAATGTGTACACATAAATCTGAAAACACGAATTTAGCGGTATATGAAAGGATTCGAACCGGTGACCGGTTGTTTTTCCATCACGCACGCATATACAACTCTTTTTCTAATATTTTGAGAGAGGCCATTTCGCAGTATCTACTGTATGTACTGTACTGTATTAGGGAAGTATCACAGAAAATTGCAGTCAAATAACAACTCCCTGTAGAGTTGTTGTGTTCCTGCGACTGAGTGAGGTTACCAGTAAGCTCCTGTTCAAAGTCGCTGTGATACCTGCACGTGTGGCAACGCGTCAACAATACTTCCTATGTAACAAGTTTAAATGTAATTGTAGGTAATTGTTTAATAGTACCTCAGAGAGTAGTCTCAACAGCATGTCCCTGCCGAGGCCGCGCTGCGCCGCCGCCGCGAACACCACGCCCGCCAGGAGTTTCCTGAAATGGTACATTAAAAATATAATATTAAAACTAAGAGTATAAAAATTGTAAGAAACAAAAAGATTTAATTTAAAATATGTAAGACGTGTCTAAGTGCCCATGGAGGCCCGGTGGCAGATAAAGACTATTTATCTAAAACAATCACAAATTATATATACCACAGCTTGTACACCCACTAAGGTCTTCCACAAACAAACAACCACTGAACTGCATAAATCTGAATTTGTCTCATCTTTCAACCCCCGACGCAAAAAAGAGGGGTGTTACAAGTGTGTGGGGTATGGCGCCGTAGGCCTTGAAAGGGTGAAACGATTTTTATCAAAATCGTTTCAGCCCTTTCAAGGTCATCAGCTCTTTTGTTAGCTCCAGTAGGAATCTCAAAAACATAATGGGTACCCATTTACTTTACTTTCAAACATATGTGCGATCTAAAATTTGAAACACCCATGTAAGTACCTCCACTTTTCAGAAGTCCGCAGCCAAATAACAACTCCCTGGAGGATTGTCCTCCTACGAGAGAGTAAAGGTACCGGAAAGCCTTAAGCAGTTATGTTAGCCGAGGGGGTGGCGCCACTGCCGACGTACGAATGATTTTTCTACCTTCTAACAACAGTACGAAACTGGTTACCTTGTATTGTGTATGGTAGCGACAAGCCTCACGTGGTGCCGCTGCGGCGGCAGCGCACGGTTGTTCTGCAGAAGCTCCAGCTCGCCCTCCAGCGTGTACCTCCGCAATGCGTCCAGCACGTTCCCCAGCAGACCGTCCGCTATCAGCTGGTCTATATACCGGGCTACGTAGTTGATTATTTCTTCACGCGCGCTTATCGTCCTGCGAATAGAAACATGAACATATTAATATTTGACGACCAGAGGTCGAGCGCCAATGGTCACTATAACACCAATGATTGAAATGTACAGAACCCACAACGGGTTCTATACTCGCACAAACACTTGTGTTCAAGGTCATGTTTATTTGTATTCGACTTCCTAACGATATTTTTTTTTGCTAATCTATTAGAATTAGCCGGGTCTGGTAGCTAAGAATAAGGATTTCGGGATGATACTGAATTTAACATGAAGCGACTACCTAATACTTTTTTTGCTATACATAAATATTGACATCTGCAAATAAAATAAACGAATACGTTGTCCAGTTGCTTTAAAAAAAATACTTTCAATTTATTTGACGCCTTGAGGCCAGTTATATACTTGGCGCCGTAACGCGCATGGTGGAATTCAGCCACGCGGGCCTCAACGGGTTAAAGCCACCAGGGGTTATTATGTAGCATTACCGGTATTTCTTTTTTCACCAGTCCACATTTCTTCATTTGTTATGAAGTTCCTATTTATTCTTACAAAGAAATAAACTGTAAACACTGTAAGGACTTCAATCTGTAAAAAAAAAAAGGGGCGATCTTCTCATAGACATCAAATCATGTTACATTGTCGAGGGTTAAGGACTAGTTAAAACAATGCCGATCGGATGAAGACGTTACGTAATAACCCCACTGACAGTCCAACTGTACTGGAAGACTCCTTGAAGCAATAAGGACAAACAAGTTTTGCCCTAATAATCAAATATCTAGTACTAGCATCAACAAGCCGTGATAGCCTAGTGAAAAGAACCAGCCTATTAACTGACTGATCTCTGGTTCAAATTCTAGTGTAATCATGTACTACAAAATACATGTTTTCGGATTTGTAATTATCACCTGTTCGACAGCAAAAAAAAACATCGTGAGGAAACACACACATCTAAGAAATTATATTTCAAAAGATGTGTGCCATAACCTAAGAACGGGCTGATTTTCCTAGTGGGTTGTGGTGGTCTAATGGCAGTTGCAAGGCAACCCTGAGTCACACAGTATTTTCTCTAAATTCTTAGGGTCAGATAAGAACCGTGCCAATTTAACGGATTAGGAAATGGTATAACGCTAGGAATAAGAGGATTCGAAGATCTACTATAGTTGTATCATTATATTAGTAACTTGCACCATAACAAACTACCATTATTTCAAAGCAATATCAAAAACAGTATTACGAAAATTTGATAAAAAGTACAACTTCTTTGTACTAGTTTCCACTAAAAAGTCAATAGTTAAGGTTGAAACCCAGCCAATATCAATATCATACTCACCAACAAACCCCATCCCTGGCCATGACGAGTTCCTTCAGCGCCTGCACGAGCGACCGTCGTCCGTCATAGTACAGTAGCACAGCTATGAGCCCGCGCGGAAGGCCCGGGTGTCGCGGCGCCTGGCGCTGCGCCGTGTGAAGCAACTCTAACGCTAAGTACTCGTTCACATTGTACATATCTGGCGGAGAAATACAAAACACTTGATAAACCTCACCTCACAGAAGATCAAGATAATGTTCTTACAAGTAGGTGACTACACTCAGGAAGTTCCTGAGAAGTTGGGATTCACCAACTCCCCTGCTATGGGAATCTTTGTGAATGTTCACAAGATTTCCAGAGTAGAAAAAGGTGCATTCGTATAATTTGTAGCACATGGTTTACAAATCCTTATAATATAATTATGAACCACTCCAAAGGCATTGAAAGTGTTCCTTATACAAACGAAATGTTTTTCATAGTTCAAGAAATATGCTCATTTTTATCCACGGCAAAAGAGAATAAAGTTCATAAATCATCTAGATTATACTAGCCTCTAAGTAAATTCAACATGTACATAAAATATATATACAAACTGTGTATAATGTTAACCTAAAATGATCAAAAATACTCAATCTAAGTAGCATCTGATAGCACGGCTTTAGGTACAGTATTTTTATAGTGTTATAACATTTTTGTATTATAAACATAGCATTTGAGATTGGAAACATAATATTTACGATTATCTCTAATAAATCACCGATATTTGATAGGCGTGTGCGGGGATATGGTTCCAACGCGTTGATGCCACTTTGAGAAGATTGATGTAATAAAGTACACCCGCCGTGACTTGCTTTGTTGGATATCAATGGAACAGTACCATAAGCAGGTCTCGGCAGGTATTGGAACACAATTTCTTTGTAATATCTAATTGATCATTTGAAGAAAGAGAAGACGTCATTGGCAAGTTTCTTTAGGCATTTCTTCTTAGTCAATGGACATTACTCATATGCTGGTAAATTACAAAAAGAATGAGAATATAATATAGTTTAAATTAAAAATATAAAACACTCTTAAATCTCGAGGGATAAGTTATACATTAACCTCCAGTCTGGGACCTCCCACAAACTTGGAAAGTTGCTTGTGTATCCCATCTATAAAAGTGGTCCTAAGTATCTGGTAGATAACTACAGACCAATATCATATTTGAAACTGTTATCCAAAATACTAGAAAAGGCAGTTAATAAACGGTTATTAATTTTTCTGAAGACGTATAATTTGTTATCGCCTAGACAGTTCGGTTTTCGTCGTAGAAAATGTAAAGAAAAAGCAATATCACTTCTGACAACAACTGTGGCTTCCAATCTTGATAAAAATGTGCAATGTATTGCCTTATTCCTAGACTTGAAGAAAGCTTTTGACACTGTCTCCATTCCAATCCTTCTAGCAAAACTTGAGCCCATTGGTATTCGGAGTGTCGTCCTAAAGTGGTTTATAAGCTACCTGACAAATCGAAAACAATGTGTTAAAATTGGGCAGGTAACTAGTAGTATAATGCCAATAAATGTTGGTGTACCACAGGGCAGTATTCTTGGGCCAAGCCTGTTCCTAATATGTCAACGACATATTTGACATCAGTATTTCTAATTGAGACGTTTTGTGCTATTGAACTAGGCAATTTATATTATATATAAATTACCTAGTTCAATTATATGTAAGTAATCTCATTCATGTTTGCAGTTAAATAAATTATTTTCATTTTTCATTTTTTTTTTACATGGAGAAGAGTTTCAGAAATCATCCTTTTAAAAAGATCACTATGATTTTAAAAAATTGACAGTCAAAATTTAACTTAAAAGCAATCTTTGTCATTAAATTCTGTTTCATTTTAGTACACAATATTGACTACTGCATAATAATTATATCAATACTTTCTAAGTTATTGAATTACTAATTGACAATTTGTATAGAAAAAGTACTAGAGAGCAAATCTCACACACCTATGTGAGATTTGTTCTCTAGTGTATTTTAAGAATATTGCGAGCGGGCTAACATGAAATATGGTCACTAAAGAAAATTGCAAAAAACAAAAAACACATTATTTTCCAAACTCACCTGATATAATGCAAGCTTCATCAACCAATTCTTTGGAAAGTAGTGTTCGTCCAACACTGGGCAAATTAACTCCTTCAGTTATACCTCTTTTTATTTCTTCTCTGATGGCTGGGTTTTTTGCCTGCAAGAAAGTATTTTTCAAATTGAATTTAATATAATACTTACATAAAATATATATGCAAGATGTTAAGCCGTCATACATATAATTCTACTAAATTAACTAAATATACTCGTATATTTTTGGAGATAGGGCACTGTCGTATTTATTTATTTATTTATTTATTTATTTATTTAATGAACACCAACATAATAAACATTAATACTACATATAAGGCTCCATGACATGTACGTTCAGCTTAATGCTATTATAATTATAGGTGAAGACTGCATGCGTTTTTTAAACAACAAAAAATAATATAGCATTGAAATTAAAAATTAAAAAAGGCTAGTATAGCTTCACAGAATGCGAAAACTAAGAAAACAGTGACTTTTTAAAGCTGCGAATGCCACTCACGAATAGATCAACATCCATAGTCTTGGGTATGCTGTTAAATTCTCTAACGAAGCGGTTTAAAGGCGCGTTTTGCCCAAGATTGGTTCTGCCGTATTCGACCACGAGAATGTTAAATTTTGATGGCCGTGGAAGCCTTAATGGCATTGAGAATGAGAGCGTTTGTAACAATTCCGGAACATCGAGGATGCCACTCGCTAGCTTGTACAAAAACATCAAATCGTGCGTACGTCTTCGATCTGAGAGAGAACTAATTTTAAAATAATTCAATCTATCTTCGTTCGTAAAATGGATTCCAGACCACACTGCAGTACTCCAAACCACTACGGACGATCGCGTTGAATAAAAGGATTTTAGTTTTAGGCGATCTAAAATCCTTACAATTTCGGAGAACAAACCCAAGGTTTTTAAAAGCTCTCGAACAAATCGACTCAATATGAGTATTATATCTTAGTTTGCTATCCATTCATATACCGAGGTCTTTCACAGTGCCGATAGTTTTTAAGATTTCATTCTTGATTTTGTATTTATAGTTAGTAATTATTTTTTTTCTAGAGAAATGCATGTGGAAGCACTTGGAAACATTTAGATCCATCTTGTTTTCCTCACACCATTCCATTAAACTACAAAGATCTTTTTGTAGTAGGTTTGCATCTGTAGGGGTATCTACAACTCTATAAAATTTTAAGTCATCTGCAAAAAGTAAGTAATCCGAATTTAGGAAGCACTTATCGATGTCGTTGATGAAAACGTTAAATAACAAGGGAGCCAAATGTGATCCCTGAGGAACCCCAGAGCCAGCCGAAGAAGTACTTGAAGAGTAACCGTTAACCACAACTTTAAAGGTTCTATCTGACAAATACGAACGACACCAACCCAGCAATGGTTCGCCGATACCATGCCTGTGGAGCTTATGGAGTAATATACCGTGATCGACCCGGTCAAAGGCTTTGCTGAAGTCGGTGTAGATCGCATCTACCGAAGAGCGGTCGTCGAGTTTACGAGAGACGGAGTTTATAAATGAGGTGAGGTTAGTTTGCGTAGATCTGTCCATCATGAAACCATGCTGATGTGAAGTAATTAATTGTTTAAAGTGCCAGGACAAAATAGGGTTAAGTAACTGTTCGAATACCTTAGCAAAAACTGGTAGAATTGAAATTGGTCTATAATTCTTGATTAGATCTTTGGCTCCATCTTTGAATAATGGAACAACTAAAGCAATTTTCCACTCAGATGGAAATGTGCCAGTAATGAGCGATTTGTTGTATATAAGTGTCAAGGGTTTCGCCAACGCAGAAGCACATCTAGCAACAAAGAGGGACGGCAGACCATCAGAACCAGCACTCTTGTGTATATCCAGTCTTTTTAAAACCTTTAAAACCTGATCGTATTTGAATTTGATGGAGGTAAGAAAGTTATTCGTCAGCTGGGCTGCGCCCCCAGGGTTTGGAATAGCTGAAGTGTTGCTATTATTATACGTTGAAGAGAAGTTGGTTGCAAATAAATTACAAATGTCAACGGCACTTGTTGCAGTTTGGTTGTTAAGAGACATTTCGGCAGGATAATGGCTGACACATTTTTTTTTTCTCTTAATAAAAGACCAAAAAGCTTCGGATTAGTCCGCAAGTTCTGTTCAAGTCTGGTGACGTAATTATTGTAGCACTTGGCCATAAGGCGCTCTGAACGCTTTTTTATTAAATCGAAAGAGAGTTGATCAAGAGGATTATTATCGAATTTACGTAATTTGTTGCGGTATTTGAGCTTTTCTCTTAGAAGGCATATTAAGTCGAGAGAGAACCAAATTGGGTATTTTTTAGACTTGGGTTTTGACTTAGAAACATATTTTCGGATAGCAATTCGGATATAACAATAAAGTACAGAGATCATATCGTCAACCCCGGGACAGTTTTTGAACTCCTCATCCCAGCACACCCCATCAAGATCGTTAATTATATTTACATAATCTGCTTTGTAAAAGCAGAAATATTTATTATCATTGTACGGTAGGGAATCCACAGTGCTCGAAGGTAGTCTGAACTGTAAAGGAGGATGTGATGGATCAATCGAAGTAAGCGGATCGCTGTTAATGATAAGGTTGGAGATATGTGTATTACTAAGAACTAGGTCCAAAATTCTTCCTTTGTTGTTTATAATACTGTTATATTGTTTTAAATCATGAAGCGAGACGAAATCCTTAAGCACTGTAGAAAATAAGCTAAAGTTATTCGTATCAGTCGATGAGTCGGATTGTCCCGAGAAGTCCCATTTAATAGCACCCAAATTAAAGTCCCCCACAATCATAACCCTATCTAAATTGTTCCGCTCCATAACCTGATCAGAGTTGGTGATAAACTCGTTAAGAATGTGCCTTTGGATGGGCGGTGGCAAATAGACTGCACATAGGTTTATATGTTCCGTTTTAACTGAATCACTGTAACAGTCAAGTCTGACCCATATATCCTCGCAGTCTGATTCGAAGGCCTGCAGGCGTCTGGAAGGAATACGCTTAGAAACGGCGATAAGAACCCCGCCACCATTTTTTCTGTTATGAAATCCGCTGGTCTCTCTATCCCGTCTGTATACAACATATCTGTCGTCGAACAGTTCAGTATCGAAGACACCGGCATTCAACCAAGTTTCGCTTAAGATAATCACATCATATGTATTACAAACAACGTTATTAAAAAAATGTATGGTTTTCGTTCTAAGACCTCTCACATTTTGGTAATAAAACTGTAACATAAAGTCCTGATGACGAATTAATTTTATACTTAGATGTAAATTGAATTAAAATTTAGCGAATTTATAAAATTAAGGATATTTAAAGTTATGTTAATTTATCTAAGTCTTTACAGTTCTTTACAAGAATATAATTCGAGCTTTCGGTTTTTCGCATAAACACTTTTCCGTCTCTCACCCACACAAATCTGTAGTTAAGTTGCTTAGCCTTCTGGCGGGCGGCGGCGTGTACTAATTTGGTCTTTGAATTAGGAGGGTAAGAACAACCTTCTTCCAGAAAATCACAGCAACATAATAAGTCTCTCTTGTATGACTAAGGTTGACCAGCTCATAAGAATTTTACCCATATTCTTGGCTATAAATATGCAATATCTTCACCTCACAGAAAACCAGTTGTATAAAAAGAAACATATATGTTCAATGAACATAATTATTATAAGTTTTTAACTTCAAAAACTTAAGGAAATCTATCTATTAGATATAATTATGTCTATCTATGGATGAGTATTTATTTTTATTTATTTTATTACACAGAACAGAACTCCAGCGAATGAATTTTAATGAGATAATTTATTAATTCATTATATTACTTTATATTCTATATACAAATTTGTAGGGTGTTTGGACAATACTTTGAAAGTTAGATGAACCTGGTAATTAGTAATGCTACTTCGACACCATGATTTATGCATTCAATTCCTACACATGACAAACATTTGTGTGCATGAACATGTCTGTTTGCCTTAATCTGGGCATTTTTTAAATATACAGGATGCATCATAGCAGCCCCTCTGAGGAAGTACCTCCATCTCATAGTAAACCACAGCCAAATAACTCCTTGGAGGGTTGTTGTGTTCCTGAGAGTGAGTGAGGTTACCAGTGAGCTCCTAAAGAGTTGCTGAGTTGGCATCAGTGACAGCATCGGGCGAGTGTTTCAGGTATTGCAAGCGTTCAGCCTACGGTATCCACTTTATATCAGGTGCGCCGTACGTACGCTAATTTTAAATACTAAAAGTAACGAACGAAATGAAAACTACTTTCTATCCATAATAATACAAACACTTCATTGCATCTTATATATATATATATATACAAGACATACAAAGTGTTACGTAATGTGTAATTTTATAGTCCGGTATATTTATAGTATAAGAAGTAAGTAAGAAGTAATATTTAGCTATACATTGAGATTGCTCCTAACCAAATGTACTGTTGTTAGCCTAGGAATAAGTATATTTGTTTATTGCAACTCTAGCGAATTTACATGGAAATAGTAAATTTTTATTTAAAAAGCCAAATATCATACTTACAGGATTTTTCAATAAAGATAAGAAGGTCTGTTTGTGTCGTCGCAACACAGATTCAAATGTGTGTACCGCATATGGAGCTCCACCACTCTCGTGCGCTAGGTAGCCCTCCACCACTGATACCAGCTCTTTGTATGGCGTCCATAGGTCATCTGTGGTTGTACCTGATCAAGAAGAATCCTACTTATATTATAAATGCGAAAGTTTGTATGTATGGATGGATGTTTGTTGCTCTTTCACGCTTTAAACGGCTGTACGGATTTGAATAAAATTTGGGTTTTTTTTTTTTTTTTTTATACCACTAAGATGGCAAACAAGCGTACGGCCTGCCTGATGGTAAGCAGTTACCGTAGCCTATGGGCATTTGCAACACCAGGGGTGTCACTCTTGCGTTGCCGACCCTGTAAGAACCTCTTCACGCCTTTTTTGAAGAACCCCATACTGTAGTCCTTTGGAAAAACCTCGGCAGGGAGCTTATTCCACAACATAATAGTTCTCGGTAGAAAACTTCTCGTAAAGCGCACAGTGCGCGACCATTGCGGTTCCAGTGTGTGCGGATGAACTCCCAGCCGCCGGCGAGCTGTGCTTGGGGTTAACACATAGGCTACGTTATTTGACTCCACGCGAGCGGAGCCGCGGGCAGCAGCTAGTATTAAAATAGTTGTACCGAGTATAACTATATATTCTGGAATAATTCATTTAAAATTATGTATATACACTAAAATAAAGTCAAATAAATTTCTCCACAAATTCAAATGATGATTAAAGATGAAGAAAAACAGCTATTTATTTATTTATACTATATGTGAAAGGTGCAGTGTACATTTTCGTGTAAAGAGTCATTATGGGACCTAGTTTAGTTCTGCCAAGTGTGTGCCACAGCACAATGGTGTTCTGTGGTATTTAGCTGATGTGCTGCAAAAATGGCCAGTTTGTCAGCAAGTTAAGAAGATAATATACACACACAGTAACAAGTCCGTCAAATTTCGATCAGTTATGTTCAGTCGAGCCAGCTTACATTTCTTATTAAACACAACATAATATTATTACTTTAATAAGAATTGTACATTAAATAAAAAAATATATTTGGAAAAAATATAGAATAAAGGCACAGGTATTAAGGGAGGAGGGTAAGAGAGGAGAGTGAGTGAAAAGGCTTGGGACAATCAATGTGAGAATTAGTTAAAAAATATAATTTTACATGATTGTAACATTACTTCGATGTGTTTTGGTAAAATCTGAACAAATATCAGTATGCATTTGTTTTCCACACAATGTGTTGGAATTCCGTACATATGGCAACACCGATGCAACAAATGAAATTTCATTCCATATTCACAAAGAAGCCATGAAGCCATGATCTGCTACAAATCACTACAAGAAAACAACTTTAACGCATTACCCCTTAAAGTCTATATTTGAATAGCATAGCAAATCAAATTAAATTAGTTAACAACATACACAAGATTAGTTGTTACGTAAAGTATGTTTTGCTCTTTTTGACTTAACGTTAGCGCAGTTCGTCCTTACTCGCTCGCTCTCTGTGGCAACGTTGGCAATCGGTGACTGCTGCTTGAATCTTGTGATTTTTCATTGTCTGTCATAACTAGCAGATTGTGTGAAGGAAAGTAGCAGGTGCGACATGATAAAGCAGTTCATATGATTTTTCACATGCTACTTGTGAAATTTTCCATGCCTAACCTCCTTTTGTTTGTGATATTAATTAACATCTAACCGTCATACATACCTAATTGAGTGTTACAATTGTATACATCATAGGAAAATAAATGTGTTGGCTATAGAGGCGCCGGCTTTTGGGGTAGATGAGGGTTTAGTTATGTAGAGATTGATGGCGGCTTTCTAAATATATTATTCCTATTCCACGGAGATGCATAGATTTTTTTTGATTGATTTTCTAATAATTGTTTGAAGGATGCATACCTTAACTGTTTCAAATGAAGTTTGTAGTTAACAAAAATAAGCATATTTATTTTAGTCTGTTTTTATGTGTTGTGTGTTGAAATGTTAAATGTTTATTAAATGTACTATCCAGATGGTTGTAGCAACCCATATTTCTTTTTCGATTGAAATATAATACTACACAACGGAACGTATTCTGCCATTTTCAATGTCATACTTAAAATTAAAAATTACCACATTATAAGATACTACGCCAGCAAAAAAGATATTCAACCAATCCCCACTACTGACAGTAGGTTAGTTAGGTTCCCTTTAGACCCCACAGCTAGAAATAGGAGCCCTGTTTACCGGGGCTCCGTCGACTTGCCTTTGATCACTTTTGGTTAGAATTTAGTAACAAACAAACTTTCAATTTGATCTTTCTCCTAAAGTTCCTAAACTATGCATTTCCGCGGGGGTGGGGGTATCAGTGGGTAGCCCCTAGTAGATTTTACCAAAACACATCGAAGTAATGTTACAATCATGTAAAATTATATTTTTTAACTAATTCTCACATTGATTTTCCCAAGCCTGTTCAAGTATGAGGGAAAGTTCATTGCAAATATGCAAATGGCAGCATCTTCTTAGTTCTTTAATCATAATCATTTAAAATTAGAAATCATATTTCATTTCCAGTAGCAAGTATGACAATTTGGGTCAGCTATTAAAAATCACAGCCTGTGAAATTTCACAGGTGAAATCATTGTGAAAAAAATTTATAACTTAAAAGTAGCAATCTTTTCATGCTTATTATTGCCAAGTAAGTACATTTACATTTCTGAACATAGGCTTGCATTGTAGACATCATAATTACAGAGGATATGAAAATTAATTTTACGGACGTTTAAGCAAAACTAATTGGGGAAATAGACACATTGTGAAATTTGGATATGTAACAAAGCCAAGACTATATAAAAATGAGTGCACTGCATTGACAATTTGATGTAAACACTCTAATTTTGTAAGTAGTTACAAAGTGTTTGCCTAGACATCTCTTTTTATCTCTCTACCTACGTAGTTATTAATTATCTCTAATTTTTACTTCACTTATTCTAACCTCAATTTCTTTAAAATTTGTAAGTCAGTTTGCTTGTTTAAATAAAATTTCCCGTACATAAAAGTGTAAAATATATATTGAGATTAAAAAGCTAAACATAGGTTTGTAACGTTTACACACAGTTGTAAAGAATTATCAGAAATATTGAATGTAATTTAAATACCGCCAAAAGAAAGTAAACTGAATGGATTTTACCTTCCTTAACGTCCATTATGAATTGATATAATATTTTTCTTGTCTTAGTCACTGTAATACATTTATATGAATCTTGTCTCAATGACCAAAATAAGTTTACATAAACATGATATTAACAAAAACCAATTAACACTTCAATAAACGTCTTCAACAAACATTGTGGATACATTTTTGGTTCTTTTTATCTCCGAGGGGAAAGGCAAAGGGATCTAGCCATACAGCCAACAGTTTAGAACTATTTGAAAATCTTAATTCTATGTCCTGAAAAAATACTTGGGAAGGGTACCCAGACGATAGTGGCTTTTACAAGGTTTTCTTGATGACCTTATTCACGTCTTCCAATAAGTGCATACACGTGTTGTACTTGAGTTTTTTCATTACTGAATAATTTCACTAGCACTTATGTTACAAAATACTATCGAAAATGACACATAAAACTAATTTTATACTGATTTGTAAAAATGTCAAGTATAACTACAATGTCTGTAGTCAAAAGCGCCAAAAGGAAGAAGTCCCATTGTGGATACAGTAGATGTTATTTTGTTTGAAGTTATACTTCTAATGCGACTTGCAAAAAGGTTGCGTTAAACGTTTAACGCTACCAAAGAGGGGAAATAGAAAGAGACAGAGCGAGAGTGAAAGCATGGCACTCGAAAACAAAAGTACACCGGTAGATGGCGCTATAGTTAAAAAAGTACAATAGGTTAAAACTGCTAAATGTTTCACGGTATTACCGGTAGATGGCGCTATAATTAAAAATGTATAACATTTGTATTTTACATTTGACTTGTATGAAATACATTCTATAAACATCGCCACTACAACTTGATAGACGATTTTTAATTTAGGTTATTAATGTTAAATATTTATTTAATGATGCCAGAGAAGTATAACTTCTCACGCGCGTACATAAGTACACGCACCCATTTTTATGGTTCGTCCCTTCGTGGGACAGGTTAAGGGCAACGATCATGCTGCCTCGTCTTCAGTAGCAAATCATAAACACTTTAAGAGCCTTTACGTTGCAATTTCAATATATTGGTATTAACATCTTACGTAATATAACAATTGTTCAACAATTCTTGTTCGATAACCATTAAACCCTTGTACTAATGCCACAAGTCAGGACACTTTTATGGCAATTTTCTGTCCTTTTTGTGTTTCCATAATCTCGTCCATAGTATGAATAGTCAGTCCGGGTATTTACTTGTCAGCGTCAGTATTGCCAACTTAACGGGCTTTCCGTCAGATCGAACGGATTGGGGTTAGGCATTAACGGTAGAAAATACATTTTGACGGCTAACTGACTTATTAAGGATTAAAATTGACTAAAAAGTAATGTAGATACATTAACTCAACTTAAAGATTTGTTGCTGTATTTATTTATTAATCACGTTGAGTATATTGCGCGCCCCGAATGATGAAACTGCGCAGAACTCAAAAAGCGGGTCTCACTTCTGTTGAGGTTTGTGAGGAGGGACAACACGTACCCATAGCAACCAGCGGAGCGGTGCCCCGCCCCGTTCGTCCCATCGCCCGCGCTTCCCTAAGTGTATGTACCATTGTTATCACAAATAATATAAAATAGGCATAAAAAAAAGGGGCATAAAGCTAAGTGGCGCCCTCATTTTGTTTTCATTTAGTAACGCTTTTAACACCAATTCTTAAAAACGCCCAATATAGGCACTGAAGAACCATAGTTATGTTTTTTTTAACCGTATCTTGAATTAATTATATATATATCGTATTTTAACACTACAATCTTATTAATAAATCTAATTAAAGTTATTATTTGACGGATATTCTTAAATACATAATCTTCACGGATTTTTGACAGAAAATTTCAACCTGCTTAATGGTATTTTGCATTTATTGTTGGCAATGCTGGACTCAGTGTATAAATATTTTTTTTTATTGTGAGGCAGATGCGAAGTAGCGTCTAGCGCTTCATTTATGAAACTAATGATGGAGGCGAGTTCAAGGTCGAGATGGAGATGTGCAATCCTTGAATTAGTCCGTCTGAATGAACGCACGTGAGTCGCTTGACTGTTTATCTGAAAACTAACCGTAGTGTCCAAAGTAGAGTAGAAGAACGAACGATTTTCGAATGAGCTATGCAGTGCGAAAACGATATAACATTCCCTGCTAACCGCCGTTAAGGTCGGACGTTATGCTCAGGTTTTAAATAAAAACAGTGCTACCTACTACTGCTGTAACTATAAAAGAAATATATGATTTCAAATTGTGTTTAGCCCCAAAACTGGGGTTCACCTCTCCTCTGCAACAATCATCCTATGCGCTACTATAACACCATATCCAGGAACGCCATCCTGCTCGCACACTACCACAAGCAAAGCACGCCGAAGCAAGGTTCTACAAGGCCTCCCCTACCTACCGGCGATCATTCAAAAACGAGAACCAAACAGGGCAGTGGTATTATTTGTGTATTGTACTATTCGGTCAGCGATAACTTCAAGTGTGGTGGGTGTGGGTATACCCTCTACAATATTTTATCATAAAAAATACTTTTACTATATATACTTAGTCTGGCCATAAATACTGTAAAAATTAAAAATAAACAAAATATTACATTTGAATTTGGAATCTGTCATTTTTACATGATTGTTCATTGGACTTTCTCATTTTCGCGCCAACACATTGTACAATATTTTGCGATATTAAAATGGAGTGGGGTGATAAAGAGAACCAAATCGTTGTGATTGCATTACACAAAGTAGGTATGGAGCCAAATGCTATTTTTAAAACTCTCCATACGCTTGGTATTAGTAAAATGTTTGTGTCCCGGGCTATTAATAGGTACAATGAGACCTCCTCTGTTTGTGACAAAAAAAAGAACTGGCCATCCACGTAGTGTTCGTACGAAAAAGGCGGTCAAAGCAGTAAGGGAAAGAATTCGAAGAAATCCTGTCCGAAAGCAAAAGATTTTATCTCGGGAGATGGAGATAGCACCTAGAACCATGTCGCATATTTTAAAAGATGACTTGAAACTTGCAGCCTATAAGAGACGTACTGGTCATTTCTTAACTAATAATTTAAAAAAGAATAGGGTGGTAAAATCGAAACAACTACTGAAGCGGTACGCAAAGAGAGGTCACAGAAAATTTTTGTTTACGGATGAGAAAATTTTTACAATTGAGCAACATTTTAACAAACAAAATGACCGTATTTATGCTCAAAGTTCTAAGGAAGCTTCCCAATTAGTCGATAGAGTGCAACGTGGGCACAATCCGACTTCGGTGATGGTTTGGTGTGGTATTAGCTATGAAGGAGTGACTAAGCCATACTTTTGTAAAAAAGGTATCAAAACATCGGCACAAGTGTATCAAGATACCATTCTTGAGAAGGTAGTGAAGCCCCTTAACAACACCATGTTCAATAACCAAGAATGGTCCTTCCAGCAAGACTCGGCGCCGGGTCATAAAGCTCGGTCTACGCAGTCTTGGTTGGAAACAAACTTTTCGGACTTCATCAGAGCTGAAGACAGGCCGTCGTCTAGTCCCGATCTTAATCCGCTGGATTATGATTTATGGTCAGTTTTAGAGAGTACGGCTTGCTCTAAACGTCATGATAATTTGGAGTCCCTAAAACAATCCGTACGATAGGCAGTGAAGAATTTTCCCATGGAAAGAGTGCGTGCTTCTATTGATAACTG
Organism: Pyralis farinalis; assembly: GCA_947507595.1. Classification (NCBI taxonomy): domain Eukaryota; kingdom Metazoa; phylum Arthropoda; class Insecta; order Lepidoptera; family Pyralidae; genus Pyralis; species Pyralis farinalis. The sequence continues at coordinate 2,060,559 of OX382261.1, read as the reverse complement.
GCCTCAACGTTTAAAGGACTGTATGGCAGCCAATGGAGACCACTTCGAATAAGCTTTTTATATTTTAAATTGTTTTATATTTATGTATTAAACTAACACACTGTAAAAGTAGTAAATGTTATTTGCAATAGAAAAATTTTTTTTTCGTTGTTTCAGTATTTATGGCAAGACTAGGTATATATATTATATAGTTTTGTTTTGTAAAGATGTGCCGTACCGTACCAATACGATGTACCACTGATACATCTATGAGATCCGTTATCTATGTACTGGCCACTAAGAGACTTTGTGTCAGTCTAGTTAATTAAATTCATTTAATTAGTTAAATGTGCATGCAGACTAGTCATTTCTCAAGTGACCACTCAACTGGAACGGCTCCGACTATACCCTTTCTCGTAACATGAAATGACGGAATCGACGCCTCATACTTGGATAGGAGTAATGCAGGATGTATGAGGAACGCATTAGTATCTACTACAGTTCTAAATTCAACATATATCCGGTTGCGGCCTACCCGTTTTACGTCGTCCTTGGTGATATTTGTTATTCGATGACGGAATAAAAAACGTCCAAATTGAATACGTCTCAGTGTCGTACTGGGAGATGAATCCTCCAGTTTATGGGCGTGTACGATAAACGGGGCAATATCCTCACAAAAAAACCGCAGCCAAATAACAACTCCCTAGAGGGTTGTTGCCTAGGAGCTTACTGGTGACCTCACTCACAGGCAGAAACATGCCTGTGAGTGAAGTCACCAGTAAGCTCCTAATGAGTTTGTTGTGTTAGCAGCAAACAAGGCATTGCGCGAATGATACTTAATGTATTACTATTCATTTAGGACTTCTTCCCGCGCTTTTGACCAGTGACTGTTATACTTCCATTTTTTATAATTCAATATAAAATTAATTTTATGTGACAACTGGTTGGTTGGCTTGGTACATACTCCTCGTAATTATCAATATCATCTTAAATCAATCAATATCAATAAGTGTGTATGGTAAAAGACCGTACAATATTTACTTCCTAACTAGTCCAAACAAAGTTCCTAAGTCAAATTTTTTGCTTTCGACTTTTCCATCCACAAATTATTCGTTGCCTAAGCAAGCTAGTAGGTACCCGGCCTTATTACTCAAAATCGTTTCAATTAGACTTCAAAAACAAAATTTTGAGTTGACTGTGCAAAACTGACATGTATCATTATATGAGTGTCACTGTCTGTCATATTTACCTACCTACAATACATCAAATACTATACTGTACTGTACTGAGTGTACTGTCCTCCTGGGCTGTTCTCCCGGTCCTTCCTCGTCCTCATTTCTCTCTGGTCCCTATTGCCTAAAAGAACCAAAACTAAAGTATCTATGAAACGTACATTTGTTTGTTTTTATTTTTCGTGATAAAAATATGATATTGATCACATTACATGGAATTAATAAAAATGTTTCTGTGGATTTTTCGATGTTTTACCTTGTAAATTGCCGGTATCGCTTATCAGTGTAATAATAAGTAGGTGCGTGCTATTCAATATGGATTCGAGTCTACCAAGATTACGTCTAATCAAGAATGGGGATGTGTTTTCGGACATCAATGATTTATTTGAAAAAAAGTACCAGTTTCATTTCAATCCTAGTTGGAATCTACCAGTGAAAGACTGCTGGTTCTCCACGCTGCCCTGGAAAGTGAAAGAGTTAGACGTATTGAAAAGCCGTTTGAACTTCCACAAGAGTCAGTTGAATGATTTCAATATTGAAGAATGGAGTAGTCATACGAGACGGAGAAATCCTGCAGGAGAAGTAGTATGGAAGATAAGGTGCACAGTGAACCCTGAGTTCTTAACACAGGCATGGACTAAGTTCTATGAATGTGCATACACATACAATGTGGTTCCCAAAGAAGCTCAGCTCGATAAAAAAATGGTGTCTCTTCACTTATGTGAAGCCCCTGGGGCTTTTATTACATCATTAAACCATTATTTGAAGTTGAATCATCCAGGCCTTGAAGTGAGTGTTTTAAGTATATGTCTAAACTCTACAATCTGTGCACATAACTTTATTTTGCAGTGCTATTGTATATAAACTGTCTTAAATATCATCTAACCATGCAACAAATGTCTTAATCGTGAAAATTCAATAACCTTTTGAATTTTGCACCCATATCCTGCATTACTTATATATAAACAATTTGTGATGATTGGTGATATGAAACCAAAATATATTATCCTTTGTGTATAAAAAGTTTTAGTATAATATTTCGACTCTGGGTTCCATTATTTGTCATTCAGTTTTGGTATATTTTTTGGCAAAGAACTAATGAACATAATAATTAACTCGACCATTCAATCAACAATCATAATTTTGTTCAATTACTTGTGATGTTTTTATAACTCTTGAGTTAAATAAATCTCGAGAAAAACAATTAAGAAAGTTAATATTTTTCTGAGCTTTTTGCTCTTTTGCTATGGGCATGGGATTAGATGTGAATAAGTTTGCTTTTTAGGTATCTGATATTAAATATAAAACAAATCCCTCCTCAAAAGCCTCAGGTGTCAGTAGGAGTGTTCATAATGACATATTTAAAGTATGTCATATAATGCTATGTATATGTACCATGCTCGCTGTTCTACTAATGCCGTTGTCCTTGCTCTCTCCGTTGCAGCATCCCTCTCCACTGCTTCGTGTAAGTTGGCCTCTCTGATCGCCTGCATGAATGATATGTCATGTCAAGAATATAACCTATATAATAAATAACCCAAAATTAATCTTTATTACTTATTTATTATTTATTACCGGTACAGATGGACTTTACACATATGAAGCTACATAGAAAGGATACATGATAAATAGAAATCGGAGCAGTAAATCAAAATAATCTCATTAGCACAAGATAATGGACATGTTATATTCAGACACTGGTCTAATTGACACATTTTAATTTTAATATTTTTTTCACTGATGATTCCGACACCATCAAAATATTGAAGTGAGGGGTATGTTTGGATCGGTGCAACTGGTGTTCTATAGTCTCTGCCTACCTCAATGGGAGACAGGTGTGATGATATGTATGTATTTTGGGTCACTTAAAGGTTTATTTAAAAATGCCATGTAAATTCTCAAATAGATAATCAAGAACCTGTTTTTTATGCATTATTTTTAATAATAATAATCTTTAGATTTGGTATTCTGTCATTTTAATATTTATTTATTTGAAATTATATTTGGTAGGCTGATACATATCCATGATTAATTTCAATCACTTTCTGAAATGTCGTCGGATCTAGTAATCTGTAATATTCCTCATTACAAAGAGTATTTTTGATATGCCTTGTGAAGATATTGTATGCTTGCTTCTACCCAGGACGTAACAAAAAAAATTACAGAAAAAAATTCATACATGAGTATAAAATGACATGATTATTAGTCTACATAATATTTACATAAATAAATTGTCAAATGGTCAAATGATCAGGTCTAATACTTTCCTTGTGTACAATTTTTATATTATTACTTAAATTGATAGTTCACAATTCTTTGTAGGTAATAAACATTGATAATAACAACTGTACTTACTACAATGTGAATCGATCATGATGTGTGCATGTGTTTTTGGAGGGTTAGCTTGCACGAAACATTATCACATGTATATTTGTAAAATTAATATACGAGGGTCATTTAAAAAGTTCTTAGCCTAACATACTTAATGAAACCACACGATTTTGAGTTTATTTTTATTTTTCAACATACTCTCCTCCGAGCTCAAAACACTTTTTCCATCGACCCGGTAAGGCTTCGATACCCGTTTTAAAAAAATCTTCGTCTAACTCCTCAAAATAAGCGTCCACGGCGGCTATGACCTCTTCATTTGTAAAAAAATGTTTACCACCTAGAAATTTTTTCAGCTTTGGGAACAGATAAAAGTCGGACGGTGCTAAATCCGGTGAATATGGGGGATGAGATAACAATTCGAAGCCACATTGATGGATTTCTGCCATGGATTGCACAGAGGTGTGAACACGCGCATTGTCCTGATGAAACAAGACTTTTCTTCTCAATAAACCTGGACGTTTTTCTTTGATTTCTTCTCTCAAACGACGCAACAGGTTGCAATAGTAATCGGAGTTTATTGTTTCACCCTTTTTTAAATAATCTACGAGAATTATACCCTTTGCATCCCAAAAAACTGATGCCATGACTTTGCCCGCCGATAAAACCACCTTTGCCTTCTTTGGGGTGGGCGATCCTGCTCTTTTCCATTGTTTCGACTGTTCTTTTGTCTCGGGTGTATTGTGGTGAACCCAGGTTTCATCCATGGTTATAAATCTTTCAACAAATTCTATTGGGTCATCTTCATGTAACTCTAAACAGTCGCGAGAAGTTGTGAGTCGGTTGCGTTTTTGTTCCACTGAAAGCAGTTGCGGTACCCACCGCGCAGACACCTTAGAGAATCCAAGTTCAGTAATAATTATATGATGTGTTCGCTCAGATGAGATGGCTACTGTCTTAGCTATCTCCTCGACAGTCAATCTTCGATCAGATAAAATTAAATCACAGATTTTTTCTTTATTTTGATCAGTGGAAGCAGTCGAAGGCCGGCCACTACGGGGCTCATCTTGAATGGTCTCACGACCACGTTTAAACTCTGCCACCCAGTTTTTAACAGTCGCATACGAAGGAGCGGACTCACCCAAAGTAGCAGACATGTCTTCATGTATAGCTTTTGGAGTTAAACCTTTCAAATTCAGGTATTTTATCACTGCACGATGTTCAATTTTATCCATTTTCAAAAATAGCTCTGACTTGACCTACGGTATCATGTGTAAACGAACAATAAGTTACTGTGAATAAACTAAACTGTGCATACTTGTTGCTAAATAATGTAACTACAAAATGAGGGTAGTTATAAAAAAAACCAATGACTTTAACCGTGTTAGGCTAAGAACTTTTCAAATGACCCTCGTAGTTAACACTCTGTTATATGCACCTATTAAATAAATAAATAAGTAACACATATGGTGCCGACACTTACTGCAGCCCGCATCCTGTCCTCAGTCATATCCATACTTCTATTGTAAATTGTTCAGCACTATAATACAGGGAATTTATTTACAGAATTGAGTACAATTTACAACAATAGATCTAGCAGACTACGCAAGCTGATATGTAACTTATTCTTGCTTTTATGATGTTTACCAAATGTTAAAAACAATTCTCATTTTATAAGCATACATTATATCGTCATAAAAATACTAATGGGTAACCATGATAATTATTTGAACAGTTCTCTAAGTCACTTTCTGATGTCTATGGTATAAATAGAGCAGATTGATGGCTCTTTTGTAAAATAAAAATAGTTTCATGTCAGCCACTTTTCTCCACAATGGTATACCTAAGACAAAGCTGTGAAAGTAGCTGAAATAGATTAAGCATGCAGTAGCCATATCTGCCAATTGTCTGATTCTCTTATGCCAGTAAGCTGCCCCAATGCAATTTGGAGTCTGTCTGTGAATTCCAAGAAATACTGTATCATTAACAAATTCTAGTAATATATTGTCAAGAGAACTTCTGAATTAGCAGAAGTCACATTTGGAATATAAAATTTTATAGATTTGGTTTTTTTAGTTGAATTTAGTAAAAAAATTCTATGAACCTGTTTAGAATGTCAGAGAGAAAATACTGTTCAGTTCATTACCTAGTCAATGTTTTCAGTGGAAGCATCTTTAAACAACGGAATCATCAGCAAATATTATTAAACCTTGAAAGAAAGTTATTTATTTTCTTTCTTTCTTAAAAAGGTGTTAAAGGGCTTAAACCCCTTTAATACCTTTTTAAGACTACAAATGTCCTGTCGAAATCAATAGAGTGGCCCTAAAGAACAAAAATACATTTGTTTAATTTGTTTTTGAGCAATGAAACTTGATTACCATGACTTCTTATATTCCTTGTATTGTAATTTAGATAAGTTGATTTTGATTGAGATAAATTGTTTTTGTTAAGTCGAGTTGTAATGGCTTTTCGGGTAATATTAATTTCGTTTTCAAATGTATCAGTACTGATTAATGTTATATCACCAACAAAAAATAAGCATAGATGTAAAGTTGCATCCCAAAGAATGTATATGAAAAACAACAATGGTTCTAATATACTTTCTTGTGTAACATCGAATTTGTTTGTTTTGTATTTGGATTCGCTTTACAAAGTTGAACACACTGCAATCAGTTTTTTAGTTAACTCTTAAACCAAGACAACGCTTTATAAGAGTTTATTATATTCGACGTTGTCAAAGGCGTTACTTGTATCCAGATATGGAACTTAATATATGTGTTTGATTGCCAGTGCGTTTTGTAACAATGTTGCTTAATTTAAAACTAGTTAAACTCGTAAACATATTTTCCCTAAAATCGTGGTGCTCAGATTTGCATACAGAGACATGGTGACAATAAATTAACATAAATCTAAATATACAAAAATATATGTCTGTTTCCAATTTTAAAATTTAATCTAAGCCCTTACAAATCTATACATATAAATAAAATTGAAGTGTCTGTCTGTGAGTTCAAAATAAAGCCTTTATCTAAGCTCATATTATTATTTTCACATTACCAAAGCCTAAATACGCATTTTTAACTTTTTTATCTGTCTGTTTGTTTGTCCGGGCTAATCTTCGAAATGGCTGAACCGATTTTAACGGGACTTCACTGGTAGGTAGAGGACTGTTCAGAGCAGAATATAGGGTACTTTTTATCTCGTAAGTAATAAAGTAAAATAATATAAAATTATGTATTTTCAGTGGAAGTGGATAGCAAATACGTTAAACCCTTATTATGAGGGCAACTCCCCGTCAAACATGATAAGTGACGACCGATTCATGTTCCACACCCTCGACAATTGGGACTTCGGGGCTGACAACACTGGCAATTTGATGGACTGGGAGAATTCACAGAGTATTATCAAAAAAGCTAAATCACTAGGAAAGGTATGTTATTCACATTTTAAATCTGCGACTGTAGTGAATCATAGTTACTTCGCTCGGTATTTTTTCTTATTTTTTGTGTGAAATCACTGGTATATATAAACTTAAGAAGCAAAACCTTGTCTAAATATAAAATTTGATTCAAATCGTTATAGCCGTTTCCAAGATACGCAATATACAAGAATGGTCACAAAGAAAATTTTCACGCCAAGTCCCTTGTGGGATAGGCAGAGAGAACCGAGCGCCATTAGACGCGGTCCTTACATACTTCACGCATCTGTGACACTCATAGCTCTTTTCATGCACGCTCACCGGTTCCTGGGGCTCCTGACATCATTCATTATTCTGATGGAACACAACCAATTTGGTCATGGTAGGTTAGTCTCGGTTTACATCGGCTCCTACATCCTTCCACTTTTGCATTGTATATCTGTCTCATCATTCTTTCGTCCCGCATTTCTACATGTCCGAACCAACGGAGCAGGCCTTTTCTTATCTTAAATTTAAAATATTATAATATATATTAATAACTAATATAATATACTAACTAAGAATACGCCATTTCATCTCAATCCGGTGGTGTCGTAAAAGGCGTCTAAGGGGACGATTCAGAAGACGGTCCAAATCCTCCCTTGAGTATGTAGCTAGATGATTGCAATTATCTACGACAAGAGTACAAGAATAAGACGGCCCCAGTCACCGGCTGATCGCTGATCCTGGTCTGGTAGCGGTCAAAGTATCGGCGGGGCAGTGGGTGCTAAAAATCCCCAGCTTCAACGCTGTAGCTACAACCCCAACACACTGGCCCCGGCGACATACAACAGGCGGACAATGTGGACTGAGCTTTAGCACCGTAGATCACATACATACCCACCGCCAGATTATATATAATAAGACTGAGTAGTATAATCTGCCCTTATATCTGGCGTATGTGGACTACGAAAAAGCCTTTGATTCCGCTCAGACATGGGCGGTTCTACTGTCTATCCAGCAATGCCCAATTGACTATCGGTACATCGAATTTTTCAAGCGCTTGTACAGTAAGGCAATGATGTATATCAGAGTACAGTTCCAAAATACGAAACCTATCCAAGTCCAAAAAAGGTGCAAGACAAGGCGACGTCATATCCCCGAAATTCACTGCGGCGTTAGAAGATGTCTTCAACCTCTTGGACTGGAAAAATACGGTATAAACCTATGAGTTATTATGCACTAGAGGAGCTTCCTAAGTCTTGCTCCATTTAGGTAATAATTTCCGCTGCAGCGCTGAAATAATTTAGATTTCTATCCCAAAAATTCGAAGATACAGCACTAAATCGCTTCTAGGGGTATTTTTCTCGTGACCGAAAGGTCAAAAGCGCCGTAATTTTCATGGCGCTTAGGCGTTTCGTTCAACGTAGTGCACTCAAAGCATGACGCAAACATTTGGTTCGCGGTGTCGGTTCTAGTACACTAGTACATAATAATTCAATGTTATAAACATCAATGCTAATACATCATTCACCTTCGATATAGTTCTAATGGCGAAATCACTGGAGAGGACCTTAGCGATATGCTCAATGACCTCAATAGTGTTTCTAACCAAGAACTTCTCAACATCAACATGTATATATGTGTGTATATATATATTAATTTATTCACTATAATTGGTAACATTTACTACACAAATGCCCAAAAGCTTTTCAAGACGAAGTTGTGAATTTTTCTACAATACAATCCAATACTCATACAATACAATCAAATTCATATCAATTTCACATGTTAAATCATGAATTATGCAAAATTATTTGAAATGTACAAAAAAAAATCTTAAAAAGGAAATAACTAATTGCAATAAACTCTATTATTTAATGTTTTTAGTTTATTGTGAAATGGATGCCGCTTTAACAAAATATGGTTTGCATTTGTCCAGGTGCTATTAGTGACTGCCGATGGGTCCATAGACTGTGTGCAGAGGCCTGACGCTCAGGAGGAGGTGACATCCGCGCTGCACTATTGTGAAATCGTCACTGCGTTACAAGCGCTCAGCTCAGGTACATCTTTATATGTATATAATACAAGAAATCATATTTCGAAAGACGTCTGACCTAACCTAAGAAAGGTCTGGCTTTCCCTCTAGTTTGTGGAGATTGACGGCAGTCGTTCCATCTTAAAATCAGTAATTTCGCTAAATTCTTGAGCTTAGGCAGTGGATGGCGTTAATAAGAAAATTGAGATGATGATGATGATTAACTCAACTATAGTCACGCATACAGGCTTTTTAACTGTCAAGTATGTCACCTTAACGATGGTGCTCAAGTGGCTTCAATTATTCGAAAATTGACTTCTTTCAGACATGCTGACTCTTAATAGAACAGTAATAGAGCATATGACGAGCTCGGTGGCGCACACGCAGGCTAAACAATGTATGCATGTCTGTTTGTCTTGGTCTGGGTAATTTTGAGAGAGGTGGGACGCATCAAGGCAGCCCGTCTGGGGAAGTACCTCCACGTCACAGAAAACCGCAGCTCAATAACGACTCCTTATAGCTCCTTGTGTTCCTGCGAGTGAGAAAGATCACCAGTGAGCTCCTGTGGAGTTGCTGTGTTGCAGCTATTTTTATAAATAATGTTTTTAACAATTATTGAAATTTCCAAACGCGATGCTGTAAAGGTAGGTAATCTTATTGTACACTTATCATGCGAAGCGTCGACATGTAATGTATGAATATGGTGAAATCTATATGTTTTAGGTTAACGATGAATTAAGTCTATGATGCATGTCTTGCTACTAATTTTATAAAATTTATTAAGAACTGAACACCAATTTTTAGGTCATTCCCAAGCTGCTCAATCTATGCATTGCCATCAACGCACCATTTGCGTTGAACGAGATTTCAACGTCTCTCTACCAACGCACCATATGCGTTCAGTTAATTGATAATGTGTGTTAAGCGACACGCAGGCGTGGTTTTTTAAATTTTCTTTAAATATACGGCTAAAGGATAATAATACAGCAGTTGTTGATTTGTAGAATGTCTACTTATGCAATTTGTGTGCTTCATGGGATCCTAATTTATTCTTAATTTGAAAAATTTTCATCTTGAATTGGAAGGAATTACGAGTCATGCCTTCAAGACGAGTAATAACATTCAATGAAGTATGAACATAGTATTACAAGCGGCCACAGATCTCTTTTATATAATTCTAAGGTAGCAAACAAGCATACGGCCTGCCTGATGCTATAACGCCTGTTTGTGAAAGTGACAATTGATTGTCACGATGAATTCCTTGCCGAAAGCGCTCGCGATTGTACAAGGTGTAAGAATATCATATTAAACAACTCGAAACTCAAACCATTTTACAATTGGTTGAACATACACGGGGGGGCAAAGTCTTTTTTTAAACTCAAGGGCTCAATACAGTGGATAAGTTTAGGATCATCGACAATTCTCACGGCTCGTCTCCCGTCCAAATGTGACTGCAGTACTACATGTGCGGTCTGACTTGAGACTTGTACAATATAAGTATTTACCTTGAGTTGAAATGCTATTTGGCTGTGTGACCAAATAGTACTTCAACTTCGCGATTAAATTGCAAGAAGATAAGTGTGCCCGGTGATTTGTAGGCTAGGTATTGATTGGCAGCATATTAATGCAGCATCGGGGACAGCGCAGTCTTGCGTGATACCAGTGTGTATTTATATCCGTGCTATTAGAGCAACGACCATAAATAATGACTTTTATACTTTCCATGCTTTCGAGTATCGTCTCTCAATCTTCTACCTAATAGTATATCTACATTTATTTTAATTATAATCCTATATTTAAAAAAAATGTTTTAATTAAAAATCCTAATAGCTAGCTATTACATTATACTTTCTTTATTTCAGGAGGAACATTCATATTTAAGCTGTTTACACTATTCGAACATTCCACTGTAAGTCTTCTGTACCTAATCAACAACCTCTTTGGGGAAGTGAACATCTACAAACCTGTGACGTCACGGCAAGGGAACTCTGAAGTGTATGCCATATGCCTGAATTACAAGGGCAATGACTTCCTGGTGCCATACATACCAGTATTAAGAAACGCCTATGGCAAAGAATATTACGGAAATGCGTCTTTGTTTCCACTAGAAACAATCTCTGAGAGCTTCCTAAAACAAATACATGAATGCGCATATTACTTTTGTGCAATTCAATGTCAAGTAATAAATAACAACCTCAAAGCATATATTATGCAGAAGAACATCTCATTGCACAGAGATATGAAAAAATTTCGGACCAATGTGGCAATAGAGTTCATTAAACGGTACCAAATCAGCACGTTGCTGCTGGAACACGAGATATTGAAGGGTGTTCTGCACGAGGACTGTAAATCTAATATGAATCCAAGGTTTCATCGCGGGTCATACACCGAAAGGCAACTCTATACGAAAATGTCTTCCAAGGAAAAGTATAAAAACCTAAACACTCTACTAGCGGAGGTGTTGTCTAACCCTTTAATTCTTTTGAATGAACCTGTCGTGTGGCTGGACCTGCTCAACGTGGAGGTACCTCTCCATTTGGTATTCACACACGGCCGCCCACTGCAGAAGATCAACAGCACCAAGTTTATCTTCGTGCCCATATTCAGGGTTTACCAGCAAATCTTGGCAGAGGAAGAATTCAAGGAGATCATCTTCTGTAGGGAATACCAATCATGTCAGAATGGAATCACGAACACCGGAGTCGAAATTGATAAAGTGTTAAACTTTTCCGAATATGACTATTCAGAAAGTTACAGCGTATACGAAAAAAAGTGTTTCGAGAGGCTGTATAAAGTGTTGAAGGAACTATCACTGGGACAAACGCTGTTGATACAGAATTTTAACTTACTGACACATTTCAATGTTAGCCTGCTGTTCATTTTGTCTACAAAGTGTTTCAAAAAGACGGGGTTTACACCGTTTGGCATAATTTTGAACAATCTGGTTGGCAAGGAGACAATAGTCTACTTCGACGAAATAGACAAAGAATGCGCGGAGAAGAAGGGCGATGACGCAAAAGACGTACTGAACTCTCTGCCAGTGCAAACCACGAACGCCGGAGTGTTCTTCGACAGTGTAGTATTGTACAACAACACGTTTTACAGGAACAAATGTACAGAATATCTGTTGACAATAGAGCAAAGCCTGTAGCTCGGGGAACTGAATGCATTTATTATGACTTAATACTGAGAGAATGTTATTGATTCTTTTTATTATTTTTCTATTGTTGTTCCATTGTTACTGTCATACGTCTTACTACAGTGTCAAAGACTTTCTAAATGTTGTGACTAAGTAAATATTATTCTATTTATCTATGAGACTGTTCATTATGAATTCAAACATCACGACCCTATCTTTTTTAACCAACAAGCATTTTGGAAATAATATAGTTCTTCAATATCTATGTATAACTTCACACAAGTTCCTTGTGGGGTAGGCAGAGAGAACCGAACCGGCTCTTTAATATAATACACGTATATTATATATATATAATGTTATAAGCTTAACGTGTCTGTCTGTATTTCTGTGTGTCTGTCTGTGGCATAGCTCTCAAACGGATGAACAGGATTTGATGCGGTTTTTTATTTGTTAGCTGATGTGATCGTAATGGTTCTTAGCTAAAATTTATGAAGTTCTGTTCAAGCGTTTGAAGATTATCAACTCATTTTCTAATTGACAAATAGATTTCACTAACTTCCACAAGCTCGATTCATTTAAAATTAGGTGTACTGTTACTTTGATGGTATTTACATGACATGGTAACCTTGAGCTGATGCTGCGGCATCAACTCTGCGGAATACCCAACACCTTAGCAAGTTACAGAAGATATATCGTATTTGGGCTCATTAGAATTGACCAATATCAAATGAAAAGAGCGTTTATGGTGGCATGCACTTGCATCGTTTGTATACCATTTAAAAAATCTGATTGTGATCTGGCTAATCGATCACGTTACCATGAATATGGTTGAGAGTTTCTACGTATGGGGTGAAAAGTATCTTAACGAACCTACTACACTGACCCTAACATCTCACTGCTGGGATACGAGTCTCCCTTCAACCCCTTGTGGGTTTGAGCATACTTCACCATGTTGCTCAAGTACGGATTGGCGGAGGCCAGTGTTTTCAAGCCGCCCGAAGACCACTGGCTTAAAAGACTGTCATTTATCGGCAACAGTAGGGACAGACTGCTTAACGTGACGAAGTGCCCAACGAAGGCTGAGGAGCCTGAGCTAGAAAAACCATACATACCAGACATAGCTTAACCTGCGTGATCGGTTAGAATGACACACGCAACAACGCGATCGAGCTGTCTAAAAAAAAAATTATAATGGGTGACAATAGCTATATACTTGATGTGTCACCACTATTCATGGCTTGCGGTAACCGCTTTACATCAGGTGGCCGGTATACTTGTATGTCCCCGGACGTCGTTTAATAAAAACATGATAATTACAGAACATAATTATCACATTTTTTGTATACGGAGCAAAAACATACAGTACCAGTAGGCCTACAAAAATAGCAATCGCTGCGAAGCGTTTCTGTTTCTACAATAGGAAGTCATTCGCTGTGCGTTCGCCGCTTACGACCCGTAGCAGAGAAATAGTTGGTCAAACTTGCCGTCATTTGGGTTCACAGGGTTAAAAGTCACAGTAAGCTGTGCCATAGTAAAATCAAACAAGTAGGCCGACTCGACCCCTGCGCGAAGGATAATAGCCTAAACACGTAGGGATGTCGCTTATAGTTTATACAATCGTCAAAAATGCATAGTCTATCTATATACAAAACAATTTACCCCAGTAGATGAATCATCCGGGATCTATAATACAAAGTTTTTCTTAATTATTTTTTGTACATAGGCCAGGAGCTGACTATATTGTATTGAAGTTATATACTCCTTTAGGCGCGTTATGAAAAAATGATGAGTGAAATTTTAAGATACTGTAACACAAAAGTAACAGGTTTCAGGTCAGGGAATTGTTATTCGGCTGCAGTTTTGAGCGTATTTTTCGTGAGGTAGTAACATCACTCACTCGCATGAACGCAACATCTGTCCAGCGAATTGTTATTTGGCTGCGGTTTTCCGTGAGGTAGTAACGTCACTCACTCGCCTGAACACAACATCCCTCCAGAGATTTGTTATTTAATGATGCCAGAGAAGTATAACTTCTATTTACTTTTTAGCCATCTTTACGAATTTGTAGTTAAAGTAGGTAGGTACACGTACAAATTATTACGAGCGGGAGCGCAGCGGCGGTGAATGCGTGGGCGCATGCGGTATTAAGCACGGCGTAGCCACGATTGGCGTTCCTTTGGCAGCGATAAATTTTGTCAGTGTGTGCGTGCGACGACGCATACGTACGGGATGGTACGGGCGCGCACATATACAATACGATAGCGGTGCGTGTCTATGAAGATAACCTACTTGTTTGATTTTACTATGGCTGTGCGGAGAGCTATCCTTAGGGTTTGTTCAAGGTGACGAAGACAAAACTTTGACAAAGATCCAATATTAGTAGCATCACCATCAAAACTAAGCTGAAGCGGTGGTGGCAGAATATCTGGCATCTCAATGACGGGTGATGCAGGATGTTGTGTATGGAATTATCTAAAGTTATAGTATCTACGTCCTTTTTTAAGGGGTTGGCTGCTCATCAATCCGTCTGGAAGGACCGATGACGATAAGTATTTATTTTCCAATCCGCTGGCGGAGGATTAACGGCGGATCAACAATAATGGTATTAAAGTAGTGTCACGAGAAATTCAATTTTACCCATGGTGCTACCGTAAAGGTGCTAGTTCGCGCCGAGCTGCCAACTGCACTTGCAGTTGGCTGCACGTGCTGCTGCCGCGGCGCTTGGAAGCCATTTCATGTAAATACATACAAAACAGTCGTGTAGCTGCGGCCGTCTGCATGCAGAATCTACAGGTACAGTTACAGTTGGCAGCTCGGTGTGAACACAGTTTAGTGTCACAGGGGAGAAATATCTGCCACGGTGTAGTACTCGTAGTACCAGTACGATATGTATGTATGGAAATAAATGAATGTGTTCAGTGAAAGTCAGATGCAGAGGACTTTGTATTTACATTTGTTACAGGTCCCACCAAGCTTTTAGTTAGCTCTGAAGTTTAATTATTAAAAATATTCCATTTCTCGCCGACGGCGGTGAGTTCACGCTTGAACCGCAATGGTCGCGTACGGTGCGGTTTCAGAGAAGTTTTCTTCCGAGAACACTCAAGCTGTGGAATGAGCTCCCAACCGAGGTTTTCCCAAGGGACTACAGCATGGAGTTCTTCAAGAAATGCGTGAAGAGGTTTTTAGAGGGTCGGCAAAGCATGAGTGACGCCTCTGGTGTTGCAAATGTCCATAGGCTACGGTGACTGTTTAACATCAGGCAGGCCGTATGCTTGATTGCCACCTTAGTGGTATATAAAAAAAAAAGTTTTTTAAATGATGTGATGACTTTAATTATATCTACTCTACAAAATGTGGTTTTCGAGCAGAATACAGCATAAGGTCAAGTGAGAGTCAAACTCGTACAAATATATATATGCATTGTTTTTTCATTCATCATTCGTGTGATGTCTGGTGCTAACACAGCAACTACCCCGTAGGAGCTTACTGGTGACCCCACCCACACGCAGGAACACAACAACCATATAGTGAGTTATTATTTAGCTGCAGTTTTCTGTGGGGTGGGGTACTTCTCCAGACAGGCAGCTTTCATGCGCCCTACCTCTCTTAAAAAATAAATATCGATACGAGCCTGGTGATACGTGTAACTGCTTATCATAAGACAGGCTGCCATGACGAAACAATGCGCGTTAATTGTAGCTCTGCTGTGGGGCATACTTTCTGGCAGAACTACTAAAACACAATATTTTGAAATGTGCAACTTGTTGGGGCCATGGCATTTCATTTACAATCAAGGAAACAGGCTGAGTGCTTATTTCCATGCACGAAGTGTTAGTATTTGTTAATACAATAAAATACTGAATATCAAAAATGTATATATAATTAGCTACAGTGTCTGTATTTCGCCTTCCTCTGTCCCTAAACAACTAAGTAGTGTGTAGTAACTCAAAACTTGTTTCTGTCAGTTTAAATGAACAGTCTTCAGCGTCTTCACTGCAAACTTAAGGAGGCAACTACCCTGGCCTCGTCCAAAGAAACGAAACGGCCAAATAAACATGTGAAATGGTTTATGCAGAAATGTTAACCTCGTAAGGCTTAATGTTGTTACATGAATACATAATCAACTTAGTCATTCAAGACCAAATAAATACTTCTTCAAAAGTAGACCCACTGTTATCATCGGATACAATTTTCCTAGTTTTGAAAATAACCACCTTAATCCACATGATTGCAGTGAACACAATTGGTCAGATTTCTAATCACCAAATTGGAGTGCGTTAATGGATCAGTCACAAGTGACCTGGAACAGTTCGTAAAAATGTCTAAGATGGCAGGCCGGCTTATCCTTTTCGGTTTTATCCTTTAGTTTTTTATAAAATAAATTGTAGAATTATTTACTCAATATTATACAAAATTGTATTCGGCAAACATTTTTTGAAATCCCATGTCACAGCTGATGCCCGTACACATCGCCTGCAGATGCACAAACTGAAAATGAACCCCACCATAATAATGTACAGTGCATTACACCATATCTCCCTGGACGAGGCCCTGATAACATCCTACGATTCTTGAATGAATCCTAGCAGTTCCAAGAATGTAGATATGTGAAATTTTAGTAAGAAAATCAGTTTACTGTCACGGATTTAGTATCCACTCCTCAGAGTTGAGGTCACTCAGCTTCATCCGCTTAACGTCCTTGTCATAGTCAGAACCACTCACATCATGATCCTTCACATTCCCATCATCCACATTAATCTTATCATCCTTAGCAGACCTTTCATCTGCCTTTACCACTTTCACTTTGACTCCACAAAGGATTGCATCATTTAAAATGTTTATAGCTTCTTGTGCTGCTGAAACGGTAGCATATTTTACAAAGCCAAAATTTTTGTTTGGGATTATAGAAACATCTATAAGATCACCGAAACGGCAAAATGCATCTTGCAAAACGGTCAGTGGAGGAGGCTGGGGCTTGCAAACAACGAAGCATCTCTGAGCCACTTTACTATTGCTACTTGCCATTGGTTTTTTAGCCGGTAAGGAAACACTGCAATTAATATCTAGCGTGTCAACTTTTGGTTCAGCTCGGCTCGATGTGGCCGCCTTTATCAAAGATGACGCTTGGGCTATTGCATCGGCTAATTGCAACAAATCAGGATTTCCAGTGTCAATTGAATTTTTAAAACTATTTACAAGGTTTGTCAAATTATTTGCCACTTTGTTCAGTGGATTATCTTGTGGTCTCACTGTTACAATTTCACCGGAAGGGAACTCAAAATTGCTCAGTCTCTCCACTGCAAATGCTGCTGCTTTTTCACAGTCATATGTTACACTTGCCTTACAGAAACCGTTATACGAGTCATCTGTATATTGACATTGCTTCATACCAGGAATGACATTGAATAGTCGTTCAATGCATTTCTGTGGGACCTGGGGGCTACAGGTTACACTTACTGTGTCATAGTTCGCAGGTGCAGTCTTTATAAGGGAAGTCATGCTGTCTTTGTTCTTCATGCCTGTTCCGTAGCTGAAATTATCTATAGACATGGAGTAATCCTTGCCTGCATAATAATTATCAGCATAATTAATTCCTAAATCTTCTATGCTGTTCCTGCTTCTTTTAAGTTCCTCTTTATGTGTTCCAAATGTTGGCCTGTAACTTCTATCAAACTGATTATCACCATAATTCATTCCTATCCCTTCTAAACTGTTTCTACTTCTTTTCAGTTCCTCTTTAGGTGTTGCAAATATAGGTTTGTACTTTCTGTGACACTGTTCGAAGGCAGTGGCGGCACCTCGAAAATTAGCATAGTTAACATAGGCAAATCCCTTAATTGCATCAGTTACTTTGTCTCTTTGTAAATGGACTGAATCCACACGGCCAAAAGCAGAGAAATGTTGTCTGACTTCACTTTCTGTCGCTTCTTTGTGAACCTTGATAAACAACCTTTTATATTTCTTCTCGTCATCGTCACGATTAGCATCATTTTTACTTGACGCAACTAATACTTTAATGGGTTTGTTGCAGTTCTTTAAGGTCTTCATGTGGAGTTCTTCTATGGCCGCTGCTGCGGATGATGTTTTGCTATATTTAATGTACGCAACTCCCCTGGACTCGCCCGTGTTCCGGTCTCTAGGTATATACAAGTCTTCCACTTCGCCGAACTGTTCAAAATGCTCTCTCAAATTCTCCTCCTGCAATGATTTACCACAAACGACAAAAACCCTCGAATACGGAGGATTCTCATGGTTTCGCTCTCCGTTAGCCATGTTTAGGTTCCAGCTATTTGCTTTTGAAGTCATGTAACTGTAAATCAGTCTGCAGTCAACGGTCCAAGTCAACAGTCTATTCGGTGTGTAACTCTCGCCTATACAGTCAAGGTGAATGAAAATGACATCTTTGTACATACGGGTCGATTCTCGCACTTAGATAGATCGGCTTTAAGTAAATGATCCACATGAATTAAATGCAATACCATAAAATTATAAGAACAAAACGAAACAAACCAATGTACTCTGTTAAATGTAATTTTCAGTGTTTCCACTTAAGATTTTGGTTTTACCCTAGATATTTTAGAAAAATGCCCTAAAATACCCTATAAAAAAATATTAATTCCTAAAATTAAAGCGTAAAATAATAAAAAACGAAGTCAACTCATAAAATATAAAACACTTACAAAAGTAAATTTTGATGTTCGTTTAATTTTCAAGATCACGAGCAGGAGCATTACTTTTGCAACTTTTCGCAGCACTTATCATTGCAGTACTAGGTTCCAAAATTGAGCAGTTATTTCCTAACATTCCCAGTTTAGTGTGAAGTATCCCGTTAAGGGTTTCGTTTTTGAAGTTATTTCTTTTGCTCCTATTTGCCATTTTTATTTTACAACCTAAACCGATAGCCTACAAGAATAAATTATGAACACTGCTAAAATTTTGTGCCCGCTGCATAGGTAACATACTCTTTGTATTATACAATATACCTAAGTTCCAGTGTCATTAATAACCAAGATTATATAACAAAACATAATGTAAACTAAAATTTGGTGGGTTATACTCGATACGGGTTTGGGGAATTTCCTATAATAAAATCATAGAGTATACAGGTTTACCACCTCAAGTTAAATTTTACTCTCAATTTCCCTAAATCCCAACCGAAATAAAAAAAGCCCTAGGCCATACATGAAATAAATAATTTTGCCCTAAAAAAAGGGCGAAATCCCCTTAAGGCGAGTCACTGGAGACGAAGCGGAGAAACTGGTTTTCTAGATCAAATATTTGAGGGATTTACTATTAAATAACAGTCTTACAAAAAATATCAGAAACACCTAAAGATATTGTCTAAAGAATGTGCTATTTCGTTACACGATAGGATGTACTTTACTCGATCATAAAAAAATCTGAAAACAGGCTAAAATAAAGGCTAAAACGAATAATTTGTTAATGAAATTTCTAACTTTACACATTATTTTTATATGGAAATATTTATCTTTAAATACTACAGAGAACCTGCTAAATTTTGGTTTTCAACTGAAGTCCTATATTTTTTAATTAAAATTTATCCCTCAACTTTAACGTTACCTAGCGATTTCACAAGCCACCGCGCCGCGCGCTTCCTCACCAGTACCAATCGGGCGCTTGCCAACGTCAGATCTGTGTCGAAGTACGTGCTGCCGTGCGTATCAGAAAAATATTTGAAAATAGCCAATAAAAAAAGCAAAATCAGGAATAAATCAGTGTTGTTATCCAAAAGAAGGACAGGAAAAGAAAACTATATGGAACGGCATGTTAATTACTCTCTTTTTATAGAAAATAATGTATATTTATTTTTCAGTAGATTTGGTAATCAGGTACTCGATGACAAAGACTAAATATAACAGTATGACCACAAAGTTTCACATCATATATGAAGGTATTCATTTGAAAACTGCGCAGTAGTAACTTAGTATGAATAGTTTGTTTTTCTCTCGATTGGCTTCCGATTCCGTGGTTGATGTCGAATTCTGTGTAGGTATAGATGATTAAATCGAACTTTGCAAATAGAGGACATATATATTTTTTTCAAATATATACATTTTCACATTTAAGATTACTTTGACAAAATACACAGTCATGCAGAACGGTAGTACCTACTAAGTCGACAAACCCTGAAATAACGAAAAAGAATTTAGCTGTTTCTTAAATTATTATATATAAGTATATACCATTTATGTTATAATCACAGATAACGTATGTGCCAAACTACGACATGGGTATCATTTTCCAGATTATTTATTGGGGGCGCTGATGATATTTATTTTAAAATCCAAAATGGCCGATATACTTTTTATGTCAAAATTATAATATGTATGGGTGTCAATTATCAGGCTTTTCGGGCGCTGATTACCTAGTTGCTATTTATTTTGAAATTCAAAATAGCCGATATATTTTTTATGGCAAAAAAATGACATAGGTGTCATTTTACGGGGTTTTGGGGGCGTTCGCGCGACGAAAATGTTGCTTATTAATACTACGAATAAATAATAAGTCAGGAAATGTAACGGCACTCAAAAAATGACCGAACGAAAATCGTGTACAAGTGGGCAGGGCTTAAAAGTCGTGTACACGCGTCGCTTAGTCGAACATTTTTTCACACAAGCGAGCACATGTCAAATCTTTGTGTACGTTTTCATTTTTATCACTGTAAATCAACTAAAAATCTATCATGATAGGTTGCGTTGTGAAGTGGTGCAGGAGCCATACAATATTTAAATGTCCTGGGATCACTTTTCACTAGTAATAGTTGCTCAAATATAATTATAATCAAAAATGTTCAAATACACTATGAAATCGAGATGGTCAATATTATGCCAAATGAAGGCAGTCAATTTTAGACTTTAGTAGTTATCTTTTTTCCTCTTGATAAAATATTTAAAACGATAAAATTATCAAATATATTTTTATAACTAATACATTTTGCTTATTTTGTTTACTTTTAATTTTCCTACCGATTTAATTCGTCAAAATAACTGGATAGCTGCATTTAGGCTAGAAAGACGTCAGACGTCAGCTACAGAGGTCAGACCATAGATAACAGAAGGGCCAGACGGTAGTCGCTCAAATAAGCTGAACTCTCGTCATATTAATATGTAACCCACTCCAGGGACTTCAGCGTAGTATAAACAAATAAGTAGGCCGACTCGAGCCCCGAGCGAACGATAATACAACACGTAGGGATGTCGTTTATAGTTTATACAATCGTCAAAAATGCATAGTCTATCTATATACAAAACAACTTTCCCCTGCAGGTGAATCATCGGGGATCTATAATACAAAGTTTTTCTTAATTATTTTTTGTACATAGACCAGGAGCTGACTACAATTTTTTCATTGCCTACGTCATGTTACCTGTTTAATGATTTGAAAAATTACAGTCGAAATAGGATTAATTCAAACGTGGCTTTACTGAATCATGTATTTATTCAAATAAAAATGAATGATTATGAAATTGTATTGAAGTTACACTTCTTTAGGCGCGTTATGAAAAACTGATGAGTGAAATTTCAAGATACTGTAACACAAAAGTTTGAAGCTGCCCTTTAAAAATCAGGTTGACGCTGCCCGCTAAAACGCTCATTAAGTCACGAAAATATGCTCAAAACTGCAGCCAAATAACAATTCCCTGGAGGGTTGTTGTATGTATGAGAGTGAGTGACGTTACTACCTCACAGAAAACTGCAGCTAAATAACAAGTACTGGAGGGTTTTGTGTTCATGTGAGTGAGTGACGTTACTACCTCACAGGCAACTGCAACCAAATAACAATTCCCTGGAGGGTTATTGTGTTGATGCGAGTGAGTGACGTTATTACCTCACGGAAAACTTGTTTGGGAATTGTTATTTGGCTGCAGATTTCTGTAAGGTGTTAACGTCACTCACTCGCATGAACACAACAATCCACCAGGGAATTGTTATTCGGCTGCATTATTATTATTGTGTATTTTTTAATGTACATTAAAGATATTACAAACAAAATAATACAATTTTACTTTACTACTCCTCCTTTTTCGAAGTCGGTTAATAACTACGTTGGTATATGTAAAGACAATTCTCTACTGCAGGGATCATTTTATCAAGCCTTTTACATCCCATTACGTAATAAAAGTTGATTAAATTAACTACTGAAATATTTTATACTGTGGCGAAACGCTCACGTCACAGAAACGAACGGAGCGTCGCGCGCCCGCCCTGAGTGCGGTGCAGGCGACGTAACTTTTTCTCTAGTCTGTGCGCGTTTTGCCCCACACCTCACCTCCTAAAATCTCTGCTTCGTCTCCAGTGCCTCGCCTTAAAAGTGGAAACACTGGTAATTTTATTATATTCCGATATTCTCTTTTTTTGGATCGTTTTATCCCCGAGGGGAAAGGCAAAAGGCTCTAGCCCATACAGCCAAGTCTTCAGTTCGGAACCATTTGAAAATTTTAATTCTAGGATCCTGTGTATAAAATCTATCTATCTATAACTTCACTCCAAATCCCTTGCGGGGTAGGCAGAGAGAACATCGCAGCGTCAGCCGGTTCTAGTTGTAATTAACAAATTGGTGACCGAATCACAAAAGTAGTTTATTTTACAAAAAATACATCTAAGAAGTAACTTGACTGACGAAAGACTGAAACCCAGAGACATGTTACTAAAGGACTCGCCATACGCGTGATTCTGTTAGTAAATAATTCTGCCATTTTTGACGGGGGACGAGGTAACTACTACATAGAAACGAAAATAATGTTTTAAGGAAATGTCAACCTTATTTCGAGGCGCATACAGTTCAAAGTTATTTTCTTACCGCTGCCTGCCATCTGTTGTGGAATAGCTGAACTTCTTCGTAAATCGAAGCTTTGAGTCCTTCATGCTGTATAATAGAGTTCATTTAGCTAAAGACAAAAAAAAGTATATAAGACGTTTCGTAATTTTGAATCTACCTGCTTCGATTTACGAAGAAGTTCAGCTATTCCACAACAGATGGCAGGCAGCGGTAAGAAAATAACTTCGAACTGTAGACGCCCAGAAATAAGGTTGACATTTCCTTAAAACATTATTTTCGTTTCTATGTAGTAGTCACCTCGTCCCCCATCAAAAATGGCAGAATTATTTACTAACAGAATCACGCGTATGGCGAGTCCTTTAGTAAAATGTCTGTGTTCTAAACTGATGACTTGGCTGTATGGGCTAGACCCCTTTGCCTTTCCCCTCGGGGATAAAAAGAACCAAAAAAGGACTTCTTCCCGCGCTTTTGACGAGTGACATTGTTGTTATACTTGAAATTTTTACAATTCAGTATAAAATTAGTTTTGTGTGACAATTTTGATAGTATTTTGTAACATAAATGCTAGTGAAATTATACAGTAATGAAAAAACTGAAATATAACACGTTTATGCACTTTTTGGAAGACGTGAATAAGTTCATCAAGAACACCTTGCAAAAATCACTATCGTTTTACGGGTGGTATTTAAACTGGGTTGATTGGGTCTAGGTACGCTTCCCAAATATTTTTTCAGCACAGTTCCTGAAGCTGGAACATAGAATTAAGATTTTCAAATGGTCCTATACTGAAGACTTTGACACTGGCATAAAGTAGCAACACTATTGCCATAAATATTTAAAAAAAAAAAGAACAAAAAAAAAATTGGCTTGGTTTGTATCTCCCGCTCCCGTCAGGAAGTATTATATTTTGTATATACCATACCTTTCTTTAACCATTTTAAAATGGGTATTTGAATTTGTTTCATCATTGTCAAGTCCAGTCATCGTTATGGGTGACTTTAATATACACCACTCCTCCTGGGGATGTGGAAAGGACGACGAATTGGCCAAGAACTTCTTAGAGTTATTAGGTACTGCTGGATTATGTTTATTGAACTCTGGCTCTCAAACACGTAAAACTAAACCTACTGAACATCAAAGTGCAATTGATTTGATGCTGGTGTCTCCTTCCCTGGTCCCCTCTATGTCCTGGTCTGTGCTTCCTTCAACTCATGCCAGTGATCATTTTCCAATTCTGTTACACCTTCCATTGCCTAGCATTTGTAAAAAGAATTCATTTCCATTATTAAAATTTAGTATCAACTCTAAAGTAGGTTGGAACAAATTTTCATCTTTCCTTTCGTCATATGTTTCATTACTACCAGATGTTAACTATTCAAATTTAAGTACATGCTGTCACAAGCTTGTAGAGCTTTTAAATGCTGTTGCTGAACAGTCATTCCCTTTAAAGTCTGCGCTAAGTAAGAAGCCAACTCTTCCCCCGTGGTGGGACAAAGAATGTTCTAATTTAATTACACAAAGAAAACAAGCCGAAAGAATCTATAAAGCAAATATGTCTAGTGAGAACTTTGAATATGTCACATCTACAATTTCTGAGGTTAGTTCCGCTTTACGGAAGAAGAAATCTGATGGTTGGCTGAGTTTTTGTGAATCCATATCTCCTTGTAATTCTGCCACTCTCATTTGGAAACAAATTAAAAGATTTAGGGGTTCATTTACAGAACAAAATTTTTTACGTCCCTCAAATTCAAGCTGGTGTGAGCAATTCATGGACAAAATAGCTCCCTCTTCTGTTCCTAATAAGGAGGATTTAACTTTGCATCTAAATTATTCAGGTGACGAGGAGAGTGCTTTTACTGCTCCATTCACACTCCAGGAATTAAAGTGGATTCTAAACTCTTGTAAAGATTCTTCCCCGGGGATTGATGGCATACCATATTCTTTCTTTAAAAATGCTCCACCAGAAGTATTGGAATACCTCCTTTCTTTTGTTAACGCCATAGTAGACACAGCAGACATTCCCATTGAGTTGAGAACTCAAATTATTGTACCAGTGTTAAAGTCTCAACAAAATCCAGTTCATCCGGAAAATTACAGACCTATTGCTATGTCGACTGTAATTGCTAAGTTGGCTGAACACCTTATTAAAAACAGGTTGGAATTATTATGTGAGAGTAGAGGTTTACTATCACAAAATCAATTTGGTTTTCGTAAAGGTAGATGTACCATAGACAATCTGCCCCTTCTTATCACTGATATCCACACTTCATTCAGTAAGAAAGAGTCTACGTTAGCTGCATTTTTGGATATAAATTCAGCATATGACAGTGTATCCCTATCCCTCCTTAGTTATAAGCTGTCTGATATGGGTATTCCAAAAAAATATGTAGCCTATATTTTTAATAGTTTTTCTGGTCGTACAATTTTGTTGCGCATTGATGGTTTATTGAAGTATTCTAGAACTGTTTATAAAGGTCTTCCACAGGGCTCTGTCCTTAGTCCTTTATTATTTAACCTGTATACTTCAGATTTAGACAAGTCTGTCCCACAAAATTGCCAAGTTCGACAGTATGCTGATGACATTGTGTTATATGTCTCACATAGAGACCCTTCATCATGTGTTGGCCTTATATCTCCTGCTCTAGTATCTCTGTCAAACTGGCTAGATAACAATAATCTTGAGCTATCTCCTCACAAAAGTACAGTTGTTTTATTTACAAAAAAAAGACTCCTACCGCGAATTGACGTTGTATACAATAACGTTAGAATTCCAGTTAAGAACAGTATTAAATTCCTAGGAATGATTTTAGATTCTAAGTTAACAGGTATCCCACATGTCGAATTCGTTGTGGCCAAGTGTGGAAAAAATCTTAATGTATTGAAGTGCTTGGCAGGGGTTTGGTGGGGGGCTCATCCTTATTGCCTTAAATTAGTTTATAATGCCATTATACGAAGTATTTTGGATTATGGGTCCTTTTTATTGGAGCCAGCTTATTACGGAGTTCTTAAGAAGCTTGACATAATTCAACATAAGTCTTTAAGGATAACAGCTGGGGCTATGAAGTCAACCCCAATTAATGCTTAACAGGTTGAATGTTCTGATCCTCCTTTATATTTAAGAAGGCAGTTTCTAGCAGACAGATACTTATTATACCGTTGGCAATTTTCATCGCACATTTTATTTGAAAAACTTGAATACTTGTCCAAAACACGTTTATTCATGTCCTGGTTTGATCACGGTATTCCTTGTCTTGTCAAAAGCTACCGTAGAATTAGGCAACTAAAGAATCCCACTTTTCATGCTGAAAAGTTACCCTTATTCATGCACGAGTTTGAAGAGGTGTTATTTGTACCCAGGGTAATTCGTAATTTTGGTGTTGACTGTAGGCAGCATTTCGCTGCTGTGCAATTTAACCGTATTTTTGAACAGAGTTGGTCTGGTTGGCACTCCATTTATGTGGACGCATCCAAAATGGACAAATTAGGATCAACTGGTGTTGGTATCTTTCACTCAAATTATAATATAGTCCAAAAAATCAAATGTCCTCCAGAAACATCTGTGTTCACTGGGGAATGTAGAGGTATCCTAGAAGCTGTCAAGTATGTTATCTTGTGCAAATTAAAGAAAACCATAATATTTACCGATTCTCTTAGTGCTTTGTTTTCCTTGCAATCAAACCCTTTTAAATTAAAGCATACTAATTTAATATTTGATATCAAAAAACTGACTCTTTTGTGCTCTCAACGTCACTTGGAGGTAATTATAGCTTGGATCCCCAGCCACTGTGGCACAACAGGAAATGAAAAAGCAGATTCCTTGGCAAAGCAGGCTGTAATATGTGGTGACAAAGTTCCATTCCAAAACTACTGTTCGGATTTACTTTTACTCCCCAAAAGAAATCTTTTAAAATCCTGGGCGAATGTCTGGAAGTCGAGTTCAAAGGTGACTGGGAGACGTTACTTTGCAATTCAACCTTCGATTCTATCTAAACCCTGGTTCTATAGATTTATTGCATCCAGATGGATCACAACAATAATTTGTCGTATTCGCTTTGGCCACTGTTGTACAGCTGTCCATTTAAGACGTTTGAGAATACTTGATTCCTCTATCTGTGAGTGTGGTCTTGAGGAAGAGGATATCAATCACATCTTTTTTGCTTGCAACAAATACGATCGCCGCCCATTTTTAAATTCTCTCATTCGTTATAAACACATGTTTCCTACTAGTGTCGAGTGTATAGTATCATCTCTAAACCCATTTTATGTAAATGTAATTTCAGACTTCATTTCATTAAACAATATTAAACTCTAGAGCAAGAATAGTCTGTAGATGATGGTCTTACAGTAATATGTACTTAGTTATAAATAGTTTATATGTAAATAGATGTAAATAGGTAGTTCTTTTTGTTTTTGTTTCAGGTCCTGAAGTAATGCACCTCCTGAAAATTCCAATTTATTAGGTTTCTTTTTGTGTATATTATATACTTGACGTTGGCAAAGTAACATATTGCCATAAGTTAAAAAAAAAAAAAAAAGTATTATATTCGTAGACAGAGTATATAGATATAGACGGGCTACTAAAAGAATAATACCTACATGAAGAGAGATAGAAAATTCTAAAATACATGTGCGTGAGCAAGATAGACCATGAGTGTTTTGTCTCTATCTGCGTATGCGATTTTTATGTCTGCCACCGGGATTGTTCTGGTGTCAAACAAATTGTTGGTACTGACGCAATTTCGTTGATTTAAGTGTAAACCCTATGTATTTTATTCCCTTGTGATGTAGTGATTATTTTAAAAGATGCATTGATCGTGCAGTAATGGTGAATTGCTCTATAATTGGCTGTAAAAGCCGAAGTGAACGACAAGAACCCAACATAACCTTTCATCGGTAAGTCGCTTATTTGTCACAATATAATGATGCATGTTCAAGGATTATTAATTTAATGTGTATTCATACTCAATAGTAAGCAATTTTTATTAAATTAAAGTACAAATAAACATTTTTTTGTTGATATTAACCGATCAAATAAAAAGGTTATAAACATTACATTTTAGCGATATCACTATATGTCGTCTGTAATCAGCAGGATTACACTGTTTGGGGTTACCAACACTTGACTTAATTTACCACATTTAACATATTGCGTATCTATTGTTTCAGTTTTCCTAAGGATTTATTTTTGAAGTATAAATGGATTGAGTGTACGGGTCGTTTAAATTGGCATCCAAATGACAACTCCCGGATCTGCTCCAACCATTTTGAATCAACTGGCCTTCAATTAAAGAAAATCAAATTATGCTTAAATAAAGATGCAGTTCCTACGCGTTTCATTCACGTAAGTTGAATTAAAAGTAATGGCATAGGTAATTGAATATGTAACTAAAATATTTCAATGACTTTTCGAAATTAAATATAATAAAAGATTTTTCCTGTTACAAATTAATAAGCTAAAATATTTGAAATATAATTATTACTCAATGTTTATGCTACGTCAGTTAAAAAACAAACATAAGGCCTGCATAATGTGAAGCCATTACCGGGGCCTAAACTCACTTGCGATATAAAGTATCGTTCACATGCCGTCACCCCTGCTGCCAACGCAATGACTTCTTCCTGGTAACCTCAGTGACGTGCAGGAACCCAATAACTCTCGAGGATCGAATCATATTTTTATTTGGCTGCGGATTTCTGTGGAGGTCCTTTCGATGAAAATTAATTCTACTGAAGTCGTAAACATGTAATTTAGATATAAGATTTGAAGAGAAGAATTTGCAGAGACAGATGTGGAGAGAAGAAAAAGGATATGTGTGCGATGGGGGGGGGGGGGGGGGGGCATAATATACATGCATTTAAAAGGGAATATATTTATTTATTTGTTTTAGAGCTCACAGACCCTTAATCGACCAAGTTCTTCCAAATAGGCACAGTTGCAGCAACAAATGATGCTATGGTATCCTAATATTTTAATAATTTAGTTTTTTTTATACACCGTCGGAAGGTATTCAAGCATACGCCCCACCTGATGTAAAGCAGTTAGCGTAGCCTATGAACGCTTGCAATACATTAAGTATCACTCACGCGATGCCTCCTCTGCTGCTAACCCAGCAACTCCTTAGGAGCTTACTGGTGACCTCGCTCACACACAGGAACACAACAACCCTCTAGGGTTGTACTGTACCTAGAATGGGTGCATAAGTGGTCAATATTTTCTAAAAAGTAAAGCGTGAGAGCTCAGCACTTTACAATGTACCTGTTACATCAATCCAGCTAAAAATACTTGTCATAGGAATGTTTATTTTTATATTTAAGTATATATCTATTTCAGAAAATAGAAAAAGGATCTGTACTGTCAGCCACGCAAGTTGAGATCACTCCACGAAAACGAAAATCAGTCAAGAAGCTGCAGACTTACTATGTTCGATAGAGTCAACAAATCTAGACTTTTTATGTAAAAATATAACTGCGCGCAAGTGTACCCACAGAATATAGAAAATTTGCATTAAGTAATTATTAGATTTGGTGGCCGCGGCAGTCTTAGTTTGGAGATGTACGTGCATATAGATTAAGTAGGTACCTATATAACAGTTAAATAGCCGTAAGTTAACAGTAAGTGGTTGAATTAAATAGTTTTTCATGTGTGTTGATTATTGTCCCTTACAGTATATAGATTTTAAGTTTTTGTATGATAAAGGGTTGAATGTAAGAAAAATTAGTACATCTTGTTGCGATTTTGATCCAATAAAGTGGTACCAATATGGTAATGTTTCCAGGGCTGGCTAATTTTTATCATGTTTTCTCGGTTGCATAATCAGACTGCCTCGCTCGCACCCGGCGTGTATAAATATGGGCCGGGGCGCGACGATCAACACAGTTGTAACCTGCAGTCATTGGATAATCATCTCCCGCTACTCTGCAAACAAGTCATCTCCTTTGATAACCATCGCTCTCTGGAAGCATTACCTCTGGCCTCATACTACAATACAAGCCTTTCATTTCTCCAGCCAACACGTGGGAAGAACTAATCCGCCAGTACCTACCTATATTATTTTATATTCTCATGTACGGGTCGTATCGAAGGGGCCCATACAAAACGATAATGCTTGATCAATTGCAACTCTTTTTTAAGACCAATGAATTTGTCATGATGCGCAATACAGTTTTACAGGTGGTAAATCTACTACGGATGCAGAGTTGGCATTGGTTAAGCATATTATTAACTCCTGGGAGAGATCACAGGATGCTTTTTTAGTTTTCTGTAATCTCTCTAAAGCTTTTCATTGTGTCGATCATCAGACATTGTTACTCACGCTGAACTCTCTCTATCTATAACTTCACGCCAAATCCCTTGCGGGGTAGGCAGAGAGAACCGAGCGCCACGTGACTCGATCCTTACATATCTCACTCGCTTCTTTAACATTCATTGCTCTTCTCATGCACGCACGCCGGTTTCTAGGGCTCCTGACATCACCTTCTGATAGAACATGACCAATTTGGTCATGGTAGGTAAGTCTTGGCCTTCCCCGGCTCCTACATCCTTCCACTTTTGCATTGTATATCTGCTTCGTCATTCTTTCATCTTGCATTCTTTCTACGTGCCCGAACCATCGGAGCATGCCTCTTCTTATTTTAACACCGACGCTCTCTTTCAGACCAACTCTATTTCTAACATCATCATTGCGAATACGGTCTACGAGCCTTACGCCACAAATTTTGCGCAGCGCTCGCATTTCAACCGCGTTTATTCTACTTTCATGCTCTTTCTGCCATACCCAACTCTCGCTTCCATAAGTTAGCGTTGGGACCAACACTGCATTGTGTATAGCGAGTTGTGCCTTCTGGCTCAGGATTTTACTGCCAAGAAGTTTTCCCAACGCTCCATTCACACTATTCCCAGCACTCACTCGTCTTTCCACATCTGCGGTGTACCTTCCATCCCTGCTGAAAGCGCATCCAAGATATACAAACTCATCCACTTGTTCCAACACTTCATCATCAATCGTAATCCTTACATTAGTTCTGGATTCTTCTCTTTCAAATACCATTATCTTTGTTTTCTTCGCATTCAGTAGTAAGCCTTTCTCCATACAGTCGTCTTTCATCGCTGTGACCAGTGTTTGCAGTTTAGATGGTGTATCTGCTAATAGCACGGCATCGTCTGCATACAGCAGACAGTTCACCACTTGGTCACCCATGCGCAATCCCACATTCGTTGACCTTATTCTCTGCAGACAACTATCGAGATACAGGATAAACAGCCTAGCAGATAGCATGCAACCCTGTTTGACACCAATTTTGACATCAAACCAGGGTGACATGCCACCGTCTATCCGCACACATGCTGAGCAATCCTTGTAAGTGGACTGCACAGCACGGAGCAGTGAACCGTCAATCCCATATCTCGGCAATATGTCCCACAGTTCCTTTCGCACAACCCTATCAAAGGCTTTCTCAAGATCCACAAAACCGCAGAAAACCTTCCGGTCTATGGCCAGATGCTTCTCTACGATATTGCGGAGCGAGAAAACTTGATCCGTACATCCCCTTCCATTTCGGAAACCTCCTTGTGCGTCCCACAGCATTTCATCGGATTTCACCCTCATTCTCCTTTCAATCACCTTTCCATATACTTTTGCTGCTAAGCTGATCAAACTGATGGCCCTATAGTTGGCGCAGTCCATGCGTGATCCCTTGCCTTTATACAAGGGCACGATGACTGCGCGTCTCCAGTCCATTGGGACCCTTCCAGTTCTCCAGCATAGGTTGCATAGGTACCAGAAGGCGTCCCGGACGTAAGTGCCACCTAATTTGATCATCTCAGCTGTGATCAGATCAATTCCCGCTGATTTTCCATTTTTCAAGCTTCGTATCGACCATTCGGTCTCATCCATAGTTATGCCTTCGTCGGACGCCGTCAACGTGGAGTAAGCATCCGACTCACTCTCATTGCCAGCGTCCGAGGCATACTCATACATTTCCTCAAAATATTCACTCCACCGTTCTAACACTTCCTGAGTGTTGGCAAGAATGACACCAGCTTTAGACTTTATCTTATCCATTCTGGATGCCGACGAACCACTCCGAGACTTCTTTACCTCTCTCCAAAAGAGTTTGGTATTTGCCTCGAAGTTTTTCGTCAGCCTCTCTTCCTCATTCATAATTTGTCTTTCACGCTTCTCTTTCACTAAAGCCTTGGTTTCATTCTTGCATAGACGGTACATTTCTTTCTTCTTTCACGCTGAACTATTATGTAGATAGGGTTAAAGCCCAGAACTTAATTGCATTTTATTTAAATAACAGGTCAGACAGTTGATATAAACAGGGTTAAACCTAAAGGCAATAATCCTAATATAGTGGTGCCACAGGTTTCTATTTTGGGACCCTTTTTATTTTTAGTATATGCGAATGATCTGCCTTACGTGGTGCAGAAAAAGGCGTATATTTACTGAAACTGATATATAAAATTATGTACTGATGATACCTCTCTAATTTTTAATGTCACTCGCCGATGTGAAAACATTGACAAGGTAAATGGTGTTATGTCTTCTATTTTAAACTGGTTCACATTTAGTAATCTTTTGGTAAACTCGATTAAAAGCAAATGCATCAAATTTAGTCTTCCGAATGTGATTTCTCCCAATACAGAAGTGCTCATTGGGAATAATAAATTAGAATTCGTTAATAATACTGCGTTTCTTAGAATTACAGTAGACTCCAAATTACAATGGGGCCCCACATAAATAAATTTGCCGGTAAGCTCAGCTCCGCTGCATATGTAAAATGTATAATAATTTTACAAAGAAAATTTTTAAAAATCACTTTAAAAATTTTCTTTGTAAAAAGAGCTTATTATAGAACTGGTGAATATGTGATTGACAAAGATGTCTGGAAATAATTCAGCACAGACTATCATTCCTTAACAAACATAAACTTTAATTCTACCATTTGATATCATTATTGTACCAATACGCTGATGTGAATTTATTGTAATATCAAATTGGCAATTTTAAAAGAGACCTATATTGGCAAGTTTGTTTCGACATTTCTTCTTCTCTAATGATCATTTCCGAAATATTCGCAGATTAAAAAAGAACAATAGTAATATTGAGAATTGAATAAGATCCAATAAGATTATATTTAAAAAATGTAAGACGTGTCTAAGTATTTACGAGGGTCCAATGGCAAATAAATAAGGTAAACTTGGAACATAATCGGTTACAATCACAACAAGGGACCGGACATTTCTAAAAGTAATTCAAATTAATCTTTTATGATTGAATTACTTTTGGAAATGTCCGGTCCCCTGTTCTGATTGTAATTTGTAACCGATTATGTTCCAAGTTTACCCAATCAATGAGGTTAAAAGTTGGGTAGTGGCAATACTTATTGTGTATGGCATGTAGATTACAAAGTTATGTTTATTATCTCTATCTCATACCCCTATACGCTGATGACGCGTCTATCTATATACTCTGTCTACGATTATATTCTTTGGTTTGTATTGTCAATCTTGACAACTTGACTTGACATTACTATTATCTCACATTTCCTCCCCGTGCGTTTTAAAATTTACGTATATTTTGCGAAATATATTTTAGCCAAAATGGTGCGGAAATTTAAATTTCACGAGCAAAAATTGCTGAAGAAAGTAGACTTCATTTCATGGAAAGTCGACAATAATTTGCACGAAGTAAAAGTTATGAAAAAGTATTATATTCAAAAACGAGAAGACTATACTAAGTACGATACTATAGGTTATATTATTCATTTACAGCTACATATTTATATTTTGATATTAGTTTAATGATTGGTAATTTTGTTATAGGTATAATAAACTGTCTCGAGAAATTAGAGAACTAGCAATTAAGATAAAGGATTTGGACTCTAATAGCGAGTTTCGGACAGAGTCGAGCGCTCAGTTGTTAGAGAAATTATATCAGATGGGACTAATTCCTACGAGGTGGGACCTCGCGCTAGCTAGCACGGTGTCGGCGAGCGCCTTCTGTAGACGTCGGCTTCCGGTGGTTATGGTCAGAAGTAAGTAACAGAATAGGTTGTTTTCAAACGCTAAACTATGCCATATTTCATGAATGAAAAAATGTTAAATTAAAACACGTAACCCATCTGGGGAAATATTTCCAGCTCACAAAAAAACTGCAGCATAACTTTTTGGTAGGTTGTTGTTCCTGCGTGTGTCGGTCTCCAATAAGCTCCTAAGGAGTTGCTGCTTCATCAGCAGAGGCGGCATCGCGCGAGTAATACTTAATGTATTTCAAAAAGCTTGTAGGCTATGGTAACTGCTTTACACGACGTGGTATACTTGTATACCTTTGGACTATAAAAAAAAAATTTGCAACTTTACTATTTTGTTTTCCCAACCTTTCAGGTAGAATGACAGAGAATATAAAACAAGCTACAAAGTTCATAGAGCAAGGTCACGTAAGAGTAGGCCCTGAGGTAGTCAAGGATCCTGCATTTCTAGTGAGCCGGTCTTTGGAGGACTTTGTCACGTGGGTTGATGGCTCTGCAATACGGAAACATGTCATGGAATATAATGAGATGGTAAGTCATGTAACATTCTTTCTGGTACAAACTAGTATGTGTCATGTGGAAAAGTAATATTCAATTTTTATCATTATATATTACTATCAGCCTCTATCTATGTATCAACTATTAAATATAGGCATTTCCTAATGCTTTCCATCATATGCAATTCTACATATTTAGACCCTAGCTACACTCATTGAAGTCATCCAAAGAGCTGAAGCCAAGCCTAATGCAATGTTGTCCTAAAATCTTTAAGGGCTATGTTCACATATCATTCTCTGTTGAATTTCTTACCTCCCCTTAACCCGTCGAATCCCGGGTGTACCGTTATTCCATATATATGTCGTAAGCGAGTGGTCGGATACAATTTAAATCCCAAACAATGTTCTCAAACTAAGCCACTTGCAATCTGTGGACCCCTCATGCACTGTAGGTCAAAGTACGAAGATTCACTGTATAAAAAGACTTGGTCTTCAAGCCCTGGACTATTTTATGTGAAGTGCCAGTGGTGCTTGTACCTTTTACCTAGGTAAAATGTACCTAAAATTGTACCCTAATTATAAATAACCTAATACTCAATCAATTATATTATAATCCAGTCTGAGATATAGAGAAACTATGTTTGAGTTTACTTATATTAATAATTATCTGGCAATATTAAATGCATCCTAGGCACTTGCAAATTTGTATATTTTTAGATAAAACCAAATGAAATTAGCTAAAGTATATAAATATATAGACTGTTTTGAGGAGTTAAAAGTTTTGTAACCAGGACTCCGAACACTCAAATTTTTTATTGTATTATATTTGGATGAAATTAAATCATAAAAGGTAAGAAACATAATCCTTTCATACAGGGTATTATTTTAGGTACATTATGTTACTATAATTATATTAACAACACTGCTATCCTGATGTCAATATGGTGGGTGTACTGTGATTTTTAAATAATTGCGTTTTGAAGGAGGTAAATGCAATGTACTAGCTTAGGTTTTTTGAAATTCCACTACTGATTAGTAC
The DNA here is from genome assembly GCA_947507595.1 of Pyralis farinalis. Classification (NCBI taxonomy): domain Eukaryota; kingdom Metazoa; phylum Arthropoda; class Insecta; order Lepidoptera; family Pyralidae; genus Pyralis; species Pyralis farinalis. The sequence goes on along the minus strand of OX382261.1, from coordinate 2,025,076 downwards.
ACTTTAGGTACATATTTTTGGTTAGGCAGCGGTTAATTAACCTGGCCATTGGTTACCACAAACCATGGAGAATTAAATCCCTCCAAAAAGCGTGGCCAAGTCACCTTGGGAAAGTGACATGCGTATGTCCCACCTTTTTAATATGGAAATATGAGTTATACGAATGTTGATTTGTCATGCGATCCGGCTAACACCCGGCGCTCGCAGTACCCGGGCCTGCGGGTGAAAAATCTGTTACTGAAGACTATGCGGGAGCAGACGACCAGGCCTCCATGTCGGTGAATGCTGCTGGCAGCACGAAAATGAATAAAAAACTAACTCAGTAGGCATTCCATCCAAGCCTATTCTACACTAGATCAAGATTGTCCTCTCTGGGCAGCATCACAGCTATTGACTCAAAGGATTTACCCACTGCGTCTTCAAAGACAAAGAGTACAGACAGTACCAATATTATTTGCCCTCCACCATGGCAAAGAGAACCAAAAAAAAAAAAAACTGCTACCCAAAAAGGAAGAGACTGTCTAATAGTCCACCTCATAAGCAAAAGCCGATGTCGGATGGTTCAGTCAAGTGAAACATATAAGGACCTAATAGGACTTATCCGAACCAATGGCCTTATTGGTCATACTTTCACACAGAAGCAAAATAAATACTACAGAATTATGATCAAAAATCTGCATCACACCACGAAATTGCTGCATTAAATCACGAAAAATGTCACATACAAGTGGCAAGGATAGTTCCTTTAGACACAAAGCAGTTCATGAAAACATCACCTTCTTTTCCTCAAATGACCGAATTTCCACCGCTAAAACCCAGTAGCTACATTAGACAACAATCTGTAAACATCCAGGAAAAGACTACCCCACATATGCCTGGAAACTTGTCCAACACTGCAAATAGTGGACACTGGAACAGAAAAACGGAGAACACACAATCTCAGCCAACAAACTCACTAGTGCAAATTATAATCAAACAATCCGAGAAGATAGATATTCTGATACAACAAATGGGAACCCTCATGGGCCTCCTAATGACGCTCATAGTGCAGCAGAAAAATATATACATATAGGCCAAAAAAGAACAATTGAACAAAGTACTAAAGACTCTGAGCGATGCACCTTGGTTCATAAGAAACGCCGAAGTACGAGTACTTGGAAATCCCGACAGTCAGGGAAGAAATAGAAAGGTCGACTGCGGCCTATTTTCCATCTTTATTTTACCTGTCCAATTCACATCAACCATCCATCCATCCATTTTACATCAACCTGTCCGTTAATAACAACTTTCGTCTCATTTTTACTTATGGAGAGTCCCATGTAATTAAAAGAAAAAAGTATCCCCACATCTACGGCACAGTGTTTTACTTTGATTTGAATACTGCATTTCTAGTACTAACATGGAATTGTTGTGAATTGTCTTCTTTATGCAGTCTCTACCATTATTTGCAGCACTACTACACACTTGTCACAATGTAAAGATGGACCATGAGACAATTGAATGCAGAAAGTCTTATAATTGAATGTGAAGATAATTAAAATAACGTTATATTTGTATAATGTGTAATGTCGACTGTAAATTTTGTATATCTTTCAGCAGTGATGGAATGTACACTGGGGGAAAGAAACAAAGTACTGAGAGTATTGTGAATGCTTCTAGGCAATAAAAGCTTGAGCCAGCAGGCACAGTTTGCTATATGCAATACAGTGTTAGTTCCAATGCTAACATATGAAAACACGAGCTGGATATGGCAGAGAGAGCATGAAAGTAGATAAACAAAAACTGGCATGCTGTGTTTGCTCAGGAAGTAAAAATCAGTGGGCCAATTCTACTAAAAACTGCAACTGCACTGCAGCGCGGCGTGTGTCAAAATGCGTACATTTTGACGTTTCGGTATTCTGTTAAACGATCTGACAGCAGCGACGTTGCAGGAATGTTGCAGTAAATGAATCGCTATTCTGTTAAAAAACCTGCACTGCAACTGCACATTTCCTGCAATATAATCGTATTCTGATAAATTGTTTTGACATTTGTATACCGGTGACGTTTTGAAGGAGTTTACTTGCAGTTTTGTTAACGTTACTCTTGAGCAACTTTTGCGAAGTGAAATTAATATTCTGAGGCGGTGAATTATATTTGCTTTGTTTTGGGAGATGTTTGTGGATAAAAATAATTAAGCAAAGCTTCTTTTCGGTTAGAAATACCTCCACTCCGGCAACCAAGGTCAATAGTGAAACTATAGGAGTCAACATTAAATAAAAATTCAGTTTTATTAGATTGAAATATGGCAAGTTTACTTGCAGGATACGCACAGTTGCAGCGTAGTTGCAGTGCAGCATACGCGCAGTTCCAGCGCAGTTGCAGTGCAGGATATTTTAGTAGAATACACCTATCGGCACTGCACTATTCCTGCACGACTCAAGTGACAGGCGTAAACGTGCAGTTGCAGTTATTTAGCAGAATTGGCCCACAGGAAATGCAGGAGGAAACTCATGACCCATTTGGTTGTGTGTTGTCAGTAGGTGGTGTCAAAGCCTAGGAACTTTTGTAAGAAAAGCTATGAATGTTAAAGAAGCGAGTGGAGATTCGTGTGGGTATTATGTAGATTACAGTATAAACTTGTTGGTCCAAAACAAAAAAATCTTCTGCTGACAATATACCTAGAGTTCTTTTTCTATCAAGTATACTGTAAATAGATTTAGAAATTCACTGTAAACCTTTTTGTTTCAGAGAGACGACTTTGATATGCTGTGACATCGTTTGAATACTCTACTTATAACTTAATATTAATTGTGTAAATATAAATAAGTTCTTACTGTAATAAAAAAATATTATTCATAACTAAATTTTATTTCTTAAAATTTTATGTTATATATAGCAAAGTTTATGTACAGTACATACTATCAAATTATTATTGTATAACCTATCAGTCAATTATAATCATTAAACATTACAGGAATGAAAAAATAAGATTAATCATTGTAATCTTAACATTTCATTATTCTACATTTTCAAGTTATTGACAAAGTGGATATTAGCATCTTTCTAATACTATGTTTATTGCATTTTAAAGCGGATACTACTCCCCAAATGTGGAAAGAGATAAGGCAATCCAACACTTGATTCACTATGACCTATCACGACCAAATAGGGTACTTGACGAACTTTAGAAAAGTTTAAATTATTCTTTATTACATAAACATTGATAGGTAGATCTCCTAAGGAGTTTATTAGTGACCTCACTCACGCGCAGGAACACGATACTCCAGGGAGTTGTTATTTGTCTGCGGTTTTCTGTGAGGTGGAGGTACTTCTCTAGACAGGCTGCTTTGATAAGCCAAAAACACCAAGACCAATACAAATAGTTGTGTTCATGCACACAATGTTTGTCCTGTGTGGGAATCGAACCCACGAGCGTCGGTGTCAGAGTAGTTTTATTAACCGCTGCGCCACCGAGCTCGTCAAAGATACTCCAACGACTAGCCAATCCAGCGGTATACAGAGATCACTGGGTACTAAAGTACTAAGAGTAGATTCCCCCCTCCAGCTTCACATACCAACGTCAACTTCATGTGTCACCACCACATGGCCGGTCGTTTCGTAGACCAGATAAAAGCTGCTTTTGCAGTTTTCGCGAGGAATGTTTACTTTACATAAAAGAAACTTCAAGATCCAACTATAGATTGATCACATAGACAAGATATCTCTATGCCCCCGACTTTCTAGCACCATAGCTATTCTCAACAGCGCGTCCGCCTGCATAGACGCAGCTTCAGACAACTTCTTAAGAGCTTCAGCTTGCATGTGGGCCGCCTCTGCCGACTTGGCAGCGATTTCTGCACGATGCTCCTCGGCTTTTGCCCGAAGAAGTTCAGCATCGGCGCGTTTTCTCTCCACTTCTATCAGCCATTTTGGATATAAACCTGAAAGTTAATAACGTGGACTGAAAACAACTACATTATCGCTATATTTCGAGGGTCGGCAACGCAAGAGTGACATTCCTGGTGTTGCAAATGTACAAATGTACCTGCTTACCTATAAGCAGCAGCAATTCAAATGTTTGCAAATGCACAGACTGATGGTTTCCATGCGATTCTGCGAAAACGGATAGCCTTATTATTGCATCGCACGCGGGAAAGCACCAACAGTGTCCTGGGTACTGTTGTCTCTTGTGTCGATTGTCACATTATAAGACAGTGGACCGACATTATTATATAAAAGAAAATGTGTACATATATAATCAAAGTTACTAAGAATAGTTGTATAAGATCATTGTTACTAACACTGTATTGATCTAGATATCTGAAATAAACATATATTATTATTATTATAAGGCAGGCTGTACTCTTGTTATTTCAGCGGTATAAAAAAAGTCTGTCGAGAAATTGTTACTATGTTCAATGAGAAATACCAAAAACAACGATGATGTAAGAAAAAGACTTGACACTTTAAGGAGAATGGATTTTAAAAGAGACCTATATTGGCAAATTTCTTTCGGTATTTCTTCTCTGCCAATAGTCATTTCCGAAATGCTAGCAGATTAAAAAAGAAAAATAGCGACATAATAGAATTGAATAACATACAATAAGAATAGATTCAAAAAAAAATGTAAGATGTGTCTAAGTGTCCGCGAGGGCTCAATAGCAAATAAAGACCTTTTATCTTTATACTTCTCCACGGCTCTCCGCCTCAATAAAGTGTCAGCCTGAGATTCCGAAGCGGATGGTTTGACGTGATAACGACTTCGGTGGCGCACTGGTTAGTAACGCAACTTGCCGCCAACTTTCATGGGTTCTTTTTTGTACAACGTCAGTAGGCATATATACGGCCCACGTGATGTAAAGTGGTTACTGTAGCCTATGAGCGCTTGCTTTACATTAAATATCATTCGCGCGATGCCACCTTTGGTGGTAACATCAGCTCCTTAGGAGCTTATTGGTGACCTCACTCACACGCAGGAACACAACAACCCTCTAGGGAGGTTTTATTTGGCTGCGTCTTTCTGTGAGGTGGAGGTACTTCTCCAAAAGAACGGCTTTGATGTGCCTTACCTCTGTTAAAATAAGAGAAACGGTGCTTCCATAGTGGGAGGCAATTGAGAAAAATGACCATGAACTAAATGGGGGGATACAGTTTAGTGTTGTAAATCTTGTGATACCATTTCTTTGTACAAAACCGAGTTGTTGGTGTACCGTGATCCACAAAGAATGCCACCGGACGCTACGTGAATACGTCTTCGTAACGGGGAAACGGAAGTGAGTTATATCTACTGAAACGAAGTTGAACGATGCAGAGAAATTATCTCCCAAATAGCTGTGCTTTCCCAACAGTCGCGCGCGATGCGTCATATGGGATACAGCATATTAATGTAATGTACGTAAAATACCTTTAGAATAAGTATGTATCCTCCTTTATAGGAATACATGAGTATAATAACAGATGTAGTAAATTAAAATATAGTAAGTATACGGAAATTATAAGCACCAAACATCACGTTGAGATGTCCAGAACAATATCCTTTTGTTATAGTAATATTTCTTTGTTGTGTTAAATATATATATATATATAGACTGTTTATTATTATGTAAGTTAGTCAGTCCATAGACGACAGAATATACATACGTTCCTGAAAACACTGGTCTTATTCAAACCCGCAACACGTCACAGTCCTCATTCAACGTAGCGAATTCTTTAATCTTTAGCTATCAAGTGGTGAAAAGAAATTTGGGATATACACGATAGTAGCTACAACACTGTCTCCCTAGATTTTGTTATAATCAATTTTCTGAATTGCCCCCCACTATGGAAGCAACATATTCCCATCAAAGCGAGCTATACCTACTGTGTATGAGCGGCTCGTTTGAATTTTGATCTGTGTCCTCGACATACTCCTCGTCGCTGGACACCGTGCTTTCCTCACTCTCCCTGTCACCTAAACAATACAACAATTATAAAATTAAAAAAATAATCTTCTTTTCTTAGCGTTATCCCATTTCCTAATCCATTAGGATTGGCGGGGTCCGCTACCTATAAGGACCTTATAAGGATTTGGCGAAGATACAGATTTTTACACAGAGGACTGCCGCCATGACCTCACAACCCAGAGGGTAAACCAGATCTTTCTTGAGTTAGGTCACACGTCTTTCGAAATATAATTTCTTGGACGTGCGAGTTTTCTCAAGATGTTTTCCTTCACCGCCACGAGCAAGTGATAATTACAAATTTGTATTCCATCTCCACCTCACAGAAAACCGCAGCTAATGATACACTATGCATTTTAACGATTGTATAAACTGTAAGCGACAGCCCTTACTATTTAGGCTATTATCGTTCGCTCGGGGCTCGAGTCGGCCTACTTATTTGTTTGTACTATGATGTGAGCGTGTACCACTAAAATCGGATTTATGTACATATTTGTAATTATTACTTGCTCGGCGTTGAAGCAAAACATCGTGAGGAAATAAGCATGTCCAAGAAATTATTATATTTCGGAAGATGTGTGACCTAACCCAAGAAAGATCTGGTTTTCCCTCTCGGTTGTGGAGGGCTGACGGCAATCGCTCTACATTAAAATCAGTATCTCTGCCAAACTCTTAGGTATACTCGTATGTAGCGGATCCCGCCAATCCAACAATCAATAATGGACTAGGAAATGGAATAACATTAGGAAGAAGATAGGAAGCTGTTTAAATACTTGCCAGATGTTCCGTCCCCCACGCGATTTTGTGTTTTACAGAAATCATTGGCTGAACTATCGTGATAGGCCTCCAATTTCACTTCGGGCGGTTGATGATTCTGAAAATAACAACAATTATTATTACTATATTTACTGTAGATGTTAAGATAAAAAAAGGTATGCTTCGTTGGTACGGACATGTAGATAGAATGCGGGATAAAAGAATGACGAAAGAGACATACAACGTGAAAGGTGACGCGATGACGCCATGTTTTTTGATTGAAATTTTGACCCATTACAGTCAATCTCAAGAGCTAGAACCCAGTGTCAACTTATTGGTTTAAAAGTCATATTGGATGGTCGAATCCATTACGACTCTAAGAAAATAATTAATAAATCACATGCTGCACAAAATCGAAAAGGGCATATAAAGAACCGCCAAGCCGGAATCTCACTATCCCAAAACTCACTGTCAAATATATTAGTTGATGGCTACATGCTGTCACTATGATGAATTAATATTCTTCTTAACAAATGACGCTGGTAGTACCGACATTTGCAAATAACATGGAAGTGTAGATTTACACCGTAACAAGGTTAGGTTTTACATTCTTGCTGGAGAGAACTTGGCGGAAGCCAGAAGAATGTACGCCGAGTAGGATCACATGCAATCGTTGCACATGTGTGGAATTCCAAATCCTTGTGTGCCAAATACAAATTTGATTTTAAATTCATATCAAAGGCTTCTTTGGCAAGACCATGGCCAGTTAAGGTTCCCCAACCATTGCTTGCGGCGGAGGTCGGCCTAACTTGGATATTCGCATTGAGGAAGAAATTGTGGAGTACTTTGAACGCCACCCACGTAGAAGCACGAGACAAGCAGCTCGCCGATTCGGATACTGCCATTATTTTATCACTATAACCGAGTACAAACTTCCCATACTCCTGATCCTCAACCTCGTGTGAACTTTTGTCACTGGCTCCTAAACAATTTGCATCAAAACATATTATAGAGGTATTTATAACGTACATAATGAACACTGGTGGAGCTACAATAATCCCCATAAAATAAAGGAGCGTGCACATCAGATATGCTTTAGTGGAAATGTTTGGGCAGCCATAATAAACAACCACATACCTACTCGGACCAAGGTAGAAAACTGTAAGTTACTTTAATATTCCAGTGAATAGGTCTATATTATTAAAAACGTCTGAATTGTTACACATGTTTCACTTTTCTGCATGTACCTATCCTCAATATTTACAAATAGGTACCTAAAGAGCATAATTAAATTGTTGTATATTCCCAAAATCTCCTGCCTTAATTGAGATATTATGCAATAATAATTAATATTTTATTTACGATTCCCAAAACATTCTTAATTTTGAACCAGGTACATTTAATCAAACTGTACAGTCTTGTGAATCAGGCGTGGTACATTTTGGTGAATAATAGTGAATTAAATAGAATATTCTAATCGCATAATGTCCCGAATGGGTGATTACTGTGGGAGATTTTGGAAATATATAAGAATTTATTACCAAAACAGCCCACATGGGAAGTTTTTAGTGAGATATTATGGGAACAGAGCGTCAATCCTTTGTGGGGTTAAAAGGTGCAATGCTTTTATTAACATTTGTTACGACACCTGTGTCTTGTTAGTAACCTACAAATTGAGCAGTTTTATATACAAATACTTACAGAACCACCATTGTGTGCCTTAGTCCGAGATAACTTTTTCTCAAAATGTGGGCCTAGTATCACAAGAGCTCTCCTCTCCAGCGCAGTGAGTGGCTTGATTCCCTTCTTTGCAGAGCCTTTTTTTCTTTTCAATATCTTTGCTTTGTTTTTTAATTTATTTTTGAAGTCACTCCAGTACTAAAATAATATTAGCATTTATAAACATCTGAATGGGTTGTAAGTCATCATAATTTTTAGCCATGCAACCTTCCAGGCCAAGAGAGTATGTTGTCTAAACCCAATCTCTGTCGAAAATCCTTCAAATTTCAATCACAGGTTAAAACATACCTATAGGACTAAAACATTTAGTAATAAATTATATTATACTAGCTTTTACCAGCGGCTTCGCTCGCATTGATAAAAATAATATTTTTTTTTAATAAAAAGTATCCTATTTTACTTCTGATATCTCCAAGAATAAGTGTACAAAGTTTCATGATGATCGGTTCAGTAGTTTTCACGTGAAAGCGTAACAAACAAATGGACATTCACATTTATAATATCAATATATATATATTATAGTAGGATGTTCTAGTTAATAATGTGACTGTTAATTGATATTTCATGAGAATTGGTTGTATATATTTGGAGTGTAATTGGCTCAATATTGTGATTAGAGTCCAAAGTCACAGGCATCACCTGCATGTGGTGCACCCTACTAATAAATAAACAGGGCTCTGCTGAAGAAGAGGTAGACCGGATCAATGAAGCCTGACTGGGAAAGTACAGTCCATCTCACAGAAGACCATAGTCAAATTTTAACAATGAATATTTCTAGACAGATTGTACAGAGCCACCTAATCAAAAAGAAAGCATAGCAGGGGAGGCATATAGCCCACCTGAAGTAAAACAGTAACCATAGTGTTTGAATGCTGGCAATTTATGTAGTATCATTCGTGCATTGTCACCACTGCTGATAACAGCAACTCCTTGAGTTTTACTGAGCCCTGACTCACTGGTAGGAAAACAACAACCCTCCAGGAGTTGTTTTTTGGCTGCAGTTTTCTCGGAGGTCCTTCTGCAGTCTGGCTACTTGGATGCACCCTACCAATCTTGATTGTGTTATAGGTAATAAATGACTGATAAACATATGTAAATAATTTGTTCATTAATACGTACTTAAAACACATCTATGCACTTCATTCTGAACAAACAGACATGTTCATGCATACAAAATGTTTGTCTTGTATGAAAATTGAACTGATCACTGGCCTTGTCATGAGCCAATTAACAATTTCCTATGGGTTTGTTGTTCCTGTGAGTGAGTGAGGTTACCAGTAAGTTCCTAAGGAGTTGCAGTGTTAGCAGCAGAGGTGGCATCGCAAGCAATATGTAATGTATTGCAAGCATTCATATATAAGAGTATTATATACTTATTTGTTTTCTAAGTTTGTACAATAAAATTTTGATTATCTGTTTGTTTGGTTACATACCCTTCACATTGTAATGACAGGGTATTATTGCAGACCTATTACTTAGTGAATATTACATAATTATACACATTTTTTTAGACAGCATCGGAAGGCATACAGGCATATGGACCACCTGATGTAAAGTGGTTACCAAAGTCTATAAACTCTTGCAATACATATCACATGCACGTTGCCATCTCTGCTGCTAACACAACAACTCCCTAGGAGCTTACTGGTGACCTCACTCACACACAGGAACACTGAGCTTCAAAGGTGAAAACCTGTCACAGATAAATTTAGGAAAAGATCGTATTTTACTGAAAGCCACCTTACTCCAGCCATCTGACGTCTTCCACGTACCACCGCGGCAGCTATTCAACATGTTGGCGAGTTCACCCCACAGACTTTTGGATGTGTGACGGGCCTCCAACGTCCGCACGCTGCCTGCTGCGAACTCCACATGTTGGCCCATGAAGTCTATGATGGTCTTGACCTGGTCGTAAGTGACGACCCGCGATGCGGTCGCTGATTCACTCATATTTTAAATGAAAATTTTCAAATCCCTGATCAAATATTCACATTAAAATGCCGAAAGAATGGTATAATAAGAATCTAATTAGTGAAATGAATACACAGCAGTACGATACAAGATTAAGGAAAATAAGTATAAAGTTAAGGCAGAAGTGCCGGAGGAGAGATCACTTTCTTCTAAACCTGATCAAATTGCAGAGAAAGATGAAATTTGTTTTTATGAGACTCCTGTACTTCTTTGTACTAACTAAACTCGTTGTAATTGCGACTTTTGACTTTTTGTTCTCTTATGGCAATATGTTACTTTGACGACGTCACGTATATAATCTAACAAATAAATAAAGAAATCTAACAAAATGGAATTTTCAGGAAATGCATTACTTCAGAATCCGACGGAAGACTGACTGAAACAAAAATATAATTTTTTTTTTGGTTCTTTTTATCCCCGAGGGGAAAGGCAAAGGTATCTAGCACATACAGCCAAGTCTTCAATTTAGAACCATTTGAAAATCTTAATTCTATGTTCCAGCTTCAGGAACTGTGCTGAAAAAATACTTGGGAAGGGTACCCAGACCCAATCAACCCAATTTAAATACCACCCGTAAAACGATAGTGATTTTTATAAGGTTTTCTTGATGAACTTATTCACGTCTTCCAAAAAGTGCATAAACGTGTTATATTTGAGTTTTTTCATTACTGTATAATTTCACTAGCACTTATGTTACAAAATACTATCGAAATTGTCACACAAAACTAATTTTATACTGAATTGTAAAAATTTCAAGTAAAACTTATTATTATTCTTCTTTATGGCGATCCTAGTGTTCTCGCCAATGTCAGTGCTTTCATATTTCAGTTTATTATTTAACTGAGTATGTGACTACTCTTAGTATGTGACTCTGCTAAGAAGTGGCTTTGTGAGTGTACAGTATATTAAATAGTTCAGCAAGTGCTGTAGACACTATGACGCTCCGTCTACATGCCTGAAACAATAGACATACACTGACATCACAAACAAGGGTTAGTATCATTATAAGACATACACATTACAATTTAATGTTATTAGTGTTAATAAACGCACACAAAGTATATACAACGGAGGGGGAGTTAACAAATGTTAGGAGGGATTTAATGTTGATAGGACGGGGAATAGAGGAAGGGAGTAAGTTATAGAGAGAGGAAGAATTTTTTGGGCAGGAAAAAAAGATATGGTCTGGAGTACCCTCATCCAGACCACACTCGCACAGAGAGCTATCCCTCACCCTGATTTTTGCCAGAAACGTGTTTGTGCAAACATGGCCTAATCGGAGACGGCAAATCACTGATGTAGCTCGCTTGCTGGTATCAGGATACTTGAAAAACCAAGGTTTGGATGGTATATGGTCCTGGATGGAACTGTAAAATTTCCCTTTCATTGTTCGGGTTTGTGACCATATTTTGTTCCAACCGCCTGCCAACTTGACACGGGCAAGGGGTACCAAGTCGTGCGAGTAAGCTGTACACTGAGGGGTCGAACATCCGTTACCTATTGCATCCTTAGCACATTGGTCAGCCACTTCATTTCCTGGGATACCATTATGTCCAGGGATCCACGCAAGACAAATCAGTAAGCCCTTGATATGGCACCTACATAGAACCTGTTTAATGTTCAAGATAACAGGGGATTTGACTTTGCTGCTGAACTGATGAGACGCTATTGCGGATAAACAGCTTTTAGAGTCTGTGAAGATAACCGTCTTAGGTATATTGTGAGACTCTATATATAATAGAGCCTCCAGGATAGCAGTGGCTTCGCCGGTGAACACTGAACACACTGACGGGCATTTAAATTTTAATATAATTCTGTATTTCGGGATCCAAACGGCGGCTCCCACACAACTTTCCTCTGAGGATTTTGAGGCATCCGTGTACATAGCCACCCGGTCACTCCAGAATTTATCTATTTCAGCATTTATTCTTGCTGCAGCAAATGGGGAATCTTTCTCTATACCTAAATTGAAAACTATGTCAGGCTGATAGATGATTGCCTGATAGGGAATGTCAAATAAAGGGTTTACCCTGCATTGAAATACAGGGCATGGAAGTCGAAGAAACGAAACAAAACTGTTAAACAAACATGGAGGGTCTTTGTGTGTCCAGTATTCACCAGCGGAAATATACTCTGACAGTTCATGCAGCTTAGTTAGGAGTGGGTGGTCAGATACTTGTAGGGCTTTATGCAAAAATCTATCTGATAGATATTGCCTACGTAAATGCAACGGAGGTTCCACACATTCAACTTGCAGGGCATTAATAGGAGAGGATTTCATGAACCAGTAATGATGCGGAGACATTTCGATTGTATTTTGTCCAAGGATTTTAAAGCATCTTTGTTACATGGTTCCAGAAGGAAAGAACCATAGTCCAGATGACTGCGGACCAGGGCATTATAAATTAATTTCTGCGTATAAGGGTGAGAACCCCACCATACTCCAGAAAGTGAACGAAGAACATTAATGTTCTTTTCTGACTTTTTGACAATGTGATAAACATGGTGGGTGCCTGTTAATTTAGAGTCTAGAATTACACCAAGAAACTTAACTTTGTCTTTAATAGGGAAAGTTTGCTCATCATAAACAATTGAAATCTCCGGTATAATTCTTTGACGTGCAAAAACAACAATACTGCTTTTAGGGATTGAAATGGATAACCCGTGGTTTGAGAGCCAATCCTGCAAATAATATATGACTGAATTCATCCTTGAAGAGGCTTCTGCTACATTATTAGATGAGGTATACAAGGCCAAATCATCGGCATATTGTAGTACACTACAAAAGCTGTTGGCAGAAAGTTCTAAGTCATATGTGTATATACTAAACAGGAGGGGACTGAGCACGGACCCCTGTGGGAGGCCTTTCCACACTTGTCTTGGAGCACTGGAATAATTTTGAAAGTTAATAAGGATAGATCTATCAGAGAGGTAATTAGATATGTAATTGACAATCCTCACTGGAATACTCAGCTTCAGCATTTTCTGCCTGAGTACCGGAAGAAGTACATTGTCGTATGCAGACGACACATCTAAAAAAGCAGCCACCAAGTAACTGCGTTTGGAAAACGCCAATCTTATGTCCGTGACAAGTGTGCCGAGGCTGTCCATCGTACTAAAACCCTTCCTGAACCCAAATTGGCTTTTAGGTAAAATTTGCTTGTTCTCTATTAACCATTCTAACCGATTCTTAATAAGGTGTTCAAGAATCTTAGCCATGGTACACGAAAGGGCAATAGGGCGATAGCCCAAGTGGTCAGTACTCAGTTTACCCGGCTTTAGTATAGGGATGACAATTTGGGATTTCCATTCCTTATGTGGAGTGGCTGAGATGAAGAACTGGTTCAATATTTCCAGAAAATATTCTTTAGTAGCAGGACCACTGCGAGTTATGAATGAGAAGGGAATTCCGTCTGCACCAGGCGAAGAGTCTTTTAGGGTGCTAATGACAGCATCAAATTCCTCTCGGGAAAATGGTGCATCAAATGGGTCAGATGAATAAGTTGGGTTGGTATACGTCAAGGTTTCCTCAAAAGACGGGACTGCAGGAGGGGCTAACTTCTGTGTAAATTCACCTATCCATACTGAGCAGTCGTTTGTAGAAATGTTTAGGTCATTATTTGTGCCACAGCGGAATTTTTTTACGTTTCTCCAGACCATAGAGGGGTGTGAGTTAGGAGACAAGGTTTCACAAAAGCTGTGCCACCCAGTTCTCTTCTTCTTTGCAATTAATTTGGTTGCCTCAGCAGCCACCTTCTGGTAATTAAGGTATTTATCCCTACACATATCAAGGGAATACTGACGTTCCGCTACCTTTCTTCTTCTAACAGCTGCATAGCAATCTTGATCCCACCAAGGGGGTGGAGATGTTTTTTTTTTTGGTGGCTTCTTTAATGGGATGCTTTTATTGGCAGCTGACAGGATAGCATCTTTAAAATCCAAATACAGGGACTGCACATTACTTTCGTGGATGGGTGGGAGCTGTGAAATGGCCTCATCAATGGTATCAGTAAACTGGGACCAGTCGGCCCTAGTCAAACTATATTTAAGACGGGGCTTAAAAGGAGTGTTAGGTATACTATCAGCTGTTAGAATAGAAATAAGCAGCGGGAAGTGGTCGCTTCCATAGGTGCTACTAAGTACTTCCCACGCAAGTAGGGATGCAAGCTCAGGGGAAGAGAGTGAAAGGTCCACGGCACTTTGTATATTTTGTGTGGGAAGGACACGGCGAGTAGGTGATCCATCATTAAGTATGGTGAGATTCAGATCATCAACCAAGTTAAGGAAGGTGGCTGATAAAGAATCACTGAAATGGGAACCCCATGAGGTGTGGTGAATATTTAGGTCACCAAGGATCAGAACTGGCGGGGGAAGGGAGGAAATTATGGATACCAGTTCATTGATGATAGCAAGAGTAGGGTTAGGAATGTAAACAGATAGGAATGAAATGTTAAAGGAACGGATAGCCACAGCATTGATGCTATCAGAGTGTGGGGGAAGAGAGATTTGGGAGAATATGCAGGATTTGGAAATAAGGATAGAAGCACCAGCATGCCCATCATTTCTGTCATCCCGGAGACACGAATAGCCTGAAACCCTGAAATGGGCACCAGGTCTAAGCCACATCTCCTGAACGGCAAAAACCATGGGCTCAAATTTGTTGATAAGATGAATTAAATCTGCTTTTTTATGTTTGATGCTCCGGCAATTCCACTGAAGAATTGCTTGGAATGTTAACAGACATAGAAATCAGCTCAGTAAGTTTTTGGTGGATACTGGACGGTAATTCAGTATCACTAAAGCGTGTAAGTAGACTCATTAACGTAGAGAGCAACAGTTCGAGCAGATTGTCATTGGGGGAAACATTTAATGCACTACCATTGGGCATCACAGAGACTGGAGTTTCTGTGATAGCACTATGAGCACGCCTATCATAGCCAAGACTTGAGGCTGGAGATGGTGTACGGCGAGGAGTAACAACTGTTTTCCTATATGACATCTGGGGAGAGTACATTTTTGACACGTTGTGGGGGTGATTTGATGGTATAGGTGTGGAATAAGGAATATGTGAGGTAAGTGGAGAGGGAGACAGTCTGATGGTATCTGCAAAAGATCTCCTCGACTGAGGGAATCTCGCAGAAGCCTCCAGATAGGAAATGTTTTCCTGAGACATCGTGAGCTTAATAGATTTTTGCCGGGAGAATTCAGGGCAGGACATATCTTTGGCTGTATGATTGCCAGAACAAAACAAACATGTGGGAGATGGCTTAGAGCATGAGATTCCCTCATGACTCTGGGCACAAATAAAGCAGCGTGGACTTGATCTACACTGTGAAGTCACATGACCATACCGGCAACACTTGTAGCATTGTATTACCGGCAGAACATATGTCTCCACCGGCATAGAAGTATAAAAACAGTAGATATTTGAAGGAAGCTTCTGACCGCGGAATGTTAATACTACAGTTTGGGTAGGGACCCAGACTGTGTTACCATTATCATTAGTAGTTCTCCTATTCAACCTACGTGCCTTTATTACTGTTCCATAGTCTGAGGGGACCTCAATAGCCAAGACAAACTCCTCCAAAGACCATTCCACAGGTACAGCTCTCACAATACCCATTCGAGTTACATTAAAGGATGGAATGGTTGCCTCGAACTTAGCTGTTAATAGTGCAGGATTGGCCATAAACATATTTGCATCAGCTGCAGTTTTAAACTCGACTGAAATGCGGTTTCGCCCTACACGTTTGACACCATCCTTGGTAATATTCTTTATATTCTGACGGAATAAAAAGTGTCCAAATTGTATTGGGCGCAAAGTGGCGCCTGCAGATTCCTCAAGCCTACTAACGTGTACAACAAACGGAGCCACATCAGTATCTGTGTAGGTTGTTTTATTGTCCAAGAAATCAGGGTGAGTGTACGTTACCTGCAAAGATGCGGAGGCTTGGGAAGGGTGCATTATTGTTTTCTTAACCGATTGCGTTTCGTCACTGTCTACTTGAGGGTGCTTACGGTTGACCTCAATCGCAAGAACCTCGGGTGTTTGTGGAACGAGCGGAGTAAATACTGGAGGCGATAGGGAACATTGGGCGACGGTGCCTCCGCCCGGATCGGGCGTCTCCTCGTCCATTCTAACCACTAAATTACCTGTCAAACACTTAATAGATAGGCAATTTACCTCCACCAACACAAATCTACAGATACGGTACGTCAATAGGTGTTTTTAACTTAAAAAACCACAGAAATATATGATACCACGTGTATCACGCACTCGACCAAAAAGCAGAGTCCCAAGTAAAACAACAATGTCCCTCGTCAAAAACGCGGGAAGAAGTCCTCACAAAAATAAATAAGAGAACTACATATTTATATTTACATCTTTTTTTTGGTTCTTTTATCCCCGAGGAGAATGGCAAAGGAATCTAGCCCATACACCCAAGTCTTCATTTCAGAACCATTTCAAAATTTTAATTCTTTGTTCCAGCTTCAGGAACTGTGCTGAAAAACTACTTGGGAACCCAGACCCAATTAACCCAGTTTAAATACCACCCGTAAAACGATAGTGATTTTTACACTGCTTGCTCCAGAGATTTTGGAGACACAACGTGGCGTGTCGTTTCGAGCAGGTCATGTCTTCTAAAAGTGATCATAAGTTGTAGTCTAAAGGTGTTCTTTTTTTTTTTTATTATTATTTTAATACTTGCACCCCTGCCATGGGCAAAGCTCTATTTGGCACATATTTATTTATTATACAATTTATTATATATTACAATTTTACAATATAAGTAAACACATTCATACATCATACTCTCTTTCATTCCACAATTCATTCTTCTATTCATCATCTTTCAGT
This sequence comes from Pyralis farinalis, assembly GCA_947507595.1. NCBI lineage: Eukaryota > Metazoa > Arthropoda > Insecta > Lepidoptera > Pyralidae > Pyralis > Pyralis farinalis. The sequence continues at coordinate 2,007,829 of OX382261.1, read as the reverse complement.
TTTTTTTTTTTTAATCTTTTCGCCTATCTTAGAATGCCAGTGAAACGATAATAGCTATTTCCAAATTTCGCTCCCTAGTACTGCGTCAGTCCAGCCACGGGCGACAGCAAGCTTCGCAGCTCCACCTAACCACCACGATCCTAACGGCTATACAAAGTATAGCCAAGGTATACAGCATTAGTCCTAGGTGGAGCTGCTCTGCTTATTTCGATCTATGACAGCCATGGCTAGACTGACGCAGTATTTTAAAAATTTAGAATTATTGCTCCCCACAACTATTTCGGAGACTGTAGTTTCGGTAACCCGTATTCCCAACTCCTGCTGGACACCGAAGCAATATGTGCTGCACTGTCTGGTCCACGCCGGGCTCGCACGGAAGCACGATGGGTCATCCGCGCACTTGAATCTGTGCAAGTACGCGGAGAACCCACCATGCCCCGAGAGGACCTGCGTAATGATGCTCGACGGCACTATTTTGCCCACGATACTGTAAGCCGCTGCCGCACTCGGGAAGAACATATTCGTTGTCGAAGTTGTTGTTCCCGATTGGTACCTCCTGTCCCATTCGTCAATGGTCCCCTTGCGGATCATACCTTTGACGAATGAGACAGGGCAGCGGTCGTAATCTGGCTGCCTCCGCAACCCCAGTGCTACTGGCGAGTTCATCGGCATGTTCCTTCCCCTCCAACCCCGCGTGTGCCTTAATCCAAAACAACGAGACGCTCTTACCCTGGCTTTTGCACAGTTTAAGAGCGCCCCGTGTTTGCACCGCCAGGGGATGGGGAGACTCGACGTTCGCCACTGCCTGGAGCGCCGCCATGGAGTCGCTGAAGATGCCGATACTGGGTCCATCGCATCTCAAAGTGTACTCGGCCGCCGTGCAGATAGCTAGGAGTTTCGCCTGGTAGACGGTACAATAGGACGACAAAGCAAGATTGACGGCCTTGGTTTGGCTTCGCCGTTCCATATGGATACAGCGGCCCCAACCCGGCCCCCAATCTCGCTTGGGCAAAGTTGGAGTGAGCCCTGCATTGTTCCTCGTCCACCAGGCTGCCGAAATCCAAGCTATCTAACTCCGCGGGATGCGGGACCTCGATCTTCGAGGCCATCCGCTCGATCTCCCTGTCCCCGAGCAGCGGATGTGGTATAGTAGCGGAAGGCCCCCTCTTGGCCTCGTATAAAAGAGGCGACCTCGCGCACTCTGAGGTCAAGAGGCAACACCCCAGCTGTTTCTGCTGCATATCAATGATATGTTGTCAATTGATGGCATTCATTGTTATGCGGACGACAGCACCGGGGGCACTTATTATACAGACCGTGCAAACATCCCTCGTTCCCTTGTGGAGGAAAGCCGCGACAAACTTGTGTCTGAAATGGATGGTACTCTGGCTAAAGTATCCGACTGGGGGCGGCTTAACATGGTCGAATTCAACCCCAAGAAAACACAAGTTTGCGCGTTTACCGCTAAGAAAACTCCATTTGCTGTGGTTCCTAAATTCCAGAACACGCCTCTTACCGTCACCAAAAGTATTAGGATGCTTGGCGTTGAGATCTCCAGTGATGTGCAATATCGAAATCATCTGGAGGAGAAGGTCAAGCTGGCGTCGAAAAAACTTGGTGTGCTCTACAGGGCTAAGCAGTACTTCAGTGCGGGGCAAAGACTTATATTATATAAGTCTCAAGTCAGACCGCCCTTGGAGTACTGCAGTCACCTTTGGGCGGGAGCACCTGGATACCAGCTTGGACCGTGTGGTTCGATTCAGAGACGAGCTGTGAGAATTGTCGACAATCCTAAGCTTACACACGGTATTGAACCCTTAAGTTTAAGGAGAGACTTTGCCTCCCTTTGTGTGTTCTACCGATTGTACAACGGGTTGTGTTCTGAAGAGTTGTTCGAAATGATGCCGACAGCTATTTTTTATAACCGCACCGCTCGCCGACGGCGGGGAGTTCACCCTCACACGCTTGAACCGCAATGGTCGCGTACGGTGCGGTTCCAGAGAAGTTTTCTTCCGAGCTGTGGAATGAGCTCCCAGCCGAGGTTTTTCCAAGGGACTACAGCATGGAGTTCTTCAAGAAATGCGTGTAGAGGTTTTTAGAGGGTCGGCAACGCATGAGTGACGCCTCTGGTGTTGCAAATGTCCATAGGCTACGGTGACTGTTTAACATCAGGCAGGCCGTATGCTTGATTTCCACCTTAGTGGTATAAAAAAAAATGTTCTTCACTATATCAGGGTTGAGTCCCCAACTGACGCGGGCCGTACGCCCAATGCGCTCGTATATGGCTATTGCCTTTTTACAGACAATAGCCTCATGCGCGTTGAACGTCAGACCCGCGCCAATCGTCAACCCCAGCAGTTTGATCTGCCGAGACATACCAATGTCTATCCCGCCTATGGTAAGCCGTGGGGTGTCATACCGAAGTTTGCGCGTGATCAGTATGCTGGTTTTATGCGGCGCAAACTTCAACCGGTTTTTGACGTCCTCACATGCTCGAGAGCGGCATTGGCCTGTCTCTCAATATCCAGCGCAGTGTTGCCGTTGAACATCAGCACGACGTCATCGGCGAAGGCCTAACAGTGCACCCCCGCTAGGTCTAGTTGCTGCAGGAGAGGGTCCAATAGGAGGTTCCACAAAATCAGTCCTCCTATGGACCCTTCGACGCACCCTTTGGTGGTCGACCGCAAGGTTTCCCCCCGGCGTACCTCACTCTGTCCGTCCTATCGCTGAGATAGCTGTCCATCACTCTCCTAAGCCCAGAGGACAATTTTCCTCAGCCAGTCGTAGTTTCTAGACATACTGGGTCCTGAATCTATTATAAGTAGTAAAAAATAACAATAATACAATAATTAACAAAAACAACAATTTCAGATTAGAAATAACAAGATCAACAATAACAAAAAATATAACCTAATCTGCCAAAACAACACATATGCGAGACACATTCGAAAGTCAAATGACAATGTCAGCGTGAACTTACTTCAAAATGACGGCTCAAATGTTTACGTTCCATGAGTCAGATGACCGGCCACCAGGCGTTGTCGAAGGCTCCCTCTGTATCCAGCGAGACGAGAGTGAGCATTCTCTTCTCGTCAAGTTTGGTGCGGATATACCGCACCAGTCTAAGGGGTTCAGATCTGGGCTAGACGAGGGCCAAACTTCAGCTCTTATAAAGCCCGGAACATTGATTTCGAGCCAGGCTTGGGTAGTTCGTGCCTTGTGACCAGGTGCTCCTGACCAGGTGCTGGAAAGTCCAGGTTCCATAACACGATTCAAGTCAGTCTCTTAATACACTTTGGCTGAAATATTCACTCCTTTTTCATAAAAATGAAGGTTTGTGACTCCTTGATAAGACACCCCCCACCAAACCATTACTCACGCAGTATGATGACCACGTTGTACCTTTCCGACCACTTGGGCAGCTTCTTTAGAACTACTACACTTTGCCTTTTTGCTTGTTGTAGTACTCTTCAATCGTCACAATTTTTTCATCAGTAAAGAGGATAATTCTGTGATTTTCACCTGCGTATCGGGGCAAAAGGATCGATCCACTCTATTCAACTGTAGGAATTGATTTAGGCATTTCTTGTATATCGACGATAAGCGCCAAGCTTCAGGTCTTGTTTTATTATACGCGACAGAGTCCTAGCGAGAATTTTCATTTCTCGCGATAAGGTTGTTTGTTTCCTAATGGGGTTTCAGCGAATTATGGCTTTCACAGCCATTGTGGTTCTAACAGCATGCCGGTCGCTCCAATCTTTTATGATCCTCAACCATTGAATTATTATGTACTAGTGTTCTAGAACCGATGACGCCGCGAACCATATGTTTGTGCTATGTTTTGTGATTATAAGATTTACGTTACCACTACTAAGTTGTGTCATCAGGTGGGCGACATTCTCATGTATCATGTGTTTCCTTCTGCCCATCCTATGATGAGATACAGATACAATACTCGTATATGCTTATAAGACGACATGTATATCTCGAACATCTAACGCGCTCACCTAAATTCGGTTCTATATATTCCACCCGCAGCAATTGTGTAAAGTACAACACAACCAACACTGTTTCCATATCTTTTAATGAAAAATTAAAAAATGGCGGATTAAAATGGCTGCTAAATTTTGGAACTCCAATATCTCCAGAACGAATGAACAGTCCGAGCCGAGATTTAGCTCGTTCTTCTGGCCTGGACGGCAGCTACCCGTTACCCGCGAAATGACAGTTCGAAAAATTTGTACTGCAATTTCCGGATTCAATATCCCCAGGGATACTGTCAGTTTTACGGAAACCTCAGCTCAATCAGTAAACTACCACAATATCATATTTGCTATCCATCCAGAGGTTTTAGTCGTGTAAAGGTCACTGAATTAATTTCTCATTTTTAATGTAATGGAATATTGACTGGCAAGGCAAAGCAAGGACTTAAATTTTGCTGTAACATAGCAACAGTAGTTAATCTAGTTTTATTTGTCGTTTATTCTAGTTGTCACATATTTGTTAGTATAAAATGATTATTAGTAACATGGCAATAACATCACTGCGCGAACTGTTCGGAGAAAAATAAAAAAATAAATAGGAAAAGAAATGGCAGTTACTAGAGAGAAAGAAAATTGTTCAAGAAAAATTAATGGAAATATACCTGCATTATCTCTCACTAGTGATAATATGTCGACATCTACCGATAGTGACGACGTAGCTGATCCCACTTATGAAATTAGGAATATTCAAAGTATTATAAACGTGACCCGTGAAAACATCGATGCTCTGAATGCAAAATTTGCGGGTTTTCAACATCCCCCGTCGCTTTATTTATCGGAATATCAGGAGTTAACGTCAAAGTTGCATAATTTAGAACTTAGGGAACGAACTCTGCGGGAGTTGTTACAGTCCGAATCGCCGGACCGGAGTGAAGAGTGTTCTTTGCAGGATGACTCTAAAAAATATGATACTCTTACGCGACAACCTAAAGTGTTTCTTAGGGCTCACCTACCGAACCAACAGCGTACGAGTGTTCAGGTTAAGGAAGGCGTGACGTTGCGGGATGCGCTGTCAAAGGCGCTGAAACTCCGCAACCTGACTTGTGAAATGTGTGAAGTTGTGAGGACAGAAAATAATCTTGTGATACCATGGGACGTGGACATAACGATGATCGAAGCAGAAGAGGTCAGTGACAACACACCAGTCACGTTACTCGGTTTCTATTACAATCAAAAACAGTCAGCACACTGTTAGTCTATTGGTTTGAAACCACTTAGTGATCTCAACTTCACCTGTTTTGAAGGTTTTACTCATGACAAACAAGCGAACCAAAGAAATATTTTATATTTGCTTTGTATACAGGCATTATAGCAGGCATATTGACTATATGTCGTAGGGATCTTGCATACACAATTGTAAAAATGGAATTGCATGCCTAAAGTCCCTGTTACTAAAAGCTATAAATTTTGTAAACACCCGTTCAGGGGTTTGCAACTTTTAGATCAATTTAAAAAAAAAAAACAGTTTTGTAACACATTTTATTTTTATATTGGGATATAATTATGTTGACACACACATCTAATTCTTCATCATCATATTTCTATAACAAAATATATACTCGAAAAACCATTACTCAAATTATAAGTCAATAATTACCAAGTAATAAGTGCATACCTTTTGATGTTTTTTTCGTGCCTAACTAATTTCCTTGGACATACTGGGCCCTGAATCTATTATAAGTAGTAAAAAATAATAATACAATAATTAACAAAAACAACAATTTCAGATTAGAAATAACAAGATCAACAATAACAAAAAATATAACCTAATCTGCCAAAACAACACATATGCGAGACACATTCAAAAGTCAAATGACAATGTCAGCGTGAACTAACTTCAAAATGACGGCTCAAATGTTTACGTTCCACAAGTCAGATGTGTTCCAGTACCACAAAACATTAGACGACAGCGCTTTATATCGCTACCCGCCTAAGTGAAATTGCTAGTTAGTTTCTTATTGCATATATGTTACTTTGAGTTGATTGAATTTGGGATTATTTGTTGTTGATTGAATTGTCACTACGTAACTTGGTAGTAGAGTAGGTTCTTTATTTACAAAAATTATAGCTTCTCATGGCGGGGACTTTACATATTGGTATTGAGGGTCATAAAAATGCTTTGTGCATATCTTTTTTTTTATACCACCAAAGTGGCAAACAAGCATACGGCCTGCCTGATGGTAAACAGTCACCGTAAATTATAGACATTTGCAACACCAGGGGTGTCACTCATGCATTGCCGACCCTAAAAGTCTCTCTAATTTTGTAACTGAATATATTTTTACTGGGTTATATTACAAAACATTTCTTTTTTTAAACTCTGTTAAACATGGATAGGTTTTTAGTAGAAAGTACAAATTTTTCCCAGAATTATGGGATTAAAGATTTCTTACGATACATAACTTTTATAAAATAAAGTTTATCTTTCCAATATCCTAGAAGGAAAATGTTTGTCCTGTGTGGGAAGCGAACCCACAACCATTGGTGTCAAGTAGTGTTACTAACCACTACTGAGCTTTTCATTCATTATAGTACACACATCAAAAGTGTCTAGGGATCAACATATATTTTTGCAATAACTTTTCTCCTGATTGATATTAATTAAAATTTTCTTTAAGGATTCATCAAATAAAGTGTTTTCGTTTGTCTACAGTAAGGATAAACCAAGTCACCTTTGCATTAATAAAGAAATTTGCCATTTTCATAATAAAGGGATTTTTGACATTTGAACCACTAACATTAAAGTTCGAAAAAAAGACTGAAATAACAGTTTTCTTTGGACTTGGCTTTTTGGTTGAGTGCGTGACATACGTGTTACTGTTTATTTTTGATAAAATTGGAATTTGAGGCTGTTGATTTATCATAATTGTGTTGGTGGTGGTATAGTATCTGTCCGGTAAGTGTTTTTTGTTGGATTTGGTCGAGTGAGAATGGATGAGGAGCCGCATGACCCGGGCGGTGGGCCGAACGAACAACTCTGTTTGTCCCCTCCTTGTTTTTCTGTAACGTCCGAGGAAAATAGTTTAAATTCGGAACAAGATCCCAATGCTTCCTCCAATCGAAAAAGACAAGGTGATAATACTGATAGCTCGCAACCTCCAAAGAAATCGATTACTCACCCGACTCAATCATCCCCTTCTATGCAGGTTACATATGTGCACCCTGATTTTGTGAACAATAAAACCAATTATGACAATGATGATGTTGCCCCTTTTATCGTGCATGTCCATAAATTGGAAGATTTATCTCCCGGTATGACACTGAGACCTATCCAGTTCGGACACTTTTTATTTAGGCACCAAATTAAAAACATTGCGAAAGATGGAGTGAAACGAGTAGGTCGCAACCGCATATCAGTTGAATTCAGGTCTGCAGCAGATGCCAATGCGTTCCTCACACATCCTGCATTACTTCCATCCAAGTATGAGGCAGTTATACCATCTTATCACATTACAAGAATGGGCATTGTCAGAGCCGTACCTGTGGAGTGGTCACTTGAGGAATTTGTGTCAGCAATTGAGGTCCCTGCTGGCTGTGGTGCAGTTATAAAGGCGCGACGACTGAACAGACGAATAGTTAGAGAAGGTAACACGGTCTGGATTCCCACCCAGACTGTGGTACTCACCTTCAGGGGTCAAAAACTTCCAGCTAATGTTTATTGTTTTTATACCTCAATGCCTGTGGAGACATATGTCCTACCTATAATTCAGTGTTATAAATGTTGCAGATTCGGACATGTGACTTCACAGTGCAGGTCAAGTCCTCGCTGCTTTGTATGTGCCCAGAACCATGAAGGCATTTCTTGCTCAAAACAGACTCCTACATGCCTATTTTGTTCAGGAAATCATACTGCCAAGGATTCATCCTGCCCGGAACATTCAAGACAGAAAGCTATTAAAATGACAATGTCTCAAGAAAATCTGTCTTACTTGGAGGCATCTGCTAGATTCCCACAATCTAGGCGGTCCTTTGCGGATACTGCCAGAGTTTCCCCCTCTCCTATCCCTCCCCAATCTCCACATCCCTTACAACAGCTTACACAATTCAATACACAAATGTACTCTCCTCAGACTACTTCTTATAGAAAGACTGTTACCTCTCCTCGTCGTCCAATTTCTCAAGCTTCGGGCCCAGGATATGACAGACGTGCTCATGGGATGATTACGGAAACTCCAGTTTCTGTTCTCCCTAACGGGTGCGCTCTGAGTGAATCTCCAAATGACAACCTCTTCGAACTACTGATTTCCACTTTAATGAACTTGCTTACCCGCTTTAGTGACACCGAATTACCGGAAGGAATTCGTCGGAAACTTACTGAGCTGATTCATATATCATTAAACATTCCAAACAATTCTGCAATGGAATTGTCGGAGCGTCAGACATAAGAAAGCTGATCTGCTATACCTGATTACAAAATTTAATCCTGTTGTTTTTGCCGTCCAGGAGATGTGGCTCAGACCTGGTGCCCACTTTAGGGTCTCAGGCTATTCATGTCTCCGGGATGACAGAGATGATGGACATGCTGGCGCATCGATTCTTGTATCCAGATCAATAATTTTTTCACAAATTCCTCTTCCTACTCACACGGATGGTATTAATGCGATTGCTGTTCGTGCCATAAACATATCTTTCCTATCTGTGTATATTCCTAGTCCTAATTCTGCTATCCTGAAGGAACTGTCACATATCATTTCCTCTCTTCCCTCCCCTGTTGTCATTCTTGGAGATTTCAACATCCACCACACATCTTGGGGCTCGCATTTTTGTGATGCACTGTCTACACCTTTTCTAGTTTTAATGGACGACCATAACCTCTGCTTACTTAATGATGGCACCCCTACTCGCCGTGTTCATCCATTCCAAAATGTTAAAAGTGCCGTTGACCTAACACTTTGCTCTCCAGATTTATCATCCCAAGTCTTATGGGAAGTTCTGGATGACTCACATGGTAGTGACCACTATCCAATTTGTACTTCTATCCTCTCTCCTCATGGTACTCCGTTATCCCCTTCTAACGCTAGATTGAGATATAGTGTTGCAAGAGCAGACTGGAACAAATTTGCTGATGTGACTGATAAGTTAACCTCGCAACTTCCAAATGTAGACCAAACAAATGTTCACTCAACATATCTAAATTTTAAGAATACCCTTATGGAGGCTGCAGACCAGTCAATTCCTCTTAAAAAACCATACAAGAGGAAGCCAGCACCTCCGCCATGGTGGGATCAGGAATGTTATTCGGCAGTTAAAGAAAGAAAATTAGCTGAACGAAAATATGCCACTAATATGTCCCTGGAGAACTATTTATATTATCAAAAAGTGGCAGCAAAAACTGTGAAAACATTATCAGAGAAGAAAAGATTAGGTTGGCGCAATTTTTGCGAGAGTTTATCTCCGAACACTCAACCCTCTATGGTGTGGAGAAATGTTAGGAGATTCCGTTGCTCAGTATCCGATGATCTTAACATTTCTTCAAACGACTTCTCAGTATGGTTAGAGAAATTTGCCCAATCAATAGCTCCTCCTTCAGCTCCTTCTTCTGAGGAAGTTAAGTCATATCACAATCTTGGTTCTTTTTCTCACTCTTTTGATGCTCCTTTTTCTAAAGAAGAATTTGATGTGGTCCTTGAAAGCTTGAAGGACTCCTCGCCTGGTGTAGACGGTGTCCCTTATTCATTCATTGTAAACAGTGGCCCAAATACTAAGAAATATTTCCTCCAAATCCTAAACCATTTCTTCATCTCTGGCTTTCCACCAGAAGAATGGAAAACTCAGATTGTCATCCCAGTATTAAAACCTGGTAAATGTAGCTCTGACCCTTCTGGGTATAGACCCATTGCTCTGTCATGCACCATGGCAAAGATCCTGGAGCATTTGATTAAGAATAGACTGGAGTGGCTCATGGAAAGCAAGGGTATATTGCCTAAGTCACAATATGGTTTCCGGAAGGGCTTTAGTACAATGGACAGTCTCAGTGTACTGGTTACTGATATTAGAGTGGCCTTTTCCAAACATGACTACTTGGTGGGTGTATTTCTGGATGTCTCATCTGCATATGATAATGTACTGCTTCCTGTACTCAGGCAGAAGATGCTCAATCTGAGTATACCAGTGAGGTTAGTCAATTATATCTCTAACTATCTATCGGCTAGGTCGATTGTTATTAATTTTCAAAATTACTCTGTCCCTACAAGACATGTTTGGAAAGGGCTACCTCAGGGGTCGGTACTCAGCCCTATACTTTATAACATCTATACACATGATTTAGAGCTTGCAATTAATTCTTTCTGTGATATTCTCCAATATGCTGATGACTTGACTCTATATATCTCTTCAAAGAATGTCTCAGAAGCATCATCAAGGCTAAACGCGGCCATCTATTACCTACAGGAGTGGTTATTGGATCATGGCCTGTCCATTTCTATTCCCAAAAGTAGTGTAGTGATCTTTGCTCGACAAAGAAATATTCCAAATATTTCAATTGCCTATAACGGCCAAATCTTCCCAATAAAGGATAGTGTCAAGTTTCTTGGCGTAATTCTAGATGCTAAATTGTCAGGTACCCACCATATCAATCACATTATCAAAAAAACTGAAAAGAACGTCAATATCCTCCGTTCACTTTCAGGAGTTTGGTGGGGTTCTCATCCGTACACCCAAAAATTAATATATAATGCTCTGGTACGTAGTCACTTGGACTATGGATCTTTCCTTCTAGAACCATGCAATAAAACAGCTCTGTACTCTCTGGACAAGATCCAGTCCAAGTGTTTGCGTATAATTACTGGGGCCATGAAGTCCTCTCCAATTAATGCTCTTCAGGTTGAATGTGTTGATCCTCCACTATCGTTGCGCAGGCAGTATTTGTCGGATAGATTCCTACACAAAACTTTCCAGCTATCTAACCATCCACTGATAGCCAAACTGCATGAACTATCTGAGTATATCTCTGCGGGCAGTTACTGGACACACAAGGACTCTCCATGCTTATTTAATAGTTTTACATCTTTCCTATGTCTTCCATGTCCCATATTTCAGTGTAGTCTTAACCCTCTATTTGACACAAGATTTGAGGCCATTGTCTATGCCCCCAATGTAGTCCTGAATCTAAATATACAAAAGGATTGTCCATTGGCAGTAGTAAAATTAAATGCTGCCATTGATAGGTTTTGGAGTGACTGGCTGATCATGTACACAGATGCCTCCAAAACTTGTGAACAAAGTAACGTTGGAGCAGCGGTGTGGATACCTAAGTACAAAATTATTTTAAATTTTAAATGCCCATCAGTTTGCTCTATATTTACTGGCGAAGCCACTGCTATTCTGGAAGCTATCCTATTTGTTGAGGCACATAATATTGTCAAAACAGTAATTTTCTCTGACTCCAAAAGCTGTTTGAAGGCAATTTCTTCGAATCAGTTTTACAATAGGTCTAGATCTCCGGTAATTTTGGCTATTAAACAGGCTTTATACAGGTGTCACCTTAGAGGTGGTCAGGTTCATCTTGTATGGATACCTGGTCACAGTGGTATACCGGGTAATGAAACAGCTGATAAGTGTGCTAGGAATGCGATTCATAGCGGATGTCTGTCTCCTCGATGTACTGCTTATACCCGGGACCTAGTTCCACTTGCCAGAGCTAAATTATTTGCCAGTTGGAATGGATTGTGGGAAAGGTCTAGTGCTCGAAAAGGCAGATATTATGCTTCTATCCAAACCTACATACCATCGAAACCATGGTTTTTTAAATACCAGGACGTGAGTAAACGGGCAACATCAGTCATCTGTCGTCTGCGAATTGGACATGCTTGCACTAATGTTTTCCTGGCAAAAATCCGGGTGAAGGACAGTTCGATATGTGAGTGTGGCCTGGACGAAGGGACTCCAGACCATATATTTTTCAATTGTTGTAGGAATACACCCTCCCTGTACGACCTCCTCCCCACTTCCATCCCCCGTCCTATCAATTTTACATCCCTTCTGTCAATTATCATGTCCACTCCTTGTGTATATATTTTATGTGATTATATTAACTCTAATAATATCAGACTTTAAGTTGTTTGTCCACTATAACCTACTAACCCTTTGTGCTGTACTATATGTTATGTTTGTTCTTTGTTTTAGGTAGATCAACAGCAACAGATCGTCAGTGGTCCCATATGTTGCTCTAAAACTAAACTTTTGTACACTCACAAGGCCATTTTGTCGAAGTTTTAACTACTAAGCATAGTCACTTACTTAGCATTCCACTTATATGTGCTATTTTTTGATATTACAAGCAATGTCATTGGCGAGAACAGCAAGAACGCCACAAAGAAGAAGAGATTAGAACAGTTTTCTTTAAAATTTTATTGGGTAACTTAAACAATTAATAATCCGTGTTTCTACCGCGAACACTAACAACACAAGAACATCGGTTTGGCATACTCAAAATGAGTTCATCCAAATCACGCTGTGGAATGGCCGCCCATGTTCGTTGCAACAACAAAAAAAGGTCTTCTTGCGACTGGATACCCTCCATATTCGGCAGAGCTCTTCTCTGTAGCATATCCCATGCATGCTCAATCGGGTTCAAGTCTGGCGACTGAGCAGGCCAGGGCATGACATTGATGTTAGCTGCGGCGAGAGTCTGTCTTACAACTCTTGCGGTGTGCGGGTCGTGCATTATCATGCATTAACTGAAATAAGGGACCGATTTGCACTTGTAGAGGAACGATGACGTCTGATACAATCGTCTCAGCATAAATTTGAGCGTTGAGGTTGCCTCTGATCCAAATCAACTCAGTTCTTCCGCCGATCCAAATACCCGCCCATACCATGATGGTTCCACCACTATAAGGATGGACTTCCTGGCAGGATTTTAATCGCTGTTGGCGTCCAGGGGTTCTCCAGTGTCGTATACGTCTTGTATCCTGTCTCATACCAAAACGAGACTCATCAGAAAAGCACACGAAACGCCATTGTTCTTCTGCCCAATTTCTGTGTTCAAGAGCCCATTGATATCGAATCCTACGATTGTGCATTGCTATAGGTGGTACCCTTAGCGGTCTTCGGGAATGAAGGTTCACTTCATGCAAGCGGTTTCTGACTGTTTGGTCGCTAATTAAGTTCCCTGAAGAGTGATGAAGCGTCACGGCTAACATCATGGCGGTTATTGTTGGAGCTCTTCGAGTTGTGATTTGAATGTATCGGTCTTGTCTCCGTGTCCATGCATGGGATATGCTACAGAGAAGAGCTCTGCCGAATATGGAGGGTATCCAGTCGCAAGAAGACCTTTTTTTGTTGTTGCAACGAACATGGGCGGCCATTCCACAGCGTGATTTGGATGAACTCATTTTGAGTATGCCAAACCGATGTTCTTGTGTTGTTAGTGTTCGCGGTAGAAACACGGATTATTAATTGTTTAAGTTACCCAATAAAATTTTAAAGAAAACTGTTATTTCAGTCTTTTTTTCGAACTTTAATGTTAGTGGTTCAAATGTCAAAAATCCCTTTATTATGAAAATGGCAAATTTCTTTATTAATGCAAAGGTGACTTGGTTTATCGTTACTGTAGACAAACGAAAACACTTTATTTGATGAATCCTTAAAGAAAATTTTAATTAATATCAATCAGGAGAAAAGTTATTGCAAAAATATATGTTGATCCCTAGACACTTTTGATGTGTGTAGTTCATTGATGTTTACAGTTATTGTATGGAGTTCTAATGCGTGAAATGTCTATCCCAAAGCTGGGACAATATATCAATGAGTAATTAAATATAAATGCTTAATAACAATTCTGAACTAATGTAAGGATTACGATTGATGATGAAGTGTTGGAACAAGTGGATGAGTTTGTATATCTTGGATGCGCTTTCAGCAGGGATGGAAGGTACACCGCAGATGTGGAAAGACGAGTGAGTGCTGGGAATAGTGTGAATGGAGCGTTGGGAAAACTTCTTGGCAGTAAAATCCTGAGCCAGAAGGCACAACTCGCTATACACAATGCAATGTTGGTCCCAACGCTAACTTATGGAAGCGAGAGTTGGGTATGGCAGAAAGAGCATGAAAGTAGAATAAATGCGGTTGAAATGCGAGCGCTGCGCAAAATTTGTGGCGTAAGGCTCGTAGACCGTATTCGCAATGATGATGTTAGAAATAGAGTTGGTCTGAAAGAGAGCGTCGGTGTTAAAATAAGAAGAGGCATGCTCCGATGGTTCGGGCATGTAGAAAGAATGCAAGATGAAAGAATGACGAAGCAGATATACAATGCAAAAGTGGAAGGATGTAGGAGCCGGGGAAGGCCAAGACTTACCTACCATGACCAAATTGGTCATGTTCTATCAGAAGGTGATGTCAGGAGCCCTAGAAACCGGCGTGCGTGCATGAGAAGAGCAATGAATGTTAAAGAAGCGAGTGAGATATGTAAGGATCGAGTCACGTGGCGCTCGGTTCTCTCTGCCTACCCCGCAAGGGATTTGGCGTGAAGTTATAGATAGAACAATTCTGAAAGGCTCTCACGATGATCATGGTGCTATAGACTGATTTTATATTTTTATCTTAGTTAATTTCGTTTTCTTTTATTCTTTTTTTTTTAACTAGCTACTTTCAATTTCATATATATATATATATTTTACATTTATTACTTTTATATTTGTTATTAATTATTATAATAATCTGTTTCGTTTATGTTGTACTAACGCACCACTCGCCTACCAAATTCCAATTAGACACTCAAAGGTTGACAGGAAAAGATTCCTTATAGGAATAAGTCTGCCTTTGTACATTTATTAATGTGTTGCATTTTAATTTATATTCTTCATTGTTATTTTATGTACAATAAAGATATTACAAACAAACAAACTTTACTAGCACTACTAGATAACCCAGTGCATAAACAACCAACCCATTTTCTGATGATCCTTGGTTTGAATCCTGGGCATATACCACTAAATTTGTGTTTGTGTTGTTTGGGGATTAATGTATGTATTTGTAATTACTTGCTCTATTGACAGCAAAATGTATAAAATGATTAACAATGGAAGCATGTACTTTTCGAAAACATATCTAAAATGAACTCTCCAAAAAATTTAGTGGACCTCACCACATTTTCATCATTCACATGTACCTAATCTTTGTTAAATCAGTGGCATCAAAATATTAAAACCGGCAGAAAATTACTTACACACTGTTAAAACTTCACTGGCAAATATTCTAAGTTTAACATAAAAAAATAATTGGTGCTGATGTGAGACAATATATAGCTAAGTTGCTTGTGGTCAGGGTGATAGAGTAATAATAAATTCATGTTTTTACAATAATTGATTAATAGTAATTATTTTGGTTTGTTAATAGATTCAGGCGTTATTTTGCGAAAGTCAAATTTACATGCAATTTGATCTAACCTGCTTTGTGTGCTTCCGCCACCAATTAGTTCATGCGGCCTAGCGCCGGCCGGCACCCTCCCACTACTGTTAGTACGTGGTACATGCCGACGCTGCCATGGCTGCTCCGGTAGTCTCTGCCTCGGCTGCTGCGGTCGTCCGCTATCTGGAACGGAATCCGCATGCCCCCACCACCACCGTCGCCGCCGTCACCCCACCATCAGGCGTTGTAGACGTTAATCGTAAGACTTGTAGCATGTTATTCTTACGATTAACGTCTACAACGCCTGATTATGCCTCGTGGAGAGGCGAAGCACGTGTCGCAGCGACGACCAGGCCAGTCGTGGCAGCGACGGTGGTGGTGGGGGCATGCGGGTTCCGTTCCAGATGGCGGACGACCGCAGCAGCCGAGGCAGAGACTACCGGAGCAGCCATGGCAGCGTCGGCATGTACCACGTACTAACAGTAGTGGGAGGGTGCCGGCCGGCGCTAGGCCGCATGAACTAATTGGTGGCGGAAGCACACAAAGCAGGTTAGATCAAATTGCATATTTTGGTTTGGTTACTTGTGATCTTGATTGTCCAAATTTAGAATTACCAATGGAAACCTCAAAGAAAATTTTTCACATTAGTCTGTGGGCCGATTCTACTAAAAACTGCAACTGCACTGCAGCGCGGCGTGTGTCAAAATGCGTACATTTTGACGTTTCGGTATTCTGTTAAACGATCTGACAGCAGCGACGTTGTAGGAATGTTGCAGTAAATGAATCGCTATTCTGTTAAAAAACCTGCACTGCAACTGCACGTTTCCTGCAATATAATCTATTCTATTCTATTTTTAGTTATGTGGCTCCATCATTAATTATTAACGATGATTTTGCCAATGTCGAGGTTGAGAAAGCCACGTTCCGGTTGGTGCGACTATTGATCGGTAGCGAATAGCAAGTGGCCGCTGAGTGATCTAAAACAACACAACATATAGTTAGTACCATTTCTAGACACATATATTAGTAGTTAGTATAGAGGGGGGATTTAAAAAGGGGAGACATAACATGATCTACTTAACAAAAGGATAATGAATGAGACTCACAGATAAATATTGTTAGTTTTTATAAATTTGACCAGAACTGAGATAAAAGGAGAATACACCAGGGTGAGTAGATAGGAGACATTAACAGGGCGAGGGATATTATGAGGGAGCATGTCATACAAAGATACCTGGAGTTTTGGACAACTAAAGAAAAGATGCTCAAGGGTTCCCTCTTCCAAGCCGCACTCGCATAAAGAGCTATCAAGAATTTTTATTTTCGCTAAAAACACTGGGGAGCAAACATGGCCAAGACGTAACCTAATAATAGCCGATGTTGGATGCTTGTCAAAATGGCGATATTTGAAGAACCACGGTTTGATAGGAATGTCAGTCTGGATTTTGAAGTAAGATTTTGCATGTGTAGCTCCTCGTCTCTGCCATAGCCCATCCCAATCTCTCTTCAACCGCACATTAGCCTGCATTCTAAGGTCTCTGGAGAAGTTGATGTAGTACTTATCAATACCTAACTGAATTGCTTCTTTAGCACATCTATCTGCCGTTTCATTGCCGGCAATGCCCTGGTGTCCTGGGATCCAAGCCAAGACCACCTCTAAGCCTGAGGAGTGACATTGGTATAAAGTTTGTCTTATGGCTAAAATAAGAGCAAAGTTATCTTTGGCATGAAAAGGGGACTTGATTAGATCTTGAAGGCAACTCTTCGAATCTGACAATATTAAGGCTTTGGGGATGTGATGGGATTCTATATAGGAGACAGCTTCAAGGATAGCTGTGGCTTCGCCTGTGAAGACGGAAGACAGACGTGAGCATTTTAAGCTTAAGATTATATGGTATTTGGGAATCCATACTGCCGCTCCAACATCACTGTTCTCTGAAGGTTTGGATGCATCAGTATACAATCTAAGCCAATCGGTCCAGTCCTTTTCGAGTAACCTGGAGATCACTTTATTTGAGTCAGCGGTCTGTTTATTAACACCTAAATCCAGGATAATATGCGGCTGAAAGACAAGAGCTGCGTATTGGATAAGATACACTGGATTTTGATAAAATTGCTTTACAGGCAGGGTAACTTCCTTATAGCTCCTATAGCTATTGATAAGAGGGGTTGGAGTTTTATGGGTCCAGTATGGGGAAATCGGGACGGACTGAAGGAGACGCTCTAGGATCTCTGGCAAAGGGTGCGAGGAGTTTTGGATGGATTTATAAAGGAATCTGTCCGCTAAATATTGTCTACGTAGGTGAAGAGGAGGGTCTAAGCATTCCATCTGCAGGGCTAACGTTGGGGAGGATTTCATAGCACCTGCGATAATCCGCAGACACCTGGACTGGATTTTGTCTAGTTTATTTAGTGCCATTTTACTGCATGGTTCCCATAAAAAACAACCATAATCAAAGTGGCTGCGGACTATCGCATTGTATAACATTTTTTGATTGTAAGGATGGGATCCCCATCTTACTCCTGACAGAGCTCGTAAAACATTAATACTGTTTTCCGTTTTACTGCAGATGTAGTTTAGATGGTGTAACCCTGATAATTTGGAGTCCAAAATGATGCCTAAGAATTTTACTTTTTCCTGAACTTTTACATTTTCGTTTTTAATTTTTAGAACAAGGGGGGGGATTACTCTTTTCCTCGTAAATGCCACAGCGCTGCATTTGTTAACGGCTATAGTTAGACCATGTGCGACAAGCCATTCATTTAAATGGAACAGGGCTGAGTTAAGGTTGGAACAGGAATCAGGAAAGGAGGAAGAACGAGAGTAAATAAGAATATCATCTGCATATTGCAGGATTTTACAAAAACTAGTAACGGACAGGTCTAGGTCTGATGTATAAATGTTATAAAGGAGAGGACTAAGAACCGAACCTTGAGGTAGGCCTTTCCAAGTGTGACGGGGTGGTAAGAGCTCTCCGTTAACACGGATACAAATAGAGCGGGACATGAACAACTTGCATATTATGTTGACCAGTCTCTCAGGGATACTCAGCTGTAGCATTTTCTGCCTGAGCACTGGAAGCTGGACATTGTCATATGCAGAGGCTATATCTAAAAAGACCCCAATCACATGTTGGTTTTCTGAGAAAGCAAGTCTAACCTCAGATGTAAAAATACTCAAGCTGTCACTGGTTCCCATACCGCGTCTGAATCCATACTGGCTTCCACTTAGCAGTGTTCTGTTTTCAACAATCCACTCCAGTCTGATTTTAATCAAGTGCTCTAAGATCTTAGCTAGGACAGATCGAAGAGCTATGGGTCTATAGGAGGAGGAAACTGAGGGATCCTTACCCGGCTTTGCAATAGGAATGACAATTTCGGAAGACCAGGAATGTGGGATATTCCCCGATAGGAAGATATGGTTTAGGATTTCAAGGAGAATGATTTTTGAAGAGGTAGGTGCTTTACAAATGAAGGAGTATGGGATACCGTCAATGCCTGGGCAGGAATCCCTCAAGTGGTCTAAGGCACAGTGCAGCTCCGCTAGTGTAAAGGGGTCATTCATGCTATCCTTTGTGGTTGGGGGTGAAGGAGATAGGAAGCAGTCATGATTAGGGACATATGGAGGGGCTAATTTATTAATGAAGTCTTCTAACCATGGAGAGGGGTCATTAGATTGGTTATTTTGGATAGAATAGGAGCAGCGGAAATTTTTGATCTTCTTCCAAACGAGGGCAGGAGGGGTTCTAGGAGATAGGGATTCGCAGAACTTTCGCCAACCAATTTTTTTTTTCTTTGCTAAGAGCCTGGTTGTGCGTGCGCAGGTTTTTTTATATGCTATGTAGTTACCCATATTGGGATTGGATTCGTATATGTTTTCAGCCTCCTTTCTCTCCTTTACACTATCGGAGCATGCAGAGTCCCACCATGGGGGTGATGAGATTCGGTTACGGGCAGAATTTTTGAGAGGGATGGTCTCATCTGCTGCAGACAAGATGCATGAAATGAATTCTTCATAGCAGGCAAGGAAGTTGTTCTCATCGACAGGAGAGAGGGAAGATAATTTGACCTCTAGACAGCTTGAATATTTAGACCATTCGGCTTTGTGCGTGTTATATTTAAGAAGAGGCTTAGGACTAGGGGCGGGAGTGAAGGAGCTTTGGATAGAGACCAAAATAGGAAAATGATCACTACCATGGGAGTTAGGGAGGACAGACCAAGAGATGATGGGGACTAGGGCAGGGGAAGCTAGAGAGAGGTCCGGGACACTTGGATTCAGGGCTGGGGATACTCTACGAGTGGCAGAGCCATCATTCAGCACGCACAAATTATGAGTATCTAGGAGGTCTAGAAATAAGGATGAAACAGGATCAATGGAGCTAGAGCCCCAAAGGGTGTGTCGGCAATTAAAATCTCCTAGCACAATCATTGGATTGGTGAAGTTGGAAATAAGGGAATTTAATTCTGAAATAACTTGTGGGGATGGGTGAGGAATATATACAGATATCAGGGAAATGCCAATGCATTTAGCGCCAACTACATGTAGGTCAGGACTGTGGGGAGGAATGGGGATTTGGGTAAAAGGAAAGGAGTTGGATATGAAAAGGGAACAACCAGCACGACCGTCGCCCCTATCGTCCCGAAGACACGAATAACCCGAAACCCGAAAACGAGAATCTGGTCTCAGCCACGTCTCCGAGACGGCAGCAGCAACAGGTTTCCACTGATTAAAAAGGTGAATAATATCTTGTTTTTTGAGCCTTATACTCCTACAGTTCCACTGCAGAAGTTTTCGCTCCATTTTGATTAATTAGTGCTGATAGCAATTCTTGTATCAAGCTGATGACGTTGGACGGTAAGGAGTCGCTGAATTTTGAAATCATATTTAGTAAGGAGCATACTAGCAGTTCTATAAGATTATCATTTGGAGTTATGACTGGTGTAGGACTATCTATTAAAGCGCACCCATTGGGCTGCACAGACTCGGGGGATCTAGTAATAGAATTATGAGCAGCATGGTCATAAGACTTACTGGGGGATGACTTAGGGGTGGGAGAATAGAAAACGGTTTTCTTATAAGAATGGTGTAGGTTAGAGGAGGCCACAGGGAAGGTTGGAAAAGCATTTTGTGATTGGGTGGGAGTAAAGAGGGGTTGCGATTGAGGCTTTGGGCTGGAAGTAATATCGGCGTATGATCGCTTACTGATTGGGAACCTTTTAGAAGCTTCGGTGTAACTAATGTTCTCCTCGGACATAACAATTTTAATAGATTTCTGTCTGCCATGTTCAGGACACCTGGGGTCGATGGCAGAGTGATTGCCATTTTGACATAAAAAACAAGAAACACTGTCCTCATTCACATCACATGTGTCGCCTGTATGAGGTTGTGCACATTTGTAACAGCGAGGTTTAGATCTGCATTGGGTGCGAATATGTCCAAATCTACAACAGTTTCTGCACTGGATGGTTGGTAACATGTAAATATGCACATCCATTGCCATGTGATAGCAAAATATTTTGTGTGGCAGTATTTGTCCCTGGAATGTTAAGACTACGGTTGTAGAAGGAACCCATGAGACTCCTGAATCTGATCGTTTTTTAATATTCAACCTCCTCGCTTTAATAACCATGCCACAGTCACGGGGAGTTGAGATGCTTTTAACTAACTCCTCTAATGTCCAATCTGTGGGGATGGAACGTACAATGCCCATGCGTGACACCTGGAATTTGGGTATAGTAGATGTAAATTTTTTTTCTGCCAGCAAAGGATTTTCGGTAAAATTGTTGGCATCTGAAGCACTTTTAAAAGAAACTGCCATTTTACTACGACTTAGCGTTTTGATTCCGCCGTCAACGATTCCTCTGAAATTGTTTCGATGAATGAACTGAGCGAATTTCAGTGATCGTATCGTTGGGCTGGAGGTGGTATCGGGATCTTCGCGGGTTACGTGGACAGTGTATGGACCAGGGTCAGTCTCCGAGTACTTGAACGAAGAGTCATCTTCGAATCCGGGTCTCGTGTATACGGACTGATAGGAATTAGATGGAGAAAAATTTTTTTTAGCATCACTTTCCAGTATGTCATCGGCATGTCGTTTGTTTCTTTTCTCCTTATTTGGATCAGACACCGATATCTCAACATCCAGAGGAACAAGGCCTCCCCCGTCAGGGGGGTCCTCGTCCATACCGGAGTCAAGAACTTACTAAAAGGTTAGTATTCTTACCTTATATCCAATCTAAAACCACCACCAACACAAAATAAACACAAAACTGAGAAAACTCAGCGGGAAACCGCGATAAAACAAGAACTTTATCTCAACCACGTGTGTTAAACAACACAGCGACGAGCAAAATCCTATTGAATCTGCAATATAATCGTATTCTGATAAATTGTTTTGACATTTGTATACCGGTGACAGACGTTTTGAAGGAGTTTACTTGCAGTTTTGTTAACGTTACTCTTGAGCAACTTTTGCGAAATGAAATAAATATTCTGAGGCGGTGAATTATATTTGCTTTGTTTTGGGAGATGTTTGTGAATAAATATAATTAAGTAAAGCTTCTTTTCGGTTAGAAATACCTCCACTCCGGCAGCCAAGGTCAATAGTGAAACTATAGGAGTCAACTTTAAATAAAAATTCAGTTTTATTAGATTGAAATATGGCAACATTTCAGGTTTTAAGTAGTTTACTTGCAGGATACGCACAGTTGCAGCGTAGTTGCAGTGCCGTTGCAGTGCAGCATACGCGCAGTTCCAGCGCAGTTGCAGTGCAGGATATTTTAGTAGAATACACCTATCGGCACTGCACTATTCCTGCACAACTCAAGTGACAGGCGTAAACGTGCAGTTGCAGTTATTTAGCAGAATTGGCCCACTGTTACCTTATCCTACATTGCCGTTTGTAATTAAGTAGTGAATTACTTTTGAAGTTCAGATTACTATGTATTTTGGCACTCACTTTGTTCAGGCGAGATTGCTGTAATACTCTCAGGACTATTATACATAATAACAAGGTATTTCACAAAATTTACAAATAACAAAACAATATTATTATGTGTATTTGTTATAATAAATATTTATTTTTATGTTAAAAATGTTTCAGTATATTGAATAACCCTTGTAAATAGTTCTAAATTTATAAGTGTTTTTCAATATAAATATTAACATAGTGTTACTTGAGTCATTGTGCACTCTGAGCTAGAGCAATCTCCCAGCTGGCTGTTTGGTGACATTACACATGTTATTAGTAAATTTCACAGCCACATCATCAGCATATGAGAAGAATTAGGTGCTGTTAATATCCCTATTCAAAAATAATATGCTAGAAACAGTATTGGTCTTAAAATACTCCCTTATGGTACACCGTGGTTATATCAGCATTGCTACTAATAAATTAGTTCTTAACTGCTCTGTATTGTTTGTGCTAATTATTTTGAAATGTGTGTAAATATTGTTTATGATAAATAAATTGATATAAAGATAAGTAGACATGAAGATGTTTGTTAAAGGGATGGAGTTCAGATGTTTTATTTATGTATTCTAAACCATTAGAACACATTAATAAAAATTGGGATTCCATCATTTTTATTAAACCTATTTCTAAACCATTAAATAGGTTTATAAGTACAAGTTATAAACTGATATTATTAACATACCTTAGAAAGGAAGCACAAAGTTAGAGTTTTGAGTGGAAAAGATGAATGTAAATTCCAAGTTGTTGAATGTGTAATGATCTAAGCATGATCATAAGCAATTAAAGTTTTTAATATGCTGTAGCTATAAGAACAAGTTAGAAGAACTGAATTTCTATGAAACGTAGGGTCTGGTTCTAAAGGACTACATACTACCATTTAAAATCATTAAAGTATATTTAACATGTATAATGTCAAAAGGGAGTGCACAAGAGATCTAGAAGTGTCAACATGTCGTTGTTGCTACAGCATTGACCTTGCTATTGTAAATATATTATCTTTTTTAGGAAGGTTTCGTTAATGCATATTACATTAATGAATTACAGAAATTAAGTTCCGATCAGGGAACAAGAAATTACTTACTTATCTTATTATTTAAGTTATGCTAGCTTGAAAATGAGCAAGTTATAAAATATGTTAGTATGCTTCTATTTACAAAAAAGAAAAAGCTATTATTTTTCTTTATATTTCTGATTTAAAAAATAGTGCAAAATACTGCTTATTATATAAATCTACAATAGTACCTACTGGGTATGTATTATGTTACATAAAAACACTTGTCATTTCTGAGTATTGGTCTGAATGAACTGCTTCAATTTCAGCCAAGTTTCATGTACACTGCTTATATAATTTACATCTGTGACATGAATTTGTGTTAGAAAAGCAGTACAGAACCTGTCAGTATGGCAGACTATGTTCAGTGATTGACAATCTTCAGCTGAATGATGACAATGAAGATAATTCTTTATCTAGTGAAGATTATATTGAATTCTATGTTTATGCGTTTGGAAAAGCAACTGTATATATCATCATAATATGTGTACTGAATAAGTTATATAACTTAACTCTTAGTTGTGTCATAACACCATGTTTTTAACCAGGTGACTGTGCGGACGCTGGATAAGCTGCCGATAATGTCTCACATTTCACACCAGTTCACCAGGAAAACGTTCTTCACGCTAGCGTTCTGCGAGTGTTGCCGCCGGCTGCTGTTCAACGGATTCTATTGCTCGCAGTGTAACTTCAAGTTCCACCAACGCTGCGCAAATAAAGTGCCCAGTATATGTCACCAGGTGAAGAATTAAATAATTTTCTATGAGCGTAAAGATTGCACTCAGGAACTCAAAGGCGTGGTGCCTAATCGAATACGTAAGTTAGGCAGCGTCGACCGCAGACCTCCACCTCACATCACAACCAAATAACAACTTTCTGGAGAGTTGTTGAGTTCCTGCATGTTAGTTAGGTTGCCAGTAAGTTCCTGAGAAATTGCTGTAACAGAAGTGGCAATGTGTGAACTTCCTGTATAGCAAGTGTTCATATGCTGGTGTAACTACTTTATACCAGGTGGGTTGTATGCCCATATGCAGATATACTGCAGCGTCAATCTAAGTGGATATTGTTGTGTGGCTTTATAGAAAGTATATAGAATAGGTCCCAGTATGGAACCCTGTGGCACACTAACTATATTTTATTCGCAAAGTAGTAGCTTCTACTGCTTTTTGTTTTGTTTATACTGTCCTGCTCAGTTGCATGCAGTAGGCCTGTTTGGTTAGGCGGGACTGTTAGACCTACTGTGTGATAATGATAAAAAAAAACTATGATACGATTTTTTGTCCCATGAGAATGTCTCTTATATCATCTTCGTATCTATCTACTGCCGGATATAGGCCTTCTCTAATCCTCTAGGCCACATTGTGTGGTGGCGTTTAAATAATCAATTTTGCCACGCTTTTACCGATTATCGTTAGAGCCACGTTTGTTGAACGGCGGGCGCAATGCGTGCTGTTAGGTTAGGTTTGGCTTTAGATTAGAAGATGACGGTGGGCTACTTACATCCATTTGGGTGGAAAATAATTTATGAAAAGTAGGTTCCCCAAATAGTCTGTTTATAAAATAACAAAAGATTTGATTCAAGCCGTGCTACAGTTTGTATGAAGAGAATACGAATCTATTGTCGTTTTAAAAATAGACTAAAATTAATAAAATAAGAAGTGATAATTACATAAATAGTAATGAGGTTGTAGTCACCATCCATGCGGTAAGGCATGGTACTCAACCAACAACTATTACACATCTAACTTTGATATTTACTTGACTTCCTCCTGCGACCGGTTCAGATTGTGTTTAGTCATCGGTCCGGTCTGTAGTCATCTGTATTCCGAGCCTTGCCTGTAGTTGTCTACAAACTACAGGCAAGATAGATACTTTAATAACATTTGTGCTTCGGGCAGTTTCAAATCTCTGATCCGCGGCAATCTGAGGTACACCAGTGTGACTAACTACCCTTTCAATGTAAGGAACACCTCCATCCCAACAGTGAGATGTATAGGCTGATATGAAGAGACAAAGGTTTTTTAAATTCTCTTCTAATTTGAATTACTTGATGTTCTGTATTAACTCTCATTTTGTATTTATCTGATGTGGGTATTGATATCTGTGACTTCAGGTGCGGATGACAGATACATATTACGCGGCGCTGCTGGCACAAAATCCTGAGACCCAGGCAGGAATACTGCACTTTCCTCCATATTTTGGCATTCCCCACCAAATGTTACACCGAGGAGATCAAAACAAGTCAGTATATTAGACAATTTATTATTGGAACTAACGTGATTGCATGCCATATGCCCAGTGAAAATTTTGTGGTCAAATGTTGCGATGAAATCGCAATTATCTTTAGAGACAAACCTCTCGTGGCGCGGTTGACTGACTAGCAGATTGAAGATAAAAGAGAGGGACAGCATAGTGCTGTTTAAGAATTAGCTCGGGGAATGTACCTACCTCTAGAAGTCCAAAGCCCAATAACAACTCTCTGGAGGTTTGTGTTCGTGACATTAAGTGAGGTAAATTAGTTCCTTAAGAAATCTCGCTCACTCGTAGCAACACCATCCTATAGGTAATTGTTATTTTGCTGTGATCTTCCATAGAGTGGGGTTCTTCCCCAGTCACATGGTACACATCTTGATGTGAGTAATTACTTCCCCTGCTGACAAATTAGAATTAGCTTCTAAAGGTTTTAAAAGTAACTATACTGCAGGTCCACTTCGCCAGCCAAGAAGATGAAGGAGTTTGATGCTCACTGGTGAATATCTCGTGATGCTTGCTTCTCGATCATTGTACAGTGGGCTCCTGTATTTAGCTTATTTTGGTCTAAATAGTTTCGGGACAAGATATACTCAATGTTTTAATCCAGATCATACTTTATTTGTACGCTAAACTTCATCTAAATCTCTTCGGCCGTTTTTCCGTGAAAGAGTAACAAGACATTTATACATCCTCTCCTACTTTTATAATATTAATAGAATTTGTTACTTTTTATTTTTTAGATCCCTCCAATTGTCGAATTCTATCATAATCATTATTGAAAATTTAAAGCAGACGTATGAATTTGCATGTTTCCAATATTTTGTTTCTGGGTTTCTCATTTTTTTTTATGGATAACACTACAACTTGTCAATAGCTACTAAATAAAAAAAAACTAAATCAGTTGACAAGAATTGATTCACAATTTCATGGTTTAGTAAAAAGCTATTATTTTGACATTACAAACAGACACTTCAACCTTAAATATTTGTATAGGTTGTACTACTGGAATGACCGCTTTACTAAGATATCATTTTAATTATACATAAATCTACAGACAAGGGCTGATGTTTTGTCTTATCTTCAGATTGAATATCAGTCCTCGAAGGCAGGGCCCACTGTCATAACGTCACTGCTTGCTGTGGTTGCAGAGTTTGTGTTTCTGTTAACAGCACGCGTTCGATGTTCACCTACAGGATGTAAAGGAACTAGCTTCACAGCCTTTAGGGCGTGGGTCGTGGTACTCTTCTATACGATAGATTAGAGGTTCCTCGCAACAATATAAAATTTCCAGTTTCTATATCCAGTGGTTTGGATTGTTTCTTTTTCTGTTTATTATATTTTATACAGTGATTTCGTTTGCTGCCCTACTCGATCGTAGATCGTGGTTACTTAAGAGATTCGTTTTGTGGTTTCTTGAAATACCATTGAATAAAGCGATCCTATACGGATTCCATTTTAACTTTTGAATGTGACCCTAAAAATTATCAATAGCTATATTAATCGGATATTACTTAAGTATATTAATTAAAATAAATGATACAGTAGTTTAATAACTACAGGGATTCCTGCAGCAAAAGTTATTCATATTAACGAGTATTATAATGATCTAATAGGTATCCAATAAAGTATTATTGCACATTTCGTTCCAGATATATCGATAACCGGACTACCGATTAAATGCCATAACATGACTCTTCTTTACGACACTCTGTACACTCCAACCACCCTGCACTTTGTGTCTTAAGACCGAAACTATTATAGAAAAGAACGCTGTGCCGCCGTCACAACTGCTTCTTACTAACTTCCGGTTATTCACTATAATTTGTCCGTTTGTGCTCATGTTGGCATCACTGCGTGCAGGAACATTTATATGCCCGTGGTACCAACACCACGGCAAAGGGACAGGTTATAATGAACGATTTGTACATGTGCAAACAAATGATGTATGTATTGTAGGCTAATTGTAAGTGAGCGCGCAAAACAAGCTTCGCCTTAACGGGATATGATTCATGGATCCGTCATACAAACGTCGCCATGCCACGTCGACAAGTCATGTACTCCACTCGTACGTTTATACAGAGTCTATTATTAACTGCAATACTTAAGGAATAGAATGTACTCATGACTATATCTATAACTCACTATTCACTATGATGCCGATTTTTAAATCCTGATATAATTAACGTTTTACAATTGTACGATTACCACATTCATTTTAGTGTAGGGAGAATTTTTTTTTTGTTTTCAAGTTTACTCCCGTATGGGATGTGGTTAATATGTTTTTTACTTTTTTATTAAGTATGTTCACCTCCATGCGTATTGCTAGTTATTAAGTCACTCTGTATTCATTTGTCATTGCCCATGGTCCTTGCCGGATATTGTCACTGGCCGTCTGGAATATAATTTACTATAATTTTACGTTAATTTTCCATTGCATAAACAAAAATACATCCCTGGCTAAGGTCGTGGTCGATTGGCGAACGAGTATATGGCGGCGAGATTCGTTTAGAAGTTCAGTACTTACAGACCGAGGCACATATAGAACTTTTCTGAAATTGTGTAAGGAAATAAAAAAAAACATTGAACGTGTTTTCTTTGACACTATCTTCAGTGGATTTTTTTTTATCTTAATCTACGAATTATTATGGCAAAGGAATCTAGATTATAACCATGTTGTTTATAATCTAGATTCGTTTGCCATAATAATTTTAATAATTTCATGACGAAATTGAAAATGTCTCGGTTCCAGTTATCGGCTTCAGTTTTTTTATTAATGTTAATATTTTCAGTAAGTAGTTCTAAGTAAGTTTAAATAAACATATTACTGCGTTGTTAGGCAACTAAACTCGTTTCCTCCCCAATAGTAAATGTAGTAAGCAACCGCTCACAAACTTTAAACTGTGGTATATAGGCCTATGATATTTTATGTCTATGGTTCTCAAGTTTATGGTCCACATACAAAGATATCCCAATTATCCGTATGCATATATAAGTATTCGAAAAGTATCATCCGCTAACAATTTCTGAATGAGTGTGAGATAACTCCTAAAGAGGTGAAATGTTCGCAGCGGTGTTGGGCTGCCTCTACTATGTGTTGTGTTGATGCAGGCAGCAGCACCCCAGGTCGCTGAATCAGCAGGACCGCTCCAACTCGGCGCCGAACGTGTGCATCAACATGGTACAGAGGCCGATCACGCTGGCTGAACACCAGAGGAAACACAACAATCACGTAAATATAATTATACTTCCATACTAATAAAAATTATATAGGAATGAATGAATGTGATGACGAGCTGAGTATGACATGGAAGGTGGCTATTGTTTTTTTTTTGTATATACAACGTCGAGAGGCATACAAGCATACGACCCACCAGATGTAAAGCGGTTACCGAAGCGTATGAACGCTTGCAATTTTTTAAGTATTACTCGCGCGATGCTACCTCTGCTGCTAATACAGCAACTCCTTAGGAGCTCTCACTCACACGCAGGAACACAACAACCCTCTAGGGAGTTTTTATTCCTTCCTCAGACGGCTGCTTTGATGCGCCCTACCTCTTTTAAAAACACCCTGACCAAGATAAGCAGACATGTTCATGCATACAAATGTTACCCTTTAGAGCATAATGTACAAGAAGCAAAATGAGCAATACACTCAAAATGTACAAATTGCAAAATGAACAACACGCAGAATGTGCAAAACGTAAAATGAACACAACACGCAAAATGTACAAATCGCAAAATATACGAGGAGTGCCACGTTCATACACAAAAAGTTTATAATATATATAAAATAGTATTACAATCTTTTTCCTTTTGAACAGTTTCCTTCATGACAGACAATGTTCGTTTCTGGCGCTGTAGGGTCGCAGTCTTGCCTAACACTCCTCGCTTCGCACGTCGTCGTACCTATTATTAAATAAGAAATAACTATCACTAATTTTTATTTGAATTAAGAACCATTTTTATAGAGGCATAATTAGAAAAGGTTGCTCAAAACTTTTTGCGTGTGAACGTTGCCACCTTGTACATTGTGCGTGTTGTGTTTCTTTTGCGTTTTGAACATTCTGCGTGTTGTTCATTTTACGATTTGTACATTTTGAGTGTGGAGGTCATTTTGCTTTTGAACAGTTGTACATTATGCTCCGAAGGGAAATATTTGTTGTGGGAATCAAACCCACGAGCTTTGAGGTTAAAGTAGCGTAACAGCACGTTTCATAATTATCATTTTTTAGGGTTCCGTACCCAAAGGGTAAAACGGAACCCTATTACTGAGACTTCGCTGTCCGTCCGTCCGTCCGTCCGTCCGTCCGTCTGTCACCAGGCTGTATCTCATGAACCGTGATAGTTAGAGAGTTGAAATTTTCACAGATGATGTATTTCTATTGCCGCTATAACAACAAATACTAAAAAATAGAATAAATTAAATATTTAAGGGGGCTCTCATACAACAAACGTGATTTTTTTGCCGTCTTTATAGATAATGGTACGGAACCCTTCGTGCGCGAGTCCGACTCGCACTTGGCCGATTTTTTAGTTTGTTTTTCCACAATATTTACAAACGTAGACTGTGTCAGTCATTGGGGGGGATTTCCCATAATCACCATGCTTAGCAGGCGGGTTGGTAAGCAGTGCGCGAGATGACGCTGCTGGCCGTTATCTGGTCCCATGTTTCCCTTACCCTGCTTCTACGGCAGCTACGGGAAGAGAGAGGTCTATGACGGCAAACACGCCGCCACTGTCTTTATGGTTTTATTGCTATTATTGAGATTCGACATAATCATTGTTGAGAATTTGAGGGAAACGAATATACGAATTTGCTAGTTTTCTATTATGGGCATATATTTTTTATTATGAAGCTTGTTAATAGCTCCCATCCTACTAATATTATAAATGTGAAAGTATGGATGTTTAGATGTTGGTCGGTTGGTTATAAACGCCTCAACGCGTGAACGGATTTGGATGAAATTTGGTAGGTAGATAGATGAGATATTGGATTAACACATAGGCTACTTTTATCCCGTTGATATGTTCCCGTGGGATAGTTTGTATGTTTAGATGTTTGAAACGTACTAATGAATATTTTATTTCGCTTTCACGTATCAATGGCTTTTCATCTACTATTATCCCACAGGAAAAAATCTCCGAGATAAAAAGACTACTTTAATCCCGGTGACGTGTTCCTGTAGGACGACCCCTTCGCGAAGACGGCTTTAACCAGAGATTCCCCGCTATTAGTCAACTTGTGTGGGTTGCTCCCGAGTTTCGAGTGCCCAAAATTTGCATGAATCTCGCCGAAAGTAATCGGTCTTATAATGTGGTCTACAGAAGCATGTTGTAATTGAAATGTGAAGATTGTGATATCAAGTACGATTATCGTGTTAACGACTGGACGGATTAGAACTTTTATTCCGGAAACATTTACAACTCCTGTAGGATAGCTATTTTTGTATAGAGATTGTTTATGTGACGCATAAATTGATAAGTTAAAACCTGTGTCACTTTTATTTCGGGCAAATGCACGGCTCCTGTGGAATAGATCTAGAGCGCAGAGAATCATAGAATTCATCAAGTCATAGAGTCCAAATGTCTTAGAGGGATTCGTACTGTTATGAATGTAATAGTGTATTTATTAGTCGGTTAGTCCTTTTTTCAAATCAAAACGGAGCGACGGATTGATGTGGTTTTTTTGTATGGAGATTTATTTTGTATGGAGGGTCCGATAGTCCTTTACCGCGGCAAAATATCTTACTCCCACAGGAAAACACGCTTTGTTTCTCTTTGACCACGCGGGCGACGCCACGGGTAAAAGCTAGTACTAAATAAATTTACCAGAGGGAGACTTTATACAAAAGTCGTCGGCGTGTCTACCTCAGTCTCACCTATTTCTACCGCCAAGCAGCTATATTTATATAGCTGTGTTCCGGTTTGAAGGGTGAGATATGGCAGAGAAATTACTGGGTACTGTGACGAAACATCCTTAGGTCACAAGATTAACAGCGCGCGAGTAACATCCCCGTGGTGTTGCGAGCATCAATGGGCTGCGGTGACTGCTTACCATCTGATGCGGGCCGCATGCTTGTTTGCCAATCTAGATGTATAAAAAAAAATCCCTTGACAAACGGACAAGAACCAGGTACTGAACTATTTTGTCTTTGCTTATTTGTATATATATATTTACCTACCGTCGTTGTAACATTATAAAATCTTTTTCTTCCCAGATTTATACCCTTTCTTGATCCATTGGGATTGGCGGGGTCA
Source organism: Pyralis farinalis (assembly GCA_947507595.1). Taxonomy (NCBI): domain Eukaryota; kingdom Metazoa; phylum Arthropoda; class Insecta; order Lepidoptera; family Pyralidae; genus Pyralis; species Pyralis farinalis. The sequence goes on along the minus strand of OX382261.1, from coordinate 1,975,901 downwards.
CAGCTATTTAAGCCTAAGCATTTGGCGAAGATACTTATTTTTACATGGAGTAACTGCCGACTCCGCAACCCAGAGCAAAATTCAGACTCTTAAATCAGGTCACAACGTATGTAGTTTCTTGTACATGCGTGTTTCCTCACAATGTATTTCTTCACCGCCAAGCAAGTGATAATTACAAATATGTAACCGAGTCTGTGTTGCCGATTGAATATGTTCACTGCCGTGTTTGGTCTTGATTGATTAATTGAAATTGATTGCAGTGTCTCAATGAAAAAATTGAGATTGAATTGCCGTAGCAATAGAAAATAATAAAAATATGTTAATACTTATGGTATTTAATCGATACAATCGGCAATATTTAAAAAATAGTTTAATCAAAGTTGTAGTTTATAAGAATCGTAAATATAGTCCAACAAAAGGTTTTGAATATCTTGTACTTAGAAAATCGTCTCCATTTTTACTTAACTCCCATTTCTTGTCTTTCATCATTGTTACCATGTTAATCCATGTACACATACAACTAAACGTCCGTATGCAAAATCAAAACCGGTGAGCCCTGAACAGTGTTACCATGTAGCAGTATTGTTAAAACAGAAAGATTTCCATATTTTGAATGCGACATGAACACACTTACTCATAAAGTAATGTTGCCGTAGGTTGTAGGATTTAATTATTTTGGTCGTAATTGCCGTAGCAGTGGCAACACTGAATCCAGTGAGGTGTGGCACACGGACCTCTCTAAAGGGAACCTAACAAGGGACTTGGCGTGAAATTATAAATAGTTAGAAAACGAGACTTGAGTGTAACTGGATTATAAACATTGTTAATCGACGCCTTGCTTTATACAGAGCAACAACTCGCCACAGTCGTCGAACTACTTGACCAGCGGTCGCGTGTCGGGCGGCGGCGGCAGCGGGAGCGGCAGCGGCAGCAGTCGCGACGAGCGTGAGCGGGAGCCCCACAGCCAGAGCACGCAGGCCTCGCCCACCGGCACGCTGCGGCCGCGGCGGGCGCGCGCGCGGTCCGCCGACGAGTCCTGGAAGAACGCGCTCTCGCCGCGGGAGAGCTACGACGACTGGGTCATACACGCTGATGAAATACTCATCGGAGCTAGAATAGGTCACGATTTGTATGTCTTTTCTTTCACTTCCATTATGTTTTCTCTCTTATTTTAAAACACTTCATCGCTAATGACTCGCGCGCTTACTCCATATGGTTTTTGATGATGAACTAACAAATATATATGGAAATGTCTCAACACATACGTAAATATTTCTTTGATTTGACCACTTGACATCATCATTATTATTGTACCGCTATATTGACATAAATTTATTGTAATATCAATGGAAAAAAGACCTATAGTTTATTTCGGCATTTCTTCATCACCAAAATGCTGGTAAAAAAAACTGTGAAATTAATAAAATACTATGAGATTATATTAAAAAAATGTAAGACTAACTAAGTGACCGCGAAGGCCCAATGACAAAAGATTTTTAATTTTATCTTTATCTAAACAGAATAAAGTCAATAGAACATAACAACACGTATTTTTGGGAGTCGCCAGGACCATTGATTTTTACTGGCAAACATTATTCAATTCTCTCGCATCGATTCTTATATACATTGTGTCGATTTAAGATACTCTTAACATCGCCCTTCTTTAGCACAGTCTTTGATCCGTGTATTTATGAGAAGGTTTTTGGATTCTGCCTTATTTTCTTTAACCTGTTGCGCCAGACACTCATCAATCATTCGGATTTAAATATCATTCAATTATCTCTTATTCATCTCATCTGCGTGCCCAAACCATCGTGACATACCATTCTTAATTTTAGCTACTTTATCTTCTGTCACTCGCTTCTTCGGGCTTGATGCCGACTGTTGCAGAGTTGAAGCGAAGTGATGTTATATACTTGTATCATATTGAACTTTATCTCTACAGTATAACACAGAATTTTAAAAATCAGGTCGTTTTTTATGTCTACTTTTATCTCTGTAGAGTTGCAGATCGGTATGACAATAAAAATGTAATAAAACAAGATAATTTATTGGCGAAAATATGGGACAAAAGATGCAACATAATTAGATAATTTAACTTATTCTGCCCTCGCAAGAGCGTGCAAATGTTTCAGATAGTCTAATATTAACTACACAATTCTAAATAATATAAAAGGTAATTTATAGTAAAATACAATTAACTAAAGACGTCACCCATTTTCCAGCCATATATATATATATATATATATATATATATATATATATATATATATATATATATATATATATTATGGTTACAGCAAAACATCATAACCTACTTTAGGCTACTTCTTTTTCGGGCTATCACAATAAAAATATATGTTACGGCAAATCATTCTAAATATTTTTCATTATGACACCAAACTTGTATGTTAGCCCTGAGCCCGATATTTAAGAGTGAAAGACCTTCATACGATAGGTGATCCTTTATATATTTCTCTCTCTTCGTGCACTAACTAGTTACGTTATCATAATGATTTATAACTCAAAAATGAAAAAAAAAATGTTTGCTATATTATATTTAGCATTTTTATGTTGTAAAATATGTTAACATAAAAGTGCCAAATATAACATTGTTAATGTAAAAGTGCTTCATATATTGTTGTTGGCCGGCCATTTGAAAATTTGCCCAAAAATGTATCCTTTGTCATTCAAATATTGATTAATTGTATTCTAACATTTTGTCAAGAGCCATTGTAATTTGTTTATCGAAAATGCCATCGTTAAGATTTTTGAAATAAATATCATCGGGCAAATGATTAGATTTTTATGACATGCAATGCACATTCCACCAATATAATTCAAGTCTCTGCTTATAATGATACGCTTGGATACTCTGCTTCGCTTCGACCGTGAAACGGTGGGAATTGAGCTTTAGATCGTAAAACTACTTTAAATAGACGTTTTGATGGTGGTATTCCGTGCAGGTTCTGGTAGCTTCGGGACGGTGTACAAGGCCCACTGGCACGGTCCAGTGGCCGTCAAGACCCTCAATGTGAAGACTCCTACGCCAGCACAGCTGCAGGCCTTTAAAAATGAAGTGAGTTATATTTTGAAACCATTACTGGATATGTCGCGAAGAATGCGTGTATTGTGGTTCACCACAGTAGCATCGTGGTTGCACGCATCTTCTGTTACAGATGGAGTAATCTCAAACATGACCGACAAGCGTAAGGCCGACACTGATTCGTATTGACTAACTAGTGGCGTAAGCACATGACGTATAAACGTTGCTTTCATCACAAAGATCCGAATATATTAACTATCTAAAAATAAATGTTTGTAGAATTTTAGATCTGAAATAGTAATAAATTATATATAGATTGAAGTGCTTAAATTATTAATTAAATCCAGATATAATATTTAAATTGTTATACAAAATGAAGACAATATTTTATTTATTTTAATGTACAATTTGCTAGATGATTTTCTCTGCCTACCCCGTAAGGTTCTTGGTGGAACATATATAAGATTTTCTATTTCTAGAAATGCACCGATCTGTATTTTCTTTTTATACAATGTCGCGAGACACAAAAGCATGCTGTCCACCTGATGTAAAGCGGTTACCGTAGTGTATGAACACTTGCGGCGACGTACTCTGTATCAGTCGCGCGATGCCACTTCTGCTGATCATCGTCTGTATCATGTAAACACTACACAAAAAATACCACAACCCTGGAATATTTTTTGCAGAGCTGCGTTAGCCAGCGAAGCTATATAACCGAGAAAATTGTCTTTTTTGCAGTTTTGCGGTTTTCGACTGTTACACGTAGTACTCCTTCAGTTTTGAAGCTAGAGAGCTGATTGTTCGACGTGAATGTACCTTAAGTATTGTAGATTCCCCTAAAATAGATTAAATTTCGATGAGCTCAATAAAGGATATCGATAAGTGATGTCAATTGGAGCGCGTATGGCGAGCACTGAAAAACAACAACACGATCACTATCGCCGGTTAGGGTTAGTGTTAGCAGCTCTGCTTACGCAGCTTGCTGTTATTTACTTATTGTGCAAAAGCAGCTCCGCCAATGCGCCGCAGACCCAGCTCCCCTAGTTTTTATACCACTAAGGTGGCAAACGGCCCGCCCGATGGTAAACAGTCACCGTAGCCTATGGACATTTGCAACACCAGGGGTTGTCACTCATGCGTTGCCAACCCTCTAAAAACGTTGGATATAGGATATAACATCAATTGTGTGTGTATATTTGTAGGTGGCAGTTCTCCGCAAGACTCGCCATTGCAACATCCTCCTGTTCATGGGCTGCGTGTCCAAGCCCTCGCTGGCCATCGTGACGCAGTGGTGCGAGGGCTCCTCGCTGTACCAACATCTGCACGTGTTGGAGACGCCGTTCCCCATGCTGTACCTAATCGACGTGGCCAGGCAGACCGCGCAGGGGATGGACTATCTCCACGCAAAGAATATCATACACAGGTAAGGTTCACAACTGAATGCGAAGAAAACAAATATTATAACCAGAAAGAAAGTGAAAATTACGGTTGATGATGTAGTGTTGGAGGAAGTGAATGATATTGTATATCTTGGAAGCGCTTTTAGTATGTATGGTAGGCTAAGCGCTCGGTGACAGCCCAGTGGATAAAGAACCGGTCTAGTGATCAACTGGTTACCGGCATGTACCACTACATTCGTGTATTTCGAAATTATGTACAAATTTGTGATTATTATTAGCTCGGCGGTAAAGGAAAACATAGTGAGGAAACCCCCACGTCCAAGAAATTATATTCCAAAAGACGTATGACCTTATCTAAGAATGATATGGTGTTCCCCCTGGGTTGTGGAGACCTGAGGGCAGTCGCTCCATGTAAAAAAATCAGTATCTTCGCCAAATCCTTAAGCCTAGGTGGCGGACCCCGCCAATCCTAACGGAGTAGGAAACGGGATAACGCTAAGAAGAAGAAGGTAGATACACCGCTGATGTGGAGACGTGAGTGTGTGCAAGGAATAGTGTGAATGAGGCATTGGGAAAAATTCTTGGCAATGCGAACCTGAGCAAGAAGCCACTGTGGTGGTGAAATATAGTTAAACATAGTGCACACTATCAGTCAATTAAACTTTTCAATTAGCTACCTATAAATCTAAAAATAAGTAGTAGTATATAATATATAATAGTATATAATAGTATATATTATTATAATAGTATATATATATATATATATATAATAAATGCAGTTGAGATGAGAGCGTTAAGAAGTATGATAGGAGTTAAACTGAGTGACAGGATAAGAAATAGTGAGATAAGGAAACGTTGTGGTCTGAAAGAAGATGTAGTGACAAAAATTGAGAAAGGTATGCTGAGATGGTTTGGCCATGTCGAGAGAATGAACGAAGAACGATTGACGAAAAAAGTGTATAAGGCGAGTGTGAATGAAATTGTTGGAAGGGGTAGACCTAGGCGGACGTTTCGAGATCAAATCAGGGACGTCCTGAAAAAAGGCCAGGTCAAGAGTACCCTAAACCGAAGAGCATGTATGAAGAGAATAATGAGAGTGGACGAAGCGAAACAAGTATGTAAGGATCGTAGCTAGTGGAAAGAAGTGGTCTCTGCCTACCCCTACGGGATAGAGGCGTGATTATATGTATGTATGTATGTATAATAGTATATAAAATTGAATTTAAAAGTAAATTAAAGCAATATTTAATAAAACAATGTTATTATTCGGTGGATTTGTTATTTTATTATTTTGTATTTGTTAATAATTCATCAGAGGTGTGTGGTAGCACCTGAAATATGAGAAATAGTTTATTTGAATTTGAGTTAACATGTTGTATTTAATAGAATGATTATTATGGGTATTGTAATTAAGTTGACATGTATTTTTAACATAGATAACAGAAACAACGGGAGATGTGACATACTACGTGAGTTTACACCGGGACGGGTGTCGCCTAGTTTCACCCTACCATAAAACACTCACACACTTAAATAAATAAAAGATGTCATTCTACGCACACAAGTACAACGACACACTTTTGTTAGGACGCTGTCATTGGACGTTTACTCATACAACACGCAAGTAAGCACGCACTACTACAAACACTGATAAAGCGACTTTGCTGGGACACGCGGGTCGATATGACTTTGTCGATATTAACAACGTTATATCGATCTATGATCTATCAAGAAGTGTAATGTTTGTAATAAAATATTTATGGGGTGTAAGTGGATCAATGTCAACTTAGAGGCAAAGCCAACCCCACTATACTACATAACAATTCCCTGGAGGATGATTGATTTCATGCGAGTTAGTGAGGTCACAAGAAGTTGAGTTGCTGGATTGGCAGCAAGGGTTACGATGAAAATATAGATGAAATAATAACTACAGTAAAGACTTATAATTTTTATCTAATACTAGCAGTCTATTGACACTTCGTATCGATAAGTGAAGTCAAAGCGCACCCTTAACCGACGGCAGAAACAAGCGGCCGTATCTCGAAACTGCACACACAGTGAACGAATAATATCACTCGCTTTACATTGCGTGTTGGGAAACGAGCGGTGGCGACTGCGTAATGGTAGAAAAGCAATGTATGATTTAAGAATGAGATGTTGAATATTTAAAATTTGCATCGTGGTATAAGGTTCGTGTAGAAATGGCGCCGGAGAATTTTTGAAATTAATTTTGTATTTATGCTTATAAAACGTAATATTATTTGTACTTACAGGTGATAAGTGATTCCATTTGATTTAAAGTTAACCACTGCACTTCTATTTTTGCAAATTGCAACAGCACAGCTTGGCATTTTGCTAAAACAAGGAGCAACGTATCTCAATCGAACTTGATTGCAACTAACTAACTGTTCTTGGCAATGTTCTCGTTTTGAGCATATTGCGGTGACACCAACCACGCCCCCTCGTCACATCTCCCGTTGTTTCTGTTATCTATGATTTTTAACATTAATTTTCTTGTTTTATATGTATAGTTAGCATTTCATTCTTAGACTTTAATATGTTTCAATCATCGACACAATGTATATTGTTATAAATAAAGATTGATAAGAATTGATAAACAGGTGTATAAATATTTGGTATGTCGTTTCCAGGGACCTGAAATCAAACAATATATTCTTGCGGGACGACTGGTCGGTGAAGATCGGGGACTTCGGGCTGGCGACCGCCAAGGTGCGGTGGTCGGGTGAGTCACCTTTTCATTACTTTTTTTTATAACATCGGGAGGCATACAAGCATACGGCCCACCTCATGTAAAGCGGTTACCGTAGCATATTAACGCTTGAAATACATTATCATTCGCTTACTACTTAGCTTACTGGTGACGTCACTCACTGGCTTTGGATGAAGCCACCCGATGTTCACGAAGACGTTACATTTAGCGAAAAATATTTAGCAATTTTTTATACCACCAAGGTGGTAATAACACATACGATCTACCTGATGGTAAGCAATCACCGTTGGCTGTGGACGTTTACAACACCAGAGGTGTCACTCGTGCGTTGTAGACTCTGTTAAAATGCGAAGCCGTCTGCTTGGTGACCCCACAACGGTGGTCGACTTGTATCGATCATGTTATAGAAGAAGAGAACAAAATTATGTAACTCGACCACCTTTGTGACAGAAAGGTTCACAATAAGTGTAACAAACAGAGTCAGATTCTGAAAGAGATTATAATTTTTTTATTTATTTTTCCTATAATACTAATCTTTCCTTTCCTTAGTCATTCAAATCCTACTAATATTATAAACTAGCTGACTCGGCAAACGTTGTTTTGCCATACTTTTAGGCAAGTTTTTAAATTTTTCTCTTCGTAAGAACCATCCTCGTACTTCAAGGAATATTCTAAAAAAAGAATTAGCGAAATCGGTTCAGCTGCTGTCGAGATTTGCGCTTAGCAACACATTTAGCGATTCATTTTTATATTATAGATAGATGCGAAAGTTTGTATGTATGGATGGATGTTTGTTGCTCTTTCACGCTTAAACGGCTGAACGGATTTGAATAAAATTTGGCACGTAGATAGATTATAATCTGGATTAACACATAGGCTACGTTATTTGACTCCACGCGGGCGGAGCCGCGGGCAGCAGCTAGTGGTTTCATATTTTGAAAAAGTCGCTACCTTTATAACTCCACACTTCTTGACCCATTGCGTGCTGAGCGGTTTGATCGAACCGTGCGCGTTATGGCAACGGGCGTTTGACGGGTTAAGCTTCTGATAAATGCAAATTCAAACTGATAAACTAACTCAAACTGTTTTTTTTTTATAATTATTACGTACACCCCTGCCGTGGGCAAGGCGATTTATATAACAATATGTATACGTTATACACACATTTTTTTTTTAAATCATTAAAATATAAATAAATAACACATTCATTCATCATACTCTCTTTCATTCCGCACTTCATTCTTCCATTCATCATCTTGCAGTTTTATTTTCTAAAAAATTTGATTTTGCCCATTTTAGAACGCCGGTAAAACGATTATAACTTTTTCCAAATTTCCCTCCCCATACTGCGTCGGTCCATCCACGGGCGACAGAGAGCTTCACAGCTCCACCTAGCCACCGCGATCCCATCGGTTATACAGAGTATAGCCGAGGTATACAGCATTAGTCCTAGGTGGAGCCGCTCTGCTTGTTACGGTCAATGACAACCATGGCTAGACCGACGCAGTATTTTAAAAAAATTGTCAGAGTTTTGCCCACCACTAATTCGGAGACTGTGTTTTCGGTGACCCGCATTCCCAACTCCTGCTCCATATCATACCTCTGTTTGGAGAATGCGGGACACCGAAACAATATGTGCTGCACTGTCTGGTCCACGCCGGGCTCGCAGAAGCACGATGGGTCATCCGCGCACTTGAATCTGTGCAAGTACGCGGAGAACCCACCATGTCCCGAGAGTACCTGCGTAGTGATGCTCGACGGCACCATTTTACCCACGATGCCGTACGCCGCCGCCGCACTCGGGAAGAACATCTTCATCAACTCGAACTGTTTAACAACAATCAGTTCTACTGTGTTCTGTTTAGCGGCGAATTTATCACAAAAAAAGACAAACAAAAGTTTAAATCGTAATGTCGCTCTGCTTTTTAGTTTTTATTGAAACTTGTGCCCATTATGTTTTTCGACAATGCTCCGTGCTCAACGTGCATTATTTAACTTGTAGACACTTCGACGGCGGGCGGCGTGCAGTGGCAGCAGCCGACCGGCTCCATCCTGTGGATGGCGCCCGAGGTCATCCGCATGGAGGAGCCCGCGCCCTACACCTTCCGCTCTGATGTGTACGCCTACGGGATCGTGCTCTACGAGCTGATGGCCGGCGAGCTGCCCTACGTGCATCTCAACAACAAGGACCAGGTGACTACCTTCATACCCTCGTCGAGCTCGGTGGCGCAGCAGTTAATAATACGACTTTGACATCGACGCTCGTGGGTTCGATTCCCACACAGGGCAAACATTTCTGTGCACGAACATGTCTGTTTGTCTTGGTCTGAATGTTTTAAGAGAGGTAGAGTGCATTAAAGCAAAGTACCGTCTGGCGAAGTACCTCCACCTCACAGTCAGCCAAATAACAACTCCGTAATGTAAGCAGTAAGCTCCTAGGGCGTTGCACGTGTAAGCAGCTGAGGTGGCATCACGCGAGTGATACTTAATGTATTACAAACGTCCATAGGCTACGGTAACTGCTTACCATCAGCCAGGCCATACGCTTGATTACCAACTTAGTATAAAAAATAAAAACCTGTACAAAGTTAGGCCATGAAATTATGAATGAGAAACATCAAGTTTGTTTTTAGCAGTGAAGTGTAGCCTAGCCAAAGTATTCAATTACCCCATTCAACAGATCCTGTGGATGGTGGGACGGGGTCTCTTGAGGCCTGACGCGCGCCGCCTCCGCCAAGACGCTCCGCAAGCCCTGAAGCGACTGTTCGACGACTGCATCAAGTTCGATCGCGAGCAGCGGCCGCTGTTCCGGCAGATCCTGGCATCGCTGGAGAGCATGCTGCGCGCCATGCCCAAGATCACGAGGAGCGCCTCCGAACCCAACATGAACCGGCAGCTGCACGCCTCGGACGACTACCTGAGCTACAGCTGCGCCTCGCCGAAGACGCCTGTTAATTTTCAATTCAACACAGACACTAGTTTTCCTGCTTTTTATGGGTATGTACATTTTTGAAGTTATACGTCTTTAGGCGCGTTATGAAAAAATGATAATATGCGCGCACATCACTGTAACACAAAAGTAACAGGTAGAAGCTGCCCGCTAAACCCCTCTTCAAGCACTATAGCGAAGCATGCTTTTGTATTGTTGTGCTTTAAGTTTGTAGGTAGCAGATGTGATCGTTAAGTAGTTGAACAGTTTTGTAACAGATGGCGCTTCACTTACGCGCTACACATGTAAAGTGTAAACCCTTGGAGTACATTGGAAATGCTTTGTATAAAATGAAAATTTATAAGAGGTAACCTCTTTATTTATTGATGCCAAAGAAGTATAACTTCTCACGCGCGTACATTAGTACACGCATCCATTTTTTTGAGATCTCTTTCAGCCAACCCTTATAGGCTCGGTAGGAATATATAATACATATATAGGCAGAGAGCCAGAGAAACTATGTGTACCTTCTTTAACTAAAATATCATGAACTAATAACATGAGTCATTGCAACAGTAAAAACAGATACATAAATATAACACAAAGAAATGTGTTTTGTGAGGTTTGGGAACACCACAGTGGTAACCCTACTGCAGGGGTATTCACATTGATACGGAACATTCTCGATTGAATCGAAAATTTGTAACACGAAAACGTTTCCAAATGAAACAAGTTGTTGATGTCAAATCAAACCAGTTGAGAATGCGCCAGCTTGCATTGCCAGAGGAACACCTGGCTCGTCAATTATATAACAATTCATTTTTTTTATTTGTCGGCCATTTTGACCATGTTCCTTAAGAAATATGATATTGGTTTTTAAGACATTCCTATTCTACTTTTTAATTTACTTTTCGAATCTGAAATAAAATTTTTTTTTTTTTTTATTTTGTCGGCCATTTTGACCATGTTCCTTAGAGATAGGAGGTTGGTTTTTCAGACATTCCTATTTTACTTTTTTATGCTGAATCCGAATCTGAAGTCAAAATTCGAATATTCGAAAAAAAAGCGACAGAGAGACACAGACAAACATATAGATTTCATATAGAAACGGTGTTCCTGAAAATGTCTTTATTGCTCCCACAATGTTACATACATTTGCGGTGTAAATAAGAAAAACACATTCAGATCATTATGGACCCCGATGGCCACTGCAATAGAAGAGAGGAGGAAACCAGATGCATCAAAATCTGAAATTAATTTTTAAATTCTAATAAAAAAAAGAGATGTGTAACATCTTTCCTCTCGCTTTCCTGCTATGTGTGGGAGTGATTTCGTGATTTGACGGCAGTGTGTAACAGGAAGCCGCGGAAGCGCACGCTGTTTGATTTGACCAATGAGCGCGTGCGGTGGTAAAGTTGGCTATCACACGGTACCAGCACATTTTCTGTGATGTTGGCACTATTGATAATATAATTAACAGAATAAGTAATAAAAACCACATTCACATAACTTATTAAAAATTCAATTATTAATCATAATTTGTCTGATTGATTGACAAAAGGTGTCAATAAAACAAGAGACAATGCCACAGACAACAAACTAATATCAATGGTAGGGAACTAACACTTTGTTGCATACTTGAATTCTAAATTTATATCTAAATGTGTAACTATTCACACTATTGCCGTAAACGAACTATATATTTTTTACTGAACGTCATTTTCGATTGAATACGTTAGTTCTGCCCGAAAAAGATCTGAATCATTCGTCATATCGCGAGTACCCTTCAAATTCTCCTTAATTCTAGATGCCCCAGCGTCAAAAACTCTACTGAAATATACTCGGGAAGGGATCCCAGGCCCAATCCCGAAAATAATTCCCGTAATTGTGAATTTAAGGTTATCTACATGGGCTTTTTGACGTCTTCCAAAAAATGCATTTGCACGTATTATATTTGAGTTTTTTCACTAGTAGCGGAGCCTGGGCTCCGAGGCGAAGCGTGGGACACGACCGGGGTTAATACTCGGATAATTTGAGTTTTTTTATTAGTAGCAGAGCCTGGGCTCCGAAGCGAAGCGTAGCACACGACCGGGGTTAATACTCGGATGATTTGAGTTTTTTTTATTAGTAGCAGAGCCTGGGCTCCGAAGCGAAGCGTAGGACTCGACCGGGGTTAATACTCGGATGATTTGAATTTTTTTATTAGTAGCAGAGCCTGGGCTCCGAAGCGAAGCGTAAGACACGACCGTGGTTAATACTGGGATAATTTGAGTTTTTTTATTAGTAGCAGAGCCTGGGCTCCGAAGCGAAGCGTAAGACACGACCGTGGTTAATACTGGGATAATTTGAGTTTTTTTATTAGTAGCAGAGCCTGGGCTCCGAAGCGAAGCGTAAGACACGACCGTGGTTAATACTGGGATAATTTGAGTTTTTTTTATTAGTAGCAGAGCCTGGGCTCCGAAGCGAAGCGTAAGACACGACCGTGGTTAATACTGGGATAATTTGAGTTTTTTTATTAGTAGCAGAGCCTGGGCTCCGAAGCGAAGCGTAAGACACGACCGTGGTTAATACTGGGATAATTTGAGTTTTTTTATTAGTAGCAGAGCCTGGGCTCCGAAGCGAAGCGTAAGACACGACCGTGGTTAATACTGGGATAATTTGAGTTTTTTTATTAGTAGCAGAGCCTGGGCTCCGAAGCGAAGCGTAAGACACGACCGTGGTTAATACTGGGATAATTTGAGTTTTTTTATTAGTAGCAGAGCCTGGGCTCCGAAGCGAAGCGTAAGACACGACCGTGGTTAATACTGGGATAATTTGAGTTTTTTTATTAGTAGCAGAGCCTGGGCTCCGAAGCGAAGCGTAAGACACGACCGTGGTTAATACTGGGATAATTTGATTTTTTTTATTAGTAGCAGAGCCTGGGCTCCGAAGCGAAGCGTAAGACACGACCGTGGTTAATACTGGGATAATTTGAGTTTTTTTTATTAGTAGCAGAGCCTGGGCTCCGAAGCGAAGCGTAAGACACGACCGTGGTTAATACTGGGATAATTTGAGTTTTTTTTATTAGTAGCAGAGCCTGGGCTCCGAAGCGAAACGTAGCACTCGACCGGGATTAATACTCGGATGATGATGATTTGAATTTTTTTATTAGCGCTTATGTTACAAAATACGACGCCGAAATATAATCAAACGTAAGCTTATCCGTGAACATCAAACATTCATAGGGATTGGAGATGATACCGTAATATAGGCGTCACACTTTAAAGTTTCCTTTATTCTAAATAATTATACGGGGGCATTGATTTCGAAGTATTTTTCTTGTGTTTTTCATAATATGTAAATCAATGTGTAGTTGCTATGACTATGAGAGATTTGGATAATTCGGAATTTAAATTTTACATAAAATTCACACACTTGATTGCTACAAATAGTAATTCTGTCTTATTCTTAGTTTATATATTCAGCCGTTATTTTGCGAAAGCGAAATTTACATGTAATTTAATCTAACCTGCTTTGTGTGCTTTGCCACCAATTAGTTCATGCGAACTAATGCCGGCCGGCACCCATCCACTAGTAAGCTAGCTTGTAGAATGATATTCTAACGACAAACATCTACAGCGCCTGAGGATGCCTCGCGAACTTATCGCACGCACTTATCGCAGAGACTTTTTCGGTAAAATTACGTAATGAATAGTATCTTACAGATAAATAATTGCGCACATAGAAAAATCTCTGTCTCGGACGTGTCAAAATGGCACGATTCAAAAAGATTTTAATTTTGTTGCAAATATGGCGTTCCGTATCACATGTGAATGGAAATGAAATACATTTCACTGGGAAGCGAACCACTGAATACGTCAGTGTGAATACTCCTGCCATTTTCAAATACCACCACCACATCAACCCTTAATCATCCTAGTTTAGAACATAGGCATAGTACATAGGCTTCCGCCAATCCGCATTTGAGCAGCGTGGTGGGGACCACGCTGCTCAAATGCGGATTGGCGGAAGCCAGTGTTTTCAAGCCGCCCGAGGGCCACCGACTTAACGACTGTCATCTATTGACAACAGCCGGGACCGACGGCTTAACGTGCCCTCCGCAGCACGGAGAAACTCGAGATTGATAAATTTGTTAAATTGTTTGAACTTTGATGGTAGCAAATATGAATTTAATTCTTTCATTTCCAGTATCCCAGTACCGAACCAGCGTCACCCCTAGGACCAGCGGGGCGTGGCGAAGCTGCTCTATGCGACAGTGCTCCACAGTGCTGGTCTACATCGAGGTTCATGTTTAGTGGTCGACTCGCTCACTTCCTTTATCACCACTTTGGATTGGTTGCTGTCAACCTCATCTATATTGAATTATTGCCATTTGACGCAGTGGGTTTAGAAAATGTCCGAGGAATTCAAATTACGGGCTGAGGAAACATTATAATACTCGACACCGGTGTTTCATAATGTGAAGCGGTTACACTTCTTTTAACACAAGGATTTTCCTTCAAACGTCGCCACCCGCGCTGCTAATGCGGTAGTGTCACTTAACTCATTGGCAGTGACACGACGACAACTACAGCTAAATAGAAAGTCCTCGAACGGTTGTGTTCTTGCGATTGAGTGTGGTTACCGGTAAGTTCCTGTGATATTACTGGGTTGGTAGCGGGAGGTGGCAACACTAGCGATCCTTGTGTTGGCTCGGTTTAAAGATTACGGTAATAACTTTAAACCAGGTTTCCAGACTTGTTAACTTCCCGACATTGTATAAAAAATATTCAACTTTTCAACCACAGCTAATTGACAATACGCTATGCGTAGCATACAAGAGCCAAATCAGTATAGAGGTCACTCTATCAACTTTATGTATGTCCATAAAAAAGTCAATAACCCACAGGGGCGAGGAAAGTGGCAGCGATCCAATTAAATGATAAAAAAATATTTATTTGCCATTAGACCCTCACGGGCACTTAGACACGTCTTATATTCTCATTATTGTATCTTATTAATTTTTCACAATTTCTCTTTTTAAATCTACCAATATTTCGAAACTGACTGACTAATATATATTATTTTCCGACGCAATGTATATTGTTCATGGATTATGACGTAAATGGTCAGAGATTGGATTTTGTGACGCAAAAAGCGATCGCACCGCGCCCCATTTTTGAAGTAAAACTTTACGCACGCTTCACTTGGGGAGTAAGCTGGTGAATGACGAGAGCGTTACGAAAAGTGTGATCGGGCGAGGCGAAGGGAAGTCGAGAGGGAGATATAAGTTAGTGAAGATAGAAAGAGAGAGATTTACGTTTCATACTGTAGAGGCAAGAGAGAGAGGTGCGAGCGCACATTTTCTTTCACTCTTTCTCTCATAGCGAGTTAAGTTTCGTATATGTATGACTCAGTGCAGGTCTATTGTCTGTATCACACTATAGAGCTAAAGAAGTTTTACTTCAGACGTGTAGTGCACACTCTTTTTTTTTGTGTGTCACATTGCATACAAACACGAATATTACAAAAAAAACGTCCCGTATCGTTACCGTTTTGCCGCTTTTCACGCCTCTGTGGGTTGCGCTTTTAACGCCTTGGTCATATCTTTATTTATTATATCCAAGGAGATTGTTTACTAAACGCCAACCCATGAACCGTAAAACGGTGTGATCTCAATAATCCGGCGTCTGTACTCGTGGCCAGCTGTTCGTTGACGATCGGATGATGACGGAAAGTTATTTGTAAATTTTTTTTAAGAGGAGGGTATTTTATTGGCGGCTCACTGCCATACCCAGGAACCCAGTGTTCATTCCCCGTGACACCACCAGGTCATGGGGATTCGTTATTCTCCATGACAAATCACGTTGTTTTGTCATTTTAGTAGCTACTACCTACCACAGTGATATATAAGCTAATTAACGCAGTAACAATTAGGTATTCTGTGGCAGACGGTATTTGGTGAAAAATTGGGACGTTTAAAACGCTCAATATTAACTTAACTGCTTCTATTATAACATAACCTGCTACATTAAGACAGTACGTACACTAAAGCACATTTTGACGAGCTCGGTGGCTCAGTCGTGAATGACTTTGACACCAACGCTCGTGGGTTCGATTCCCACACAATGCAAACATGTGTGTGCATGAACATGTCTGTTTATCTTGGTCTGGATGTTTTAAGTGAGGCAGGACGCGTCAAAGTCTGGGGAAGTAACTCCACCTCACAGAAAACCGCAGCCAAATAACAACTCCCTAGATTATTGATAGGTTATTGTGTTCCTGCGTGTGAGCAAAGTCACCAGTAAGCTCCCAAGGAGTTGCTGTGTAAGCAGCAGCGGAGGCATCGCGCGAGTAATACTTAATATATCGCAAGCGTTAATAGGCTACGGTACCCGCTTTACATCAGGTGGGCTGTATACTTATATGCTTCCCTATGTGCCTAGTCACCTAATTTAGTTCTTTATGGCGGTAACACGGGGAATGAACAGAACCCGGCAAGTGGAACTTCGCCTCGATCGAATCGAAGCTCGATATTAGAAACAGTGTTACATACTCGCTGAAGTTTGCATCGATTACTTGGACCCGGATTATGTTGCGTTTGTCACAAATTGTAAATAATTTCCAAATATTTTGATGTGAAAGTGCTCTTACAAGAAATTACATTCAGTCGGTGTAATGTAAAAATGACTTATAATAAAGACGAATCATTAATAATAAGTCTAAACATTGTAAAAAAATGTCTTCTAAACGATGTTAAGGCTCTTATAACACCCAACTAACGCCACCATACCAAATATAATTCCAGAACAACATTAACGATGAGTACTATATATATATATATATATAGCACATTCATGTCAAATCTTAGAGGGAATAGAGGCACTATTGCAACTTTTGCAGGGATATTTTAAATTGAGATAAAGGAAGCAAGAGGAAAGAAGGACGTAACCAATTACACGACGCGAAAGTAGAAGGATGTAGGAGCTGAGGAAGGCCTAAACTCGCCTACCATGAGCAATCGGGTGTTATTAGCAGGTGGCGTCAGGGGCGCCAGGAACCGGTGAGCGTACATGAAAACGGCTATGAATGTTAAAGAAGCATGTAAGGTGTGTAAGAACCGAGTCATGTGGCGCTCGGATGTCTGCCTACTTCGCAAAGGATTTGGCGTCAAGTTAGATAGATATTTAAAGTATTTTTTTTTGCATTCTATATCGTCTTGTTCTGTTAATATTGCTCTATAATTAGTTTCCTTTGAAATATATTGACATGTTCACGAAATTGTTAAAAAATATTTATTTTTCGTTAAATTATTGTGCCGACGAAGGTGTGGTGTTTATTTTCCAATGGTGGTAATAGATAGGTGTCATAATCGCCTTAATGATTTCTGTAGTGTAGTCTGTTGATTAACTTCAATTGAATGTTGTACATATCTGTATATTCTCTCTCCGTAAGCCGAAATGTTATCGTATATATATATATATATATATATATATATACACAACAACTCGACTGAATGACGAACCAACGCACAATCCCAAACAGCTAGTTGTAGGATAAAGTGATTGCATATATGTTCCTAAAGAGTGCAGCACCTAAGAAAGCTAATTTTTGTTTTTTTTCCCACGGGATACTTTGAATCCTCTGATTTATGTTAATAATTTCAAAATACAAATACAGAATTCAAATTAAGTGAACAAATATTTATTTTCTGTTATTAAAATTAAATACTTTGGTAAATTTAGGAAAGGCGATACTATAAACGTTAATTTAGCCTATTGCATTAAAAAAAATGTTATGAAGAACGCGGATACGATAAGAATGTAGTTAATTGGAACCATATCCTCGCAGTGTGAAGTATTTCGCCACGGCCGCGTTATATCAGACTTGTAGTAATAGTCTATAAACCACGAACTTGTTCCTATATCCTGTTCGTGAATTGAATTTATTGTCTGTGGCGGCGTGGCGGCGCGAAAATGGCGATATGGCCAGAACAGACATTTTTTTACAAAATATTTGGTTTGTTGTTATTGTGCGAGTGGCTATGTTCGAGAAATTCAGTAGAGAGAATAATATGATAAAGCGAGACAATATCGAAGCCGCAAAACCATAATGTACAGAGAAAGAAACCACTACTTGTGGGAAATTATTTCGTGTATATTGTTTGTTTTATTAAAATACTTTGAGTGTAGATAAAATGGTATATGATATAATAGCACATAACTAGATATTATGTTTAGTTCGGTGCTGTATAGCAGCGATAGCCCAGTGAAGGAACCCGCCTATTGACCAAATGGTCTCCAGTTCGAATCCCGGCGGGGGCGTGTATCACTAAATTCGTATTTTCGGATTTATGTACATATTTATCGCTTGCTCGATGGTGAAGTCAACCTACACGTTCAGGAAATTATATTTCGAATGACGTGGGGCCTAAGTTAAGAAAGGTCTGGCTTTTCTCTCAGGGTTGTGGAGGTCGGACGGCAGTTGCTCCATGTCAAAATCAGTATCTTCGCCAAATCCTTAGGCTTAGGTAACGGACCCCACCAATCCTAATGGATTAGGAACCGGGGTAACGCAATAAGAAGAGTTCTGTGCTGTATCATATAATATATATATTACTATTTTATCTCGCATTTCAGATACATCGGCGAGCCTCGGTGGTTTTCAATGCACTCTCGTGATTAACTAGCCTATAAAATGAATCATCGTATACATAACTGTAATGGTACCCATTATGAGTATAAAAACCTTGTCAGTAAATACCGGTTGTTGTAAATTTTAATCAGCAGACTATAATTATAATATATAGGGAATATGTCGAGTCAACGTCGATTTTGATGACTCATCTAGCTTTATTTTAAACTTACAAAACAGTTTTATCTTTAAAAACCTATCATTGATTTGATTATTTATTTGTCTAGAATTGAGGTGTTTAAAATGTATATGGCTTAGGTATGTTTGTTATTCTCACGGCTCAAAATACTAGTCA
Source organism: Pyralis farinalis (assembly GCA_947507595.1). NCBI lineage: Eukaryota > Metazoa > Arthropoda > Insecta > Lepidoptera > Pyralidae > Pyralis > Pyralis farinalis. The sequence goes on along the minus strand of OX382261.1, from coordinate 1,956,827 downwards.
AATTTTGATTTCTTTTTAATGTGGTCTTACTTATTTATTGTGGCCAGGGGAATATAACTGTTTGGCTTTTCGTGCACCAAGTGATTTTAGGTGAAATGTGTGTAGCTAGACAAATAAATAATCTATCGGATTAAGAATAATTAAAATTAAGACGAATAAATATTATTTATTTGAATTTTCATCGAATTTTTAAATTATAATGCATTTTTAAACGAATCATGTTTTGTATATCGGGACATTATTTGTAAATTATGTTTGAAAGTATTATTTGTGTGAGGCCCCTGGCACCTAGCGGCGCTTTGTAATTTATTGAGACTTATTGTAAATATTTCATTGTAATTAGCGTATCACCGGTAAGGATCTTGTGTATACAGCATAATTTACGACTAACTATTGATTCTAAGGAACACAATAAACTATTGTTTCAATTTATGCATCAGCTTTTATTTCACTTCGTACTGTATGTAATATTGGTAGGGAGAAGTTTGGGAGGATTTCGGAACAACTCTTTTAGGCAATGATAATACGAGGGAATGCCCAACGATCAATCGCCGTTATCACATGGCATGGCTGTACACGAGAATGTAACTAAAGAAAATACTTCACATGGTGTACATTTATTTTTCCTTTACAAAGTTATTTACGCGGTGCAAGTAGCGTATGGAACCCTTGATACGTGAACCCAACTATACCTTTTTAATACGCTTTTATCAGCTTCACCTGTATGTATCTATGTGACGGAATCTTTCAACGCAAATTTCACCTACTTCAAGACGTCAAATTGATTTGAAAATTTGCACGTATTCAAGACCTATGACAATACAAGAATATAACTAAAAATTAAAAATAAAATATAGTTTAAAAAAAACTAAAAAAAATACGCTTTAATAGTAAATTGAACTAAAAAGCAGAAAATATTTTTTAATTATAAGTGATAAAAAGAAAATTAATTTCGTTGTAAAAAAAAGCGTGGTGTGCTTGATATTGATTATTGTTATTATATCAGTAGCATATTCTCGTATTTATGAAAGTAAAGTTATTATAAAAATATAAGAAGCACCCCACGCTTTTATTACAACGAAATTAATTTTCTTTATATCACTTATAATTAAAAAATATTTTCTGCTTTTTAGTTCAATTTACTATTAAAGCGTATTTTTTTAGTTTTTTTAAACTATATTTTATATTTATATATATTAGAAAAACAGTGTGCGCAATATACTCGTAAAAGCTTGATGGAGAGTTTCACCAATATCTAACAAGTTTCCGTGGTGTAGCGGTTATCACATCTGCCTAACACGCAGAAGGCCCCCGGTTCGATCCCGGGCGGAAACATATTTTGCATAACATTTTTTTGTGGACAAGTACAAAATTTTATATTACAAATATGAGGTGTAAGGAACAAAAAAAAAATAATAAAATATCAAAAAAATATATTTCAACAATCAACAAAAAATCAATTCATCACATAGTTTTTAAACATCATAGCTTAACAGAATTTAAATGCTGTGTTCATTTACATTTGGTTAAGTTTTTACGCTTTTAACACGACACTAGCGGCTCCAATGAAAGGAAAACTATGAAAATTATCGTTTTAGTTTTTTTTTTTCAGTAATGACACCTATATAGATAATCTTATAAAGCAAAACCTAAATACTATGGTCCAAATTGTTAGCCGTTTCCATAGTACACGAAATATATTTATACATATATACAATAATTGTGCGTTTACAGTAATATACCTTGTATTCCTCAGGGACAACAGCGGGGTCGTCTTGACTGTACTTTTCTAGCAGGGTTCCATTGGTGGCGCTAGTGTGCACTAGCTTTAACATTTATATAATGTTTAATATTGTCGTTAAAAGACCTAAGCGACTGAATTTGACTGTCATTAATTTGTGATCTGGTATAACTGTCATATAGTTCATTTTTGTAATACAGTCACTTTTTTTAAACAACCTCTAGAGGTAAACTTGCTTACGGCCTATCTGATGAGAAGCGATTACGTAAACTATAAACGCTTGCAATAAAAGGAGTATAGCTCGTACGATGTCGCTACAGGTAATTTTACTTCCTTCCAGGCTTGGATTTCTATGGAGTGAAGGTACTTCCCGAGTTTTGCGAATACATACATCTATAAATTGTGGTCAGGCCCTGGATAACTATTACATTGATATTATTAATAGAATAATATCATACATTAATTACATTTCATATCAACATTATCAAACTGCGCCACGATATGAAAAACATAAAATTAATTTCTAAATGAATTAAAACAAAATGCTTATTAGCTACATACCTAAAATTTTTGATTGCGACTTTTACAAAAAATAAAAAGCGGGAAATGCCGTATTGTCACGAAATTATCGGACGACCGGTTCGTCCATATGTAACGTTGAACTATTCGCCATGAAAATTATTGTGGTGGGTATTTTTTATTTAATAATAAATTTGGTCAATATTTTTGGCAGAGCTGCGATAGCCAGCGGAGCCACATTACCCTCAAAATTGTCGTTTGGGGTAGACTGATGTCATCCAGCTAGCGTTTAGACGGTAATAGTGAGAAACTCCAAAATCGACACACTAATAGCTAACATATTGTAGTTTTGTATCCTTTAATTTGAAATTTAAATGTTGGTGAGGAAGAATGGTCCAAAATCGTTCCAATTAGAAAAAAAAACATATGGGAAAACGTATGGCCGGCCACTCTGCAGTGCAGAGTCTGCACTGCACTCCCATCAACAGAAAAAGTAACAGCACTCGTCGCTAGATGTCGTACAGGGTTCCATATATTTAAAAAAAAATAAAAAAAAAAATTTAAATATTTTTTAAATTTAAAAAATATCAGCTCTGCCTACATAGCTTGCTGTTATTTACTAGTTTTATATTAGGTTTAATTCAATACGGCGGTGAAGAAAAACATTGCGAGGAAACGCACGCCTAAGAAATTACATTTCGAAAGACGTCACGCGAGAAAGGTATAATTTTCCCTCTGGATTGTGGAGGTCACTGGCAATAGCTCTATACCAAAAGCAGTATCTTCTCCAAATCCTCAGGTAGCGGAGCCCGCCGGAAGAAGACTGTGTAGGGTGGAAAACTAACACGAACTGCCTGATGTGATGATACGGCGGCAGCTTAATAAGTATCACTTGTCCTCACCCCCGCCTAATATAGCAAATTTAACAAGCTGCTTCAACCTTTCGCTACAAGACAAGAACCCCACCCTGATTTAGGCCTAGGCAAATAGTTACTTCCGCAGTCGGGTTTCTTAATTACCGCTGCACTTCTTTCGCCAGAACCTCGTTCTTTGGCAGATATGCTGTACTATGTGCATGTGGATCTAGCATTGGTTTTTGAGATGATATCGAATCACTTCACCCCATTTTTTTCTTTCCAAAAGCAGCTGCAAGTAATCCCAGTCGTTTGAAAGGAGAGTGCAAAGATTTCCAGATAGGATCCAACACGTAGAGGCCGCTTAGAGAAGCTCGATGTTATGCACACCTGTTATTACTATGGTTTTCACAAGAACATGATAACATTGCGTACATCCGAACATACTATAACAGTAGATGCCATTTTTGGGAACATGAATGATTTATAAATCTTTTACTAAACACTAAAATTCACATCGAGATGCTGTGTGGAAGTGGCGACCTCTTTCTAATAGATAAATGGTACTACACATTAAATGATTTTCTCACTGATTAAGTTGATTCATGAAATATACGTGAGTACTATACAAGGAATATGATTTGTTGTTATGTATGCACGCTTTAACGCATTGGATGTCCACGGGATTGAACACAATTGCACTGTTTTTGTTTACCATGTTGTTGTAGTTCCTGTAGTCTAGTAAAACCCATAGAGGCGGGATAAGCGGCTGCGGTACGGTGCGTGACTTTTTGTAACATACGTCAAAAAGCGATCGTTCAAGATAAACATATAATGATAATAGAATCGCTCGACAAAACACTGTATTCTTTTTTTAACGGGACAGGCCCACCTCTCATACCCACCACTGTGTCTCCTGTGTAGCCAGAATTAACAGCGGCGACCAACAAAAAGGCAATGAACAGTGAAATCCATTGCTGTCTCGGGGGTTAAACTACAGCTGCCTTGGAACTCACAACGAATTTAATCAGAAGAAAATTGTAAGAGTAGGAAGTTTTGTAATTGACTTCCCCTCTTGGCAAAGTGAGAGACAGCAATGTAAAAAACACGGTATGCCGGAAACGCGTTTCGTTGACGATTATTTATTTCAATATCTGTAATATTTATGACTATTTCTAGTAATTAAACATCCATAACTAACCAAATCAAATTTAACTTTAACCAAGTATACAAATAACTTAAAAATATCACAACTAAACGTGATTTTGAATCAATGTGTAACTTTTTTTTTATACTACGTCGGAAGGCATACAAGCATACGGCCCACTTGATGTAAAGCAGATACCATAGCATATTAACGCTTGCGATATATTAAGAATCACTCGCGCGATGCCTCCTCTACTGTTTACACAGCAACTTCTTGGGAGCTTACTGGTGACCTCACTCACACGCAGGAACACAACAACCCTCTAGGGAGTTGTTATTTGGCTGCGGTTTTCTGTGAGGTGGAGGTACTTCCCCAGACGGGCTGATTTGATGCGCCCTACCTCTCTTCAAACTCACTGCGTTCGAAAACATTATGAACCATTAATTTTTAGGACATTAAACTGAAATCATAAATTATTTGCTTGTATGTACAATGTATTTGGTAACACAGATGAATATAGATCGTTGAACAGTTAAGTGCACGTCAAAAGTGACGCTTTGACCTTCGTACCGTCCTTATGCCGTAGAGTTACAGACTTGTTGTCTGACTTCGGTCGTTAGGCGTGATCTGCACTTAGCTGCACACATCGCTATAAGACAGCAAAAAATAATCCATTCATTAATATAAAATAAAACTTCAATTACGTATATAAACTCCGGCGCAATAAGCGTGCAGGTATTAATATCAATACATACTGAGAAGTTTTAATTTTTATCTATATAGTCGCATAATATTACATTCTACTCGTCTCCGTCACATTTTAAAATTATTGAATCAATGATAATCAAAATTCTCATTATGTGGATAAGTCCTTTTTTAGGGTTCCGTACGCAAAGGGTAAAACGGAACCCTATTACTGAGGCTCCGCTGTCCGTCCGTTCGTCCGTCCGTCCGTCTGTCTGTCACCAGGCTGTATCTCATGAACCGTGATAGTTAGACAGTTGAAATTTTCACAGATGATGTATTTCTATTGCCGCTATAACAACAAATACTAAAAAATATAATAAAATAAATATTTAAGGGGGCTCCCATACAACAAACGTGATTTTTTTTTGCATTTTTTATAGATAATGGTACGGAACCCTTCGTGCGTGAGTCCCACTCGCACTTGGCCGATTTTTTTATACAACGTCGGGGGGCATACCCAGCTGGTCATTTTCTGATTGGATATCTCTCATGAAAGGTATAATACACTGGCCGAGTTGCCACACTGTTGTTTTTCTAATATATAGAGAAATTATACATTAATTTTCTCGGATAAATTACACATCGCCGTCTAGTCCTTGACTAAACAACCTTTATAGTTTAATAAGGTTTAATTAAATTGGAGGCATACAAGCATACGGTACACCTGATGTAAAGTGGTTACCGTAGACTATAAACGCTTGCAATACATTGAATATCACCCCTATAATCAAATCAGGTGTAACCGCTTTACATCAGGTATGCTTGTATGCCTCCCGACGTTGTATAAAAAAAATTTCGTATCGCTAGTAGATCCGGGCAGTGGGCTAGTAATAGCTACTATATCACCAAAGCTCGTCGGTTCAATTCCCAAATGTTTGTCCAGACGTTTGTGTGCATGAACATGTCTGTTTGTATCTGAACGTGTGTACGTCACTGAACTCCTAAACGGCTGGACCGATTTCGATGAATTATTTGTGTGTGTTTGAGCGAGTCACAGAATGGTTTAGATTCACACTGGGACCCGGTTAGGTGGCTCTGCAGTCGAGTTGTAAGAAACTTTATATATTATCGGCAGGACGTCTGTTGTTTTTTTTTATAGGTACCACGTCGGATGGCAAACAAGCATACGGCCCGCCTATAAATACTCTATTTATGTTTACACATGATTTATACTAAATCTATGGTTAGAATCATAAGATGTGTTATATCATTTGTTTGGTTTATACAATACAAATTACAATATTTCGTATCCGTACAGTTTTTTACTGACATATTCGAAAACATGTGTAACATCACTACATTTATATACTTATGCAATTACATAATTAAAGATTCTAAATAACTAATTGAAAACGTGATAACACATAATTTTTCTCATTCTAATCCATTTAGATTGAGAAGGACTTTATGTAGTGTACTTCTCATGCACGGCCTTGCATGCCGAACAGGAAATTATCAGAACTCGAAGTATCTTAAATATTGAACATCGACATCGCCACCACGTCAACCGTTAATCATCCCACTGCAGGGATACGGGTCTCCCTTCAACTAAAGGGGTTTAGAGCATACTACGGTAGGCAGAGAGAACCGAGTACATACCCCACTCGCTTCTTTAACATTCATTGCTCTTTTCATGCACACTCACCGGTTTCTAGGGCTCCTGACATTACCTTCTGTTAGAACACGACCAATTTGATCATGGTAGGTAAGTCTTGGCCTTCCTCGGCTCCTACATCCTTCCACTTTTGCATTGTATATCTGCTTCGTCATTCTTTCATCCTGCATTCTTTCTACATGTCCGAACCAACGGAGCATGCCTTTCATACCAACTCTGTTTCTAACCTCATCATTGCGAATACGGTCTACAAGCGTTACGCCACAAATTTTGCACAACGCTCGCATTTCAACCGCATTTATCCTACTTTTATGCTCTCTCTGCCATACCCAGCTCTCGCTTCCATAAGTAAAATACTTAATAATCTATTATTAATGAGAAAAAATCGAACAATTTGATATTGGTGGGGTGTCAGTGGAAATATATCCACTGACACCCCACATTAGATTGCAACTGTTGTCAATAACGGACAGTCACTAAGCTAACCCTTCAGTTGGCTTGAAAACACCATGCTTGGCCAATCATACAAATCTAAAATGGAGACGGCGGACGTGCATCGCAGCTGCAGTGGGCTGAGTATAGGTTGATACGGTACAAAGGTTGTTAAAATTCAGTATCTTCGCCAAATCCTTAAGCTTAGGTAGTTAACCTCGCCAATCCTAATGGATTAGGTAACGGGATGACGCTAGGAATAAGAAGACGAGGATTTATACAGGTTGGTGTTTCATGTTCGATTGGACTTGTAAGATATACAGTGGTTCAGGTCCAGTCTGTAGCACTTTTGCTTTCAGAACTTTTCTGATGTAGGTAATTTCCGGCCGGTTTAAAATGTAGCGATTTATACGAAGCTAGTCATCGGAATTATCAGTGTCTCCTTCTCCCTCGCTGTCCCCTTCGTTCCCGGTCTCGGCCGTAGCTTTTGGCCGGTAGTTCTTCTTCCTGATCTCGAACTTGGCCACGTGCACCTTCTTGCCAGCCATTTTGGCACCATTGCCCAATGCCAATGCTCGTTGCACCGCCTCTGGGCCGTCAAACTCTATGAAAACTGTGTCTGTGAAAATATAATAAAATGATTAAAATCGTAATGATGGTTTGAAGAAAGGGTTTGGAGAAGGATATAACAATACCCGACGCCAGAAAAGAAATAGGCAAGGAGCTAGAAGATAATTCATCTCTTGATTTCGAAGTTAAAAAAAATAAATTGGAGCAAGTAAATATTTATTTATACGGTACTCTTTAGGTCAGTAGGCGTACCCAAAAACGTCACGAAGTGATCAACATCAACTTGTAATGCTTTACAGGTTCCTGTTTCTATGTGTGGGGTCTAATGGCATCTAACTAACCCACTACAACACCACATCAACCCTTACTCATACCCACTGCAGGGATACGGGCCTCCCTTCAACCGAAGGGGGTTTAGAGCATACTCCACGCTGTCAAATGCGGATTAGCAGCGTTTTCAAGCCGCTTGAGAGTCACCGACTTAGCTTAACGACTATCATCTATCGACAACAGCCGGGACCGACGGGTTAACGTGCCCTCCGAAGCACGGAGAAAATTGAGATAGAAAAACCCTTCCAAAGACAGGCTGCGGTCGACGTTGCTTAACCTGCGTGTTCGGTTAGGATGACACGCGCAACGACGCCGTCGAGCTCTAACCCACTGCTGCTAAAATACTTAAAGTTCTTAAAGGGTATTATTATTCATTTTGAACCGATATCCTAAATCCACCAAATCGGAACCCGTGAAATCTCGTTTTTAGGCTGCTGTCATAAGAAAGTTCAATAATACTCTCTTCCTCTTGCGAAGGGAATTCTGATGGAGATAGTGCATAAAAAGGACGTTGGATCCACGTATATTTTACGCGTAGCCGAGAATACCTAAATTTCGTTTCCAGGCAATGGTAAACAAGAGCGTCTCACGGCGCCTCTAAGTACGCTCTACGTCGCACCAGAGCGCCGCGGCGCACACTTTAGAAATCCCTGCCTTGACTACAAATTATGGTCAGTTTTAGAGGACATGACCTGCTCGCAACGACACGCCGTCATTGTGTCTCTTAAGAAGTCTCTGGAGCAAGCAGCAAATTTAGCGAAAATTTCCCATAGAAACAGTACGTAAATCCATAGATTCGTGGCCAGACAGATTAAAAGGCCTGTATCAAAGCCAAAGGTGGCCATTTCTATTAGAATATTTTTTTTATTTTTTGCTGTGACTTATAAATATGTACATAAAGTTTTATTAAGATTACATTACTTCATGAAAAAATAGATGGACTAGGTATTTAATCTTGTAAGTCTATTATGTTAAAAAAAAATTGCCTACCGCCAACTGATTTTTTCCCCTTGATCAAATGGCGTATGTTCCTTATCTTCCCCGCAGACGAAAATGCGGTACAGATGGCTTGGTCTGAGAGGGAGGCATATGAGCGCACTACAGCAGTTGTTTGTGTCGGGGGCAGGGGCCGCTTTACACGGATGCGACTGCCTCCTAGTTTGACTCCGTCCTCTTCTAGAGCCTGAAATATTTATCAGGTGAATAGATTATATTCATCTTCACAAGATATCTTTACATTTTTAATTACATATTTTTCATTAGACAACAAAGTTTTAACATTGTTTTCTTATTAACTGCAAAACATGGTGTGCTAAACTAAACATCTAAAGCACAGTTCAGCTTGGGGAGGACTTATACTATACAAATCTCACATCAGATGGCACATGGAGTACAATAGTCATCTTTGGATCGCACCACCCGAATACCAGCTAAGACCTTCTGATAAAAGTATTTAATCAGAAGAATCTACTGATTAAGATATGGGGTAACAGCATACTGCCTTTATCGACAATTGATTATCGATTGCAGAGTGCAGGGTAGCCTCAATCTACTGGAAATATAGTATAGATTCGAGTCTAAAGTCATAGATAAATTGTTCAGTCCACTCTAACTTCTATATCTCGACACTTAAGCGGTTTTGAGTTTTCATTTAGCTTTATCAGAAAAGTTGATTATTGTCTATCTATCTATCTATAACTTCACGCCAAATCCCTTGCGGGGTAGGCAGAGAGAACCGAGCGCCACGTGACTCGATACTTACATATCTCACTCGCTCCTTTAACATTCATTGCTCTTCTCATGCACGCACGCCGGTTTCTAGGGCTCCTGACATCACCTTCTGATAGAACATGACCAATTTGGTCATGGTAGGTAAGTCTTGGCCTTCCCCGGCTCCTACATCCTTCCACTTTTGCATTGTATATCTGCTTCGTCATTCTTTCATCTTGCATTCTTTCTACATGCCCGAACCATGGGAGCTTGCCTCTTCTTATTTTAACACCGACGCTCCCTTTCAGACCAACTCTATTTCTAACATCATCATTGCGAATACGGTCTACAAGCCTTACGCCACAAATTTTGCACAGCGCTCGCATTTCAACCGCGTTTATTCTACTTTCATGCTCTTTCTGCCATATCCAACTCTCGCTTCCATAAGTTAGCGTTGGGACCAATACTGCATTGTGTATAGCGAGTTGTGCCTTCTGGCTCAGGATTTTACTGCCAAGCAGTTTTCCCAACGCTCCATTCACACTATTCCCAGCACTCACTCGTCTTTCCACATCTGCGGTGTACCTTCCATCCCTGCTGAAAGCGCATCCAAGATATACAAACTCATCCACTTGTTCCAACACTTCATCATCAATCGTAATCCTTACATTAGTTTTGGATTCTTCTCTTTCAAATACCATTATCTTGTATTTTATAGTTGATTATTGTAAAAGAAATAAAAGTAGGGTTATCAGGATCTTTGCACCAGATGTTCCCCAATGGGAGACAGATATCATATATGTGTAGTAGTACTAAATTAAATGCTCACCTGTGTTGCTGCACCGTCACTATAGAAATTGATAGTTGTTGTAAATGTCATATTAGAATCACCAGGATACATTTCTGCAACACTGAAATACATATATGGAAAATTAAAAATCTTACCTTTCACCCAAAATAGTTTCTTTTCTTAATATAGTCGTCTTGCGAATCTGACCCCTGTCAAATCTTATCTGTATCTAATTTAGCACCTTTTGTAATTTGGCATATAAATTCGGCAATGCAGATGTTTCGAAATTTGCCATTGAGTCACTCAATACTTTAATTTTCAAATTGTAAAATTTGAAAATTTATGCATTGGGTGAGTTGCTTAACCTGCGTACCTACTTGTTCTAAACTGGCACTCGCAAAGTCGCGTTCAAGCTTCTCTCAAACTATTAAGTGAGTGTTGAACTCAGCCAACTCTTGAAAGACTATGAAATGAAATGAACTATGTTGATTTGTCAAGGGTTTACCCAGGAAAATACAGCATAAGATTCTTCATAAGGTATGTAAAGAGATTTTAACGAGTTCGGTAACGTACAAGTGATGTTCATTGTGTCGCACGTGTCCATAAGCAGTGGTAACTTCTTACCAGCAGGCATTCTGCAAGCTTGTTTACCACCTCCGTAGCAAGTACAAAAAGTTAGGAAGTTAGTTATGTTACGATGCAAAACGACTCGTCTTATGTTATACAGCTCGAGTTCTTCCTGAAAAGCCTCGGGACTTGGTCATGGGAAGCCTCAAGGCTTTTAGTAAAAGACTACAGTCCCAAGGCTTTTATTAAGACTCGAGTCGTTTTCTTTTCAAGGCGAACTCATGTCTTTGCAAAAAGCCTCAAGGCGTATTTTTGGACTCGAGTCTTAAAAATTGAGGTGAGTTTCAATTAAAAGGGCTTAGAAGCCTTTCTTTCTTAAGAGTCCTTTCTCTCTCGAGTCTCTAGGCATGAAGGAGAACATCTTGTGGTGCTTGTTTCTCCCTGCCTACCTCACAAGGGACTTGACGTGATGATATAGTATAGTATAGCAAGCTACAGAACTTACCCAACTTTCTTAATCAGACCATACTTTGCAAAATGTTCACTCAATACGGTCTTGTACACACACATGAGAGACAAAGGCAGATTCTCAACTATAACAGATGTCATTGTATTATCGTTAACCTCTCCTTTTTTGTCCTTGTTCCACTTCCGCCTCCATTTCACCTTCTCTTTTCCAACATTCTCTACGTCACCATTCTCAGTGCTAGATATACTAGTGAAACCTTTATTTTTCTTATGTTTGCGTTTAGTTTTCTTTTTTTTATTTTTGTCTACTACAGTCATCTCGTCAAGTAGGCTCGTTAATGTATGTGCGTTGTCCCCAATTCTAAGGTTTTCAAGGTTTTGAGTGATTACTTCAGGCTTAACATCTGTTTTACGAGACTTTGCAGCTGGCTCTTCGTCATCTGTAGGTTCTGTTGATTGTGAAACTTTTACTTTATGATTCTTTTTATTAAGTTTTTTTTTGTTTTGAGAAGCATTGGTATGATCTGGAGCTGAGGCTACTATGTCCATTTCCAGAGGTGTATTTTGCTTTTTACGTTTTTTGTCCTTTTTCTTTTTGTCCGGGTTGGCAATTTGATTTGATGAAGCATTGTTCTTACTAGAAGATTCACCAACTATTTCAGAACTTACTATATCACCTACTACAGCCTTTTCTACTTCTAACACTTTAGGTTTTTTAATGTTCTGAAATTTACATAGAGATTTTTTTTTATGTTTTAGTTTCCCCGATTGTTTCTCATTAATCAAAGAATCTTCAGATTTGGTTTTCTTTTTGGCAACTTCTTCATTATCGTCGAGCATAAAACTTACAGATTTATTTCTCTTCTTAGATTTGTTGTTAGAAAGTATTTTTGATTCTTCTACATCTATGGTACTATCATTCATATTTGAAGAATTTTTCATAATGGACTTTACTTGGTTTTTGTGATCATTTGAGGATCGAGGCGTAGAGGTCACTTTAGATTCATTCAATGAAGAGATTCTATTTAAACTGTCCAAATTAGGGCCCTCAATGTTGATTTGTGAGATATCTAATGGTTCATTTAACTTCTTTTTTTTCTTCGTTTTAGGCAAATTTTCTAGCTTTGGTTCATTTTTTGACTCGGAGTAACTGTTTTCTTTGTCCAGCCTGCCTTCCGCCTTATATTTTTCAATTACATTGTTCGTTTCCGCAACTGATTTATACAGTGATATAAAATCAAAAGGTTTCTTTGATTTTCCCATACTGGAGTCCCGTTTGAGGTCCAATGACTTCGATTTCATCTTGGATGAGTATTGTATTTAGTCATTTGTTGAGACATAAATTAAAGAAATATGATTTAAAACAAATTTTCGGCAAGTGTAATATTTAGGTTAGGACACAGACAAGTTAAATATGCATTTCAATTTAAGGTTATGTCTTAGTGATGGTCGACTCGAGTAACTAACTCGAGTCAACTCGAGTTGTGCTTAATTCGAACCTACTCGAGTAAAATTCTTTCCGACTCGAGTTCGAAAACCGAATGAAACCGACATGGAGCGAAGTTTGCCGATCATTTGAGACTCATTCATAACAAACAAGTGTCACATTTATGTAGATTTTCGTGTTTTATGTTCTCTTTATTACTTTAGTTAGTAGATATGACTCTCCAAATACATTATAAATAAATAATAGAAAAAAAAAAATTAAAACAGATAAAAATATCATTTGTCTGTTCCAATTTTTTTTAACTATTAATACTATACATAATAATAATATAAACTATCCCTCCAGATCTCATTTCAATAGCCCAATTATTTCCGACATATTTGCAATAGTTTCAATACCTGCTGTGACCTGTTCGTTGGTATATCCTCCCATTGATATCCCTCAGAGCAGGTCACAGCTGGTATAATACATTACATCATTCTTTTAGAAGGGGCCTCTACGCGTTGGATTCATATCCCTGCGCACGCCTATCAAATGACCGGGATTAAAGCCGTGAAATAAGAGAATATAAACTATTAATGAATAAATAAGTTTTTTTTTTTAAATCAGCTGTTTCATCCAGTTAACTCGAGTTCAACCCGAGTTACTTGAATTTTAACTCGGGTTAAATCGAGTTTTGTTTTTTCCGAGTTGGCACATCACTATTATGTCTGTAGGTATACGTCAGTTAGAAGCGGAATTCGACAGGTGGGCGGCGCGGCGCGGTGCGGGTTGTTTTCGTCAGTTTGTCAAAATTTATTTAAAACTAGCTGTGCCCGCGACTTTGTTCTCGCGGAATAGTTATTTTTTTATTATTTATTTATATTAATAAAAATAAATATAAAATTTAAAATAAAAGTTGCCTAAGTTACTCTTTATTACATCAGCTATCTGCCAGTGAAAGTCCCGTCAAAATCGGTCTGGCCGTTTTAGAGATTAGCCGGAAATATTTTGGTATATGTATGTACCGTGTACATATACATTTAATAAAAAGCGGTTATTTTAATATTACGAACAGACACTTCAATTTTATTTATCTGTATGTATAGATGTATTGATGACAGAATGAACGATTTCCCGCTATTTTGACGAGTGATATTGTTGTTATTATAGATTTTTTTTTTAATATTTCAATTTGAAATTAGTTTTATATGACAATTTCGATAATATTTTTTTTTTGTAATGTAAGTGTTACTGAACTGCATGAAAAAAGTCAAATGAAACATGTCTAACCACCTTTCGAAAGGTGTGATAAAGTCATAAAGATAAACTTGTAACCGAGTAGCTTTTTAACTATCGTTTAACAGGTGTTGTTTAAACTTCAGGATTGAATTTGGGAGTACTTTCCGTGTAATTTTTCAACAGAGTTCCTAAAGCTCTAGAACATATAAAATTATGAAAATTTTGAAACCACGGATTGTGAGCATTATGATCACAATGGTACCCAACCGGAACAACTTAATTTTTGTTTTAATAACTTACAACAGATAGCGAAAACGTCGTTTTAAAATAGTGCTATGTCTCAATACAAATTTTAATTTATTTTTGTAAATACACTTAATTATGTTTATTAATATCAATTTTGGGCTCATGTGCCAGAAGCGTGCTCGTTCGCGACCCCTGCCAATCAATTAGATTGCAATTCTGGCCAAAAGCGCACCATCCAACATGTGGATTAAGGCGGCCCTCGTCGTCGGTGCGAATATAGCTGCATGCGTCAATTCCGGCGATACGAGGGGAGACGAGTGCTGCTTACCTGCTTAGGCACGCGGAATGTGAAAGGTGGTTGAATGATAAGATGAAGGAACTGATAGACGACACGTAATGAATGAGAGACGTTTAGACGCTTTGTGTGTGACAGAGACTAAGCGCAAGGGGAGCGACACCGCGTGGGATGATGACCCTATGGTCTGGGGTAGACCGAGACGATCATGCCAGTGCTGGTGTAGGTAGATTACTGTTTGGTAGGGCCTAGACTTATCTGGGTTCGTGTTAAACTGGGCCCGTAAGCTCAGTGTGTGCTCATGAACTAGAGAAGTTTTTGGAGTCTGTGAGGGATGTTCTGTACTGGATGAAAAAGTGATTATGTGTGTAGATTTGAATGGATGGGTTGGGACCAAGCGATACAACTATGAAGCTGTTCTTGGTCCGTATGTAGATAAGAGAGTGAACGAACCAGTTAAGTCAATTCTAGATTTATGTATGGAACGAAACCTCCTTGTGCCGATACTTTATTTTATCATAAGGATATTTACACGTATACATGGAGATGGAATGACCAAAAAAGTGCGATTCACTTGATTTTAATAGATGTCTCCGAAATACTATAATGGATACAAGTTTAGCCTTTAGAGGTCCCACTCTTGAGACGGATCACTACATGGTGGTAAGCCGGTTTTGTGCCTTTTCAGGAAGGAGGAGGAGAAGGAGGCACTGGCGAGTGCGTATCCCTTTCGAAGATCATGAAAGGATAAAGAGCGAAAAATTCCAAGATGAAAGTATAAGGAGAACGTATCTGCATCTGGTAAGTGAAAGACCTGCAAATGCAACTCAGAACTCCGACTCAGATGTGGATGATTGTTGGAAAGTTTTGAAAGAAAGTATGGTGGATAGTGCAAAAGAAGCATGTGGATGCGCAAAGAGCCATAAAACAGTGAAAGGAGATGTCTGGTGGGATGCGGAGGTTGAATCCTCCGTAGCAAGAAAGAAGAAAGCGTGGCTGGACTATATACCATCTTTCCCCTTTAATATCAGAAAAGTAGGAAGAAATGTACCGTCTATGCAAGAATGAAACTAAGGAAGCGTGAAAGACAAATTATGAATGAGGAAGAGAGGTTGAAGAAAAACTTCGAGGCAAATACGAAACTCTTTTGGAGCGAGGTAAAGAAGTCTCGGAGTGATTAATCGGCATCCAGAATGGTGTCATTCTTGCGAACACTCAAGAAGTGTAAGAACTGTGGAGTGAACATTTTGAGGAAATGTATGAGTATACCTCGGACGATGGCAATGAGATTGAGTCTGATGCTTATTCCACGTGGACGGCGGCTAATTATGGATGAGATCGAATGGTCGACACGAAGCTCGAAAAATGGAAAGTCAGCGGGAATGGATCTGATCACAGCTGAGATGATTGTCGAGATATGGGATTGACGGCTCACTGCTCCGTGCTGTGCAGTCCACTTACAAGGATTGCTCAGCATGTGTGCGGATAGATGGTGGCATGTCACCCTGGTTTGATGTCAAAATTGGTGTCAAACAAGGCTGCATGGTGTCTGCTAAGCTCTTTATCCTGTATCTCGATAGTTGTGTGCAGAGAATAAAGGTCAACGAATGTGGGATTGCGCATGGGCGATCTAGTGGTGAACTGTCTGCTATACGCAGACGATGCCGTGTTATAGCAGACACACCATCTGAACTGCAAACACTGGTCACGATGATGAAAGACGAATGTATGGAGAAAGGCTTACTTCTGAATGCGAAGAAAACAAATATAATGTATTTGAAAGAGAAGAAACCAGAACCAATGTAAGGATTACGGTTGATGATGAAGTGTTGGAACAAGTGGATGGGATTGTATATCTTGGATGCGCTTTCAGCAGGGATGGAACGTACACCGCAGATGTGGAAAGACGAGTGATTGCTGGGAATAGTGTCAATGGAAGCGAAAGCTGGGTATGGCAGAGAAAGCATGAAAGTAGAATAAACGCGAACGAAATGTGAGCGTGGCGCAAAATTTGTGGCGTAACACTTGTAGACCGTATTCGCAATGATAATGTTAGAAATAGAGTTGGTCTGAAAGAGAGCGTCGGTGTTAAAATAAGAAGAGCTCCGTTGGTTCGGACATGTAGAAATAATGCGGTATGAAAGAATGACGAAGCAGATATACAATGCAAAAGTGGAAGGATGTAGGAGCTAAGGAAGGCCAAGACTTACCGACCACGACCAAATTGGTCGTGTTCTATCAGAAAGTGATATCAGGAGCACTAGAAACTGGTGAGCGTGCATAAGAAGAGCAATGAATGTTAAAGAAGCGAGTGAGGTATATAAGGATCGATTAACGTGGCGCTGCCTACGCCACAAGGGATTTGACGTGAAGTTGGAGATAGATAGATTTATATCAATTCAAGCACATTCCTGCACATTTTACACAAAAATACAAACATAACATTAAAACCATCGATTTAGGTATAGTGGCTAAAGATAAAACGGTAAGACGTTATGCCGGATACCGAATACCGAATATTCGGCCAACCTTGAAGCCGGATGGCCGAATATCCGGACGCCGAATATCCTGCCGAACATAGCCAAGTGGCGACTCGTTACACTAGTGAATCACTAAGCGATCGGGTGGACTCGGGTGATTTCGGGCCCTTTCGTTTATAAGTGACATTAGCGCTTTATTGTCTTCTTAAATTGGTTTCAAATACGACAAGACTAAGCAAAGAACACCTGATTTACCAAACATGAGGGTCTCATTGAGAGCTTTTTTTCTTTTTTTTTTTTTTTTTTTTTTTTTTTTTTTTTTTTGACCTGACTATGTAGTTAGCCCCGGTTGGGCTGTCACTACGTCACCGGACTAGAGGGCGGGCGTGAGGCGCCACAGCCTGAAAAACAAAGTTAAGCGACAGCCTAAGGGCCCCCGAGAGGGGTCGGACCTCGGCTCAGGACGTCGCTGGAGAAACAAATCGAACACGCGGGTTCGTGCCTTAAGGGCCTGTCGGAGAGAGAGGCGCCCAGGTACCGTGGGCTACCGGTACCTGGTGTATCGCGCAGAAGTCCTTACTCTTCGCGCCCGGAGCCGCCGAGCGCGGTGTGTGTCTGGAGTGTTGGGGTTGGAGGGGGAGAGGTAGGGGGCGTTCGCAACAGTAATGCGATCATCGGGATCAAAGAGTGAATTCCGCGGTCTGCGCCGGAACCCCCGGGCGTCGATCCGCGGGGTGTAATTGACAGCCCGGGCTATCAATGGGTTGGGATGTTGAGAGGCAGTTTCGAAGTAGCGTCTAGACGCTTTCTTCATGAAACTAATGATGGAAGGGAGTTCAAGGTCGAGATGGAGATCTGCGACCCTGAGATAGTGAGGGGCAGCGGTTGCATTACGGGCAAACCGGTTTTGGATAATCTGGAGCTTAGCCAGATGGGAGCGCGCAGCGTGTGCGAACACTACGCTGGCGTATGTGAGAACGGGGCGGATGCAGGCTTTGTAGAGTGTACACTTATTTCTAAGTGACATTCTACGATTCCTGAATATCGGACCGAGCCGGCCTAGATAGAACGCGGCTTTGTTCCTAACAGCGGTGATGTGAGGTCCAAACGTCATTCTGGAGTCTAGGATGACACCTAGGTATTTGGCCTTCTCGACCCATGGGATGGGTCGGCCGAACAATGAGATAGGGCTCACGGTCCTATGTTGGGAATCTGGTCTCGTAAGACCTCGTGGATCCCGAGAAAAGAACACAGCGGCACTTTTCTCCGGATTCACTTCGATTCGCCAACGTCGGAACCATTCGCCTAGAGCGTTAGCCGCTCTCTGGAGCCTATCCGATATATTGGATTTGGCTCGTTCGGAAGTGTAAAGTGCCGTATCATCGGCAAAGAGGGCTAGCTCCACGAAGGGAGTCTTGGGAACATCGTTGGTGTACAACGTGTATAGGATAGGGCCGAGTACGGAGCCCTGAGGGACCCCGGCTCGGATAGGGTGCGGCCTCGAGAGAGTGCCGTGGACTCTGACGCGGAGGGAGCGATTCGACAAGTAGTCTCGTAA
This sequence comes from Pyralis farinalis, assembly GCA_947507595.1. Lineage (NCBI taxonomy): Eukaryota > Metazoa > Arthropoda > Insecta > Lepidoptera > Pyralidae > Pyralis > Pyralis farinalis. Next base: position 1,938,090 of record OX382261.1, on the reverse strand, counting down.
GATGTGCACGAGACTGTCTGGCACTTCCATTTGGTGTAGCTTATATATTAAGCCATTGTGCCAGACTTTGTCGAACGCTTTCGCGACGTCGAAAAACAGGGCACCGGTATGGCGCCCTGTTTGAAAGTTGGAGAGGACGTGCTCCGTGATGCGGTGCACTTGGTGGACTGCCGAGTGTTTGGGACGGAACCCAAACTGCTCGTCTATGAGAAGGCCTCTAAGTTCAACGAACTTTTTGAGGCGAATGGCTATGATGCGCTCATAGACTTTCCCCAGGCATTTGAGGAGACTAATGGGCCTGTAAGAGGCGGGGTTCTTCAGGCATTTGCCTGGTTTGGGGATGCCAACTACGTCTGCATCTTTCCAGGAGTCTGGAAATCTGCAGTTCGCGAGAGCGGCGTTGAATATCGCCACGAGAAGGACTAACAGGGGGCCTGGGAGGAGTTTGAGGACCGAGTTCGTGATGCCGTCAGCTCCGGGAGCTTTCCGGCTCCGAAGGTCCCTGATGATCGTTTGGACCTCCTCAACCGTTGTAGGCTCGAGGGGGATCGTGGGAGGTGTCGCGAGGATTCGTTCCACCTCGGAGTCAACCATCTGAACGTGTTCGTCGTCGGTTGGTTCTAGACTAGGAGAGCATTGGCTCTCCAGGCTGTCTGCAAAGCATTCAGCCTTTTCGTCATCATCGAACGCTATCGTACCGTCTGGTCGGGTCAGGGGAGGGCATTGGGTTATTTGGTCGGAACGGAGAGATTTAGCAACTCGCCAGTACGCCGTGTGCGAGGGCTTAATTTCTCCAACAAAGTTGGCCCACCGTTCATCCCTGAACTCTTTGATGCGCTTCTTTACTTGGCGTTGTAAATAGCGCATCCGAGAACGGTTCTGTTCGGTGGGACAAGAGTCATGGGCGCGTGTCGCTGCGTTCTTTTCCGACACTAGTTCTCGCAAATAAGCAGGGAGTTCCCAACGCCGAGCTAGGTCGGCCGTTGAAACCTCTCTGGAGCAGTTGTTAGCTGCCGTTTGCAAGTGGCTAGTGAGGGCGTCGATCGCAAGGTCGGTCTCGTCATTTGTGAGAATCTGTTCGGGTACTTGCTCCAGCTCGGGTGTGGAAGTCTGTGCGAGCACTCTTTTGAGTTTTCGCCAGTCCGTTACCCGTCTGGTGTCCTCGTCTGTCGGTGAGTCAGTTGGTAGCCCGAACTCGATCAGAACTGGCCGGTGGTCAGAGCTAAGTTCTGTGTGCACTTGGATTGAGCGCATCCGTAAGGCTACGTTCTTTAGAAGTGCAAAATCCAGAACGGTCGGGCGGTGTCCCACTGTTGCGGAATAGTGGGTGGGAGACATGGGAGCTATGACGTCGAATCCTAGGGAGTCCTGTAGGCTCTCTAGGATTACGCCGTTTGGTGAAGACGAGTGGCTATTCCACTGGATGTGCTTACTATTGAAATCTCCAGCCAGAATGGTGGAGTTTCCTAGGGCAAAGAGGGCTTGCAAGTCGCTCTGAAGGATACGCTTGCTCGGGGGGAGGTACGCGGACGCGATATTGATCGGCTGATGGCCGGTCATCCCTAGCCTGCAGATGGTGACCTCGAGGTTTTCGAGAGATGGGGGTTCTAGTGGGATGCAGTGCAGGGACCTTTTGTAATAGACTAGGGTTCCGCCCCCGCGGCCCTCTCTATCATTACGGATGACGTTGTAATTTGCAATGCGCGGGTCACGATTGCATGGTTTCAAAAGGGTCTCCTGCACTAGGAGGATATCAACTTGGTGGTCGGTTAGGTACTGGCGTACTTCATCCCGTTGCCACGCAAGGCCGTTTGCGTTATAGAACGCAAGGGAAAGGGAGCGTGGTTTCACTCTTTGATTCCGTGAACCCATTATTGTTGGGAGAGGTTTGTGCGCCGAAGGTGGGCAGGCGCGCGATAGTCCATGATGGACTCAAACACAGCGATGTGTTTGCAGACGATCTGGAATTGGTTTCCCACTCCAGTGTCTTGGAAGTCATGTAGCTCGCGGGCTAGGACGAATAGCTCTGACATGTCGATTTTACTCGCCATGTCAAACACTATGTCCGTCAAATGGGGTTTGCGTCCTCCCAGAGGGGGAGTCTGCTGGGGTGCAGCTGCTGGGGCAGTCTCTACGGGTTCGACCGGTGTGGGTAGGGGCGCAAGAGGCTGCCTGGGTGAAGCCCATGCAGACACTGCGGGGATGGGTGCCGGAATAAATGGCTGGGGGACCCGAGTGGGCCGAAGCTGGGGGTAAGCCGTTTGGCTCTGGGAGGGCGGAGGGAGGCGCGTGTGCGAGCGCCCTTTGGCTTGTGCCGGCCTCGTGCGCCTCTTCGGCGCCTTAGGGCAGCCGCCATAGTTGGCGGTATGCCCCACGGCGCCGCAGAGAACGCACGCTGGCGGCTCCACCGCTGGGTCGCGCGGACACTGGCCCCGTTCGTGATCGCCTAAGCATTTCACGCAACGGAACCGCGAGAAGCAATTACGGGCAGAGTGCCCGTAATTTTGGCAGTTGTGACACTGCCCTGGGAGTCCACGTTTGTGGGGGAGTTCGACTTCGATGTCGAAGAGACCACAAATATTTGTGATCTGAAAGATCTTCTTACCCTCGGGGGTAAGGGGAAGGTGGCAGATAACCATATTATATGGCTCGCCATCCTTGCGGTGGTTGCGGGTCATCCGGTGTACCGACCGGACGGGGACTCCTTGTCCTTTAATGGACTCGGTTATGCCATCTAGTGACAGCGACGTGGGGACGCGTTTAACCACCACGCGAAGTTCACGTTCCTCCTCGAGAGCGTACGTGAAGTACTCCACGCGCCGCTCTCGGAGGAGGCCCGTGAGTTTTCGGTGGTCGTTGGGTGTTGCCACCGTGACGCTGATGCCAAGGTGGGTCGACTTTGCCCTTGTGAGGCGAATCTCTTTCGCGGGGAGATCGACCGCGTAGAGCCGCTCCCAGACCTTTCCGTCACGGATGGTGATCGGCGGCGGGAGCTTGGCCTTCGGTGTCTCTTGCGAGAGCACCGTTGGCGAAGAGGGACGGGCCACTCCGGTGTTACCCTTTGCGGCCTTTGCGGGACGGGAGTCACTGGAGCGGGGCTTCCGCTTCCGGTTCTCCGGGACAGTGGTCCATTTGGCCTCCGTAAGGGGGTCGACAATGGACTCTAAGTCTGACTCGTCGTCGGACAAGGAGCTGGTGGGCCCCGTTATGATTGCAGCTGCAGCTGCACCCTGGTCTATGTCCATCTCCTGTGGTCCTGAAGGGGCTGCAGGAGGGACGGAGGAGGCGCTGCTGCAAGAGGCAACAGCGGTGGCGGCCTGAGGGGCCTTAGCGGGGGTGGCCTGAGGGGCCTTGGTAGTCGCAGGTGCGACTTCCGTGGGTTTGACCTGAGGGGCCTTAACGGCTTTAGCCTGAGTGGCTTTAGCGGGCGAGGCCTGAGGGGCCTTGGGGGATTTTGCCTGAGGGGCCTTGGTTTGTTTGGCCTGAGGGGCCGGGGGCGGGGGTGGGGGGGCGACCTTAGTGGCCGCTGGGGTTTTTGCCTGAGGGGCGGGGGGTGCGGGGTTTGTTCGGCACCAGGTGCCGAACCCCGTTAATAGGTCGGGGGCCATCGAGGCCACGTACCTACGCAGCATATGAAGCTGCGTAGTTGGATCCAGCCGGGGATCCATGGCAGACATTGCCTACCTGAGGGGGTGAAGGGCCGCCCGAGGGGTACACTCGGGCGGTGTGTACCCTGCGTGAAAAGCCTAACCTCCCGGCCGGGTATAGGCCAGGAGGGTCCTAAGTCCCTAGTGTGTGTGGACCGGTGCCAGTCTTATTGTGCACCGGTTTGAGTACCTAGTCTTAAAACTAAGAAACTTAACTACCTAACCGATAACTGGGGTTGACGAGGGTAGCCCCCAAGGCCAGTGGTCCCAGTCCCAGCCGAATGACTTGCCGTTCCCAGAGGGGGAAAGGCTAGCGTACGGGTCAACGCTACGACTCGCTCTGTTGGCACGTTCGCAAATTCACCACTGCCGAAGCAGCGAGGTGGTCAGCTACGCTTTCCTCTGCCTTGGAGCTAGCTCACAAGGCGAGTACCTCACGTTTGACTGCTAACCTAGTGAGATGCCGCACTTTCGTACGACAAACTCACCGTGAATTGCCGACACGTTTTCCACAAGCCGACCGCACTAAAATCGTGTGGATTTGCAGACCGCTCCTTAGAAACTTTTTCTACTGAGGCAAGTTCTGAAAAGAACTTCAACCTCACTCGAAGTCAGCGAAAAATTAGCCGGGCTAATATCCGCTGGAGACGGGCCTGCAGTGGGTCTATATAGACCGTACAGTACCTCGGGACACGAGCTGCAGAGGGTCTTGAGAAAGACCGTACAGCGAAGCGTGTGTATTAGGCGGAAGCCTGTAGGGGAATGGCACAAGTAGCGCACGGATCCGAATCGGTAAGCGGGAGCGAACCGTGACCGTCTCCGAGCGCTGCTCAAACCGGACTGTGTCTCATTGAGAGCAGAATTAGAAAGTCGTTTCAACTTTTCAAATCAAGACTCCAACTACTTGGTTGCAACTTACCTGGACCCTAGATTTAAAACAAACTTTTTAGGTGTTATTGAAGCGGAGAGAGCTCGCCAGAACATTCTATTGGAATTTATGAAAATGTCTTGCTAAGAAGCCTCCAGCAGCAGTTCATGTTCATCACCAGTCAAAAAAAGTAGAAGAGAAGAGTCTGCTGTATCTCGCGAAGCTTATGATTTTGACCTTTTAGGATTGCTTTAATGCGGTAGCGACAGAAAACGACACTAGTCAATGTTACGATCAATGAAAAAACGCAATTGCGTGTGAAACTGATTCTTATCTGAATTCAGTGCGCATTGGTCGCTATCGTGATCCTTATATTTAGTGGTCAACTAATGCTGTACAATACCCAAACTTAACGAATTGCGCATTGGTCGCTATCGTGATCCTTATATTTAGTGGTCAACTAATGCTGTACAATACCCAAACTTAACGAATTTTACTAGAGTTTACCTTTCAGCGCCCTGTAACAGTGTATATAGCGATAGACTTTTTCGGAAGCTGGCCTTGTATACGAAGACAAGCGAAATCATCTGTTGCCTTTTAACACAGAGAAATTAGTATTTATTCATCATAATTTGCCCTTAAAATTAATACTCAAACTGCATGTTTGAGTATTAATTTTTTTGTTCTGTTATTAAAAATTCATGCTTCTCTATGTTAAATAAAGTGCTTTCAATCTTTATGTGGTACGTATTTATTTAAAATCCGGTATCCGGCCGTATACTCGTTTCGTATCCGGTATTCGGCCGGATTTAAAATTTGAGCCGGATAGGCCGGTTACCGGATAGTTACCGAATATCCGTTTCATCTCTAATAGTGGCATCTAGCGCCATTCGTAAAACTAGTAACACGCGCTTTAAAAATCTATCCAAGCAATAAAGTATAGCTTTTGCATTTTGTTTAAATAAAATATATAAAATATCAATATAAGATTTTTTTTTGGGCTCCTCTTTCGCAAATCAGGCAAACCGGAGTCACTATCCAGAGCTTACATAAAAAAAGAAAACAAATACACACTATTGTTTCGCTTAAATTCGGTAAGTTTGACAAACAATTTGTTGTATCACAGGGAATGAAGTGTTTGTAGGGCACAAACACGTAGTTAGAGCACTTAGAGCCCTACACAAAATAGTGATACTATGACAGGGCAATAAATATATTATCTGTCTCTTTCTTTATTATGGCTATACACATCTATCACGTTCTATTTTGGTATTATTATTTACTTGTACCCGCCTTATTGTCTGTCACTCTGCTGTCACTTATTATTTTGGTATATTTCCTCTGAGTGTCGTACATACATAACTTATAATCTCTATTTATAAGTTCTTTGGTCGTACGTCCCAAATTTTTTTTTTGTAGGTAGGTACCAAGATTATCTTTACTGAAAGTTTCTACTTAGTACCAAGTAGAAAACCAGTTGAGAATGCGCAAGCTTGTATTGCCAGAGGAACACCTGGCTCGTCAATTATATAACAATTTAATTTTTTTTTTAAAATTTTTTGGCGACCATTTTGACCATGTTCCTTAAGAAATATGATATTAGTTTTTAAGATATTCCTATTCTACTTTTTTATGCCGAATCCGAATCTGGAGTCAAAATTCGAATATTAAAAAAAGCGACAAACACACACACACAGACAAACATATAGATTTCATACAGGAACGGTGTTCCTGAAAATTGTACCAAGTATCATAATGAGTTAAAACTAATGTTTTTCTTATCATAATATACCCGTAATACATTGCTAATATGTCGGAAATTAATTATTAGTACCCTGATACTGCTATGTTTGATATTTAAAAAAGGTCTGTACTTACATTTCAATGCAAATAATAAATCACGAAAATATATATAAAATTAATAATAATAAATAAATAATAAATATTGTCGGACAAATTACACAGCGCCATCTAGCCCCAAAGTAAGCGAAGCTTGTGTTATGGGTACTAGACAACTGATAAACATACGTAAATACATTTGTTTTTTTTGTAAATACATACTTATTATACATAGTAAAAGACATTAAAACAATTTTTGCTTTACAAAAGAGAGCCGCGCGCTCTGTTTATAACATGGGCTTCGGGGAGTTACCTAGTGAACTATTTAATGAAATAAATATCCCTTACCCTTTACCCCTTTGTACATTTATGAAAATAACATCGTAATACGAGTAATTCTAACTCGCATGTTAAGCAACGTCGATCGCAGTCTGCCTATAGATGGGTTTATCTATCTCGAGCTTTCCGTCGGTCCCGGCTGTTGTCGATAGATGACAGGCGTTAAGCTAAGTCAGTGAGTCGGGTGGCTAGAAAACACTGGGCTTCGCCAATGCGCTATAGATCAGTGTGGTGGATTATTATGTTCTCTATCGTATCTATCATGGGGAATGTTCAGAGGAGCTTTTTGACCTCGTCCCTCCTTCTCCTTTTCTCCACCGGAATACTCGCGCTGGACTGAAATCACATCCACATAGAGTTGGGTTGCTTACCTCCCGTACTAAGAAGTTCGGCGACTCGTTTCTTTGTCGGACTATCAAAATGTGGAATTGGCTTTCGGCGCATGTGTTCTTCCTATAACCCCGGGTCGTTTAGACGTGGCGTGAAGAGGCACCTTAGCGGGCCGTCAAGGAGGGGACAGCCAGCACAGCGCTAATCACTGAGATGGCTGTTCTCGCATCTGGTTCTTATTGACGCTTTCCATCAGGCGCGATAGATGTTAAAAAAAATGCTCTAAACCCCTTCGGTTATATAGAAACTTGTCCCTGCAGTGGGAGAGTTAGGTTTGGTGTAGTTGTAGAGGATTTTGACATAAAATAATTTTCACAGAGCGACTGAGAAGCATGATTCTTCAAAAAACTTATAAATAGTATGTTTTCGTTTGCTTCTTTAACATTCACAGCTCTTTTCAAGTTCAAAGGACTCCTAATATTATTACGATACATAAAAAGCAACCAGTCCAAGACGAACATGCACACAAAATCTTTGTCCTGTCCGGAAACGTACCCAAATTGGCGTTCAAGAATGTTTGTATCTAGAGCGGGGTGTAAGGCGCGCGGCTCTCTTTTGTAAGGTGTGCGAACTAGACAACTGATAAACATACGTAAATAGTTATTTTTAAATACATATTTACGATACATAGATAAACATATACCAAGACAAACAGACATGTTCATGCACAAAAATGTTTGTCTTGTGTTGAAATCGGACTCACGAGCATTACACGCGGTGTAGTAATAGTTGTTATAGAATGTTTGGATCTATATCGTATATTCAGGTAAAATAACTTTCACTAAGCTTCTGCTCAAAAAAACATTTAAACAATATAATAATAATAATTAATAATAATAATAATCGTTTATTATCTTCTCACAACAATATCAATATTTAACGTAAATATAAGTACAGTGTATATATTTAAAAAGCCAAAAAATTGCGTGAGAAGCTGGTGCCCGAAGTAGGCTTATTTAAAAGCCTGTATTACAGGTCACCAGGTTCCCACCCCTCGATTCGACACGCACACTTATTACACCTATTCTTAATAGTAATACAGGAAGAATAGATTCTTGCATAAGTATGCACATGCCATAAATGAAGATATATTTGTTAAAATTACAAATACTAACAGGTTAGAAAATAACTAGATAATACATACAATACTAATATTTACATACTAAAGATAATATAGTCAAGTCACGATTTTCTCGCAAAAAGCAGTTCAGTCTGCTGATAATTAAGCGACAACAGCCATTTTTGCACCCTACTCTTAACCTCGTTATTATTACTGCTGAAAATATAAAAAAGTTCGTTAATTTTATTGTATAATAGACTACCAACATAGCAGAAAAACCTTCTGGTAAAAAAGTGTTTCACATCCCTTTGTACACAAACCCTGACCGCACGACGCCGAGCCACTACCGGATTTGCACAATCAAACGAAGTTTCCATGTGCTGTCTTAGAATCGTTTGCAGTATGAATAACTGTCGTGCTGTTAGAACTTGCCAATACTGATAAAGTAGCTCAGTAGGATATCTGTAAGGGAAAAATCCGCCAACTTTCAGAATGATTCTAAATGAAACCTCAATTTTAAATAACGTGGTTTTGGGGGCACCACCCCAAGAGGTGATACAGTATGAAACCAGAGGCTGCACAAGAGCAAAGTAAATTCGTTTTAGTGATTCCTTATCCATAGCATAGCGCAAGGTTTTGAAAATAAAAATCAGTTTTCGCAGTCTTGTCGACAGCTGCTCAATATGAATTTTAAACGAGAGGTTGTTGTCTATATTAACTCCGAGATATTTAACGAAAGAAACTAGTTGTATGCCTTCACATGCGCATAATATGTCATTTTTTGTATTGCAATTGTGTGAGATGATTGGTTTGGCTAGAATTTGAGGCAAAGGGTAATTACGCATAGAAAAGGCAACGTATTTAGTTTTTTCTGCATTAAGGGCCAGGACATTAGTTTTAAGCCATTTGTTAACTAAATCAAAACCCATTTGGGCAGATTCCATCGCACATTCCCAGGTATTTGCTGAAAAAAGGAGGCAAGTATCGTCGGCATAGGAAATAATGCACCCATTTCTAAGCTGCAGCGAAGAGAGGTCGTTAATATATAGCAGAAAAAGAGTGGGACCAAGAATACTCCCTTGTGGTATTCCGTAGCAAATGGGCTCCTTTTCACTGACATGACTTCCCATTCTGACACTTTGGGTTCTGCCGGAGAGATATTCTCTGAAAAGTTCGAGTTGCGTCCCTCTAATGCCATATGCTTCCAGTTTGTTGATTAAGATCGGGACAGAAACGGTATCAAATGCCTTTTTTAGATCTAAAAATATGCCAATAACTTTTTCTGATTTGTCCAGGTTCTTTGCTACATATTCTGTAAGGTCGTGAACTGCTCCATCAGTCGATTTGCCCTGTCTAAATCCATATTGTTTTGGGGAAAGAAGATTTTTACTTTCCAGGTAGCTTACAAGTTGTTTATTAATAATTTTCTCAATAATTTTTGAAAAGGCTGGGAGGATTGAGATTGGACGGTAGTTAGTGGCACTGCCCCTGTCACCAGATTTATGGACAGGATGAATGATAGAATGTTTAAATACAAGAGGAAAAATACAGTTGTCAAGGCACAGATTACATATGTGTGTTAAGGGTGGGACAATATAGCTCCTAAAGTCTTTGATGAATTTATTTGATATGCCATCCCAACCAACAGCGCATTTATCCTTCAAACCCATAATGAGTATAATTTTGGAAATATAATTATATACAATTATATTTCCAAATATGTACTTGTGATGATACATAAAAATAAACATCCAGACAAGTACGAACATATATGTTTATGTACACAAAATATTTGTCATGTTGATACTCTTGATTGCTGGCGCTTGGTTTAATTTGGAATGATTTTACTTCAATTAATTATTGTACCGACCAGCTTCGCCTTTACGACATTATCAATGTATTTTTATAATCATTGTAAAAAGAATTAATAATTAACATCGTGACGTGGAATCTGCACAGCTTATAATATTAACAAGAATGTTTATCCCCTATACCTAACTCATACCAACTCAACCTTGGTGTTAAAGTAGTCATACTACTTTAACACCAAGATTTATGGGTAGTACATACAGTACTACCCAATCGAAGACGTGATGCCAATGAAACTTTACGGTGACGGTTAAGTAGATAATGTACATGCATATGTATGTCGAATTGCTGAAATTGATACGCTTTTTTTCTTACCCGGGCTGAAATCTGTGTCGACTAGTGTACATGATACAGACACCGCTAAACGGTGAGTGAATTGTAGATATTCAAGAAAAAAATATTGAACTGTATCGACATAGTTTTGTGTCGCTGACTATGACGGAACATTGGTGTGTGGCAACGACGATATAACTAGTCTCTGTACCCCGCCACCAAGCTCACGAACTCGCGATATTATAACGTGCCCTAAATATAAGCTGCACTGGAACTATTTGTAAATCCATTAAACTACAATGACATTCTATTTGGACTTAATTTATTACTCACACCAACACGCACTGTGGTACAAAGTGCGTGTTGGTGTGAGCAATAAAACACCAGCCACCGCCACCAACAGTAGTAAAACCCTTTAAGCACTGAGGTACAACGGTTTAAAAATTCGTTATTTCTCATAAGATTTTACAATCACTTACTGAGAAAAATACATAAATAAGAATGACAATATCGTAAGTGTTTTTGAAAACATATCATAGGTAATTTACAGTTTATCACTTATATTATTCATACCAATTGTAAAGCGGGGTAGTTTACTAATAATCACTGCTACGAGTACAATCCGCATGCGAATCGCGTTTGACAAATGCGCTTAGTCACAGGGCGTCAGGGCGGGTTGCACGATTACAAGTTGCTGTTAACTATTAGTTAGCCCAAACTTAAAATTGCGTCAAGAGCATTGTACATCCTTGCAGTCGAAGATTACATAATATTATATTAAATGATACATTAAAATAAATCAGTTATACAAATTAATTAGCATAATCACAACAAAAACATACACTATCCATCTGGAATTACCAATAATTTAAGCAATTATATCACGTACATTTGTCATAATCTAATAGGTACCTACTTGTATACACATGTATTAAGGTGATAAGTGTAGATAATACATAACTGTAGGTTATTGATTTGTCAATGGGTAACAAATAAATTATATTACAATTCATTAATGTGTTCCTGAATGATAAGTGAAACCCCTGGCAATGTAAGCTTTGAGACTTTTTTTATACATATTAAACGATTTAGCCTCTTTAATGTCGGTTGGTAATTTGTTGTATAATTGTGCTCCTTCATACAAAATGCTCCTTTTTCCGTAGTTTGTTCTATTTGCACGAAGTACTAAGTGATTTGCCTGTCTTGTTACTCTTTTTTGTATTTGTGATTTTTTTGTAAAGCTTAATTGACAGTGGATATCCCTGTTTAATAATTTTCGTATTAAAACACATGTATTATATTCATATTCATTTATTCACTGTAATTTGCAACAATAGGTACAGTACTAATTGTGTGTATAGGTGTTATATTATTTGTTACAAATTGACCTTTTCAAGGCATTGTGAAGATTTATATATAAAAAAAATAAAATTTAAGTTCAAAACATACATTAAAATTATTAATTAATTAAAACTATTCTTATACTATTATATTAAATTATATTATATCCAATTATACTACATTAAATTATTTTTTTTCTCTCAAAATATTCTTTTACATTATAAAACGAATTCTTAATTAGAATATTTTTTAATTTATTTTCAAATTCTCCACCTTGGAGGGCCTTTACGGACTCTGGCAAATGATTATATGCTTTAATCGCCATGTAGTACGAACCATTTTTATATATGTCAAGTTTTCCCGACGCGAGGTGTATCGGCTTGGCTTATCTGCGAACTTTTGAAAATAGTAAACGTGCTTTCTTATAAATCTACATAACTCGAATATATATACTCCAGTCACTGTGAGAACGTTGTACTTGGAAAATAACAGTCTGCATGAATCTCGTCGTCCAGACAAAGCTATAATTCGCATGCAACGCTTTTGCAAAATAGATACTGCTCCCGTATCCGTAGAATTGCCCCAGAGCACAATCCCGTAGCGTATCCAGGCCGCGGCATGTCCGTGGTACGCCGCTAGCGCACACTCCTCGTTTGTACATTTTCGGAGTTCTCGCAGTGCAAATGAAAATCGACTCAGCTTACTTACAACCGAGTCAACGTGGAACTTCCATGACAGATGAGAGTCCATAGTGATTCCCAGCAAGGTAAACGTGCTGACCTCCTCGATGTTGTGTCCGTCGTGGCTTAGGTTAAGGCACAGTCCCACTCTTTGATACGGTCGAAATTGCATGATCTTAGTTTTTTCGTAATTTAGTACAAGGTTTATGTCTTCCAAGTGTTTTACAATTTTAGTTAATGATTCCTTTACCAAGTGGTGCACTTCGCTCACGTCATTGTTGTCGCAGGAGATCACGAGGGTTGCGTCATCGGCAAACATAACAACCTTATGTGGAACGACAGAAGGAAGCTCGTCTATGTTCGACAGGAACAGCAAACATCCCAACACACTGCCTTGCGGAATGGACCCGTGTACAAACTCGCTAGATGATTCGCATTTCCGTAGCTCGCCAGTTTTTTCATCGAGATGCGTAATTTGTACGATTTGTCTCCTATCCTTCAAGTATGAAGTTAGCCATTTTTTTGCTTGTCCTCTTATCCCTAGCAACTCTAGTTTTTTTATTAAAACTTCATGTGAGACTCTATCGTAGGCCTTAGACATGTCCATAAAAATAGCTATTGCGCACTTTTTGCTGTTTAATATATTTAATATTTCGTGATTACCATCGAACACGGCTGAAGTAGTTGATCGTTTTTTCCTAAAACCATGTTGATTGCAACTAATCACGTTATGTTTTTCCAAAAAATTATATATTCTTTTGCATATTAAATTTTCAAAAATTTTAGACATGAATGGTAATAATGCTATAGGACGGTAATTGAAAGAGCACGACGCATCTCCCTTCTTAAAAATCGGCCTCACGATAGCTAGTTTTAGGCTCTCCGGGAATTTGCCTTCATTAAAGGACTGGTTTACGAGAAACGCTAATGGTGCCACTAACTCGTCTACGCAAAAAACTATCAATGAACCTGGGATCTCGTCATGTCCGCTAGTATTATTTCGCTTTAGTTTTAATATGGTCTTCTTTACTTCCAATTCTGTAACATCTCCCAAATAGAAGGAGTTCGTTAGCGACTTCGTATTTAAAAGATTGGGGATGGTTTTATTACTGCTTGAGCTGACATTCAGAAAATATTTATTAAATGTATTCGCTACATTTAGTGGAGATAATATATTGTCATTTTGGGATTTTAAATTAATATTTTTATGAATAAAATTTTTCGAGGAATTTGTCTTTTCCTTAATCATGGTCCACATAGTTTTATTTTTATTTCGAGCGCTTAATAACCTATGTATATTTGACTTCTTCTTTTCAGAAGCTATTAATTTCTTTAAAATTTTATTGTATGATTTACTATAATTGTTCAAAGCTTTGCTCTCAAATGAATTAGTAAGATAGCGTAGTACGCGTTTGTGATAACAGCATTTCTTCAAGCCTTTAGTTATCCATTTTGTTTTTTTGTTAATGGTCAATTTTACATATTTTCGTGGTATATACGTATCTAATAATAATTTTAATTCATTGGAAAATATATCATAATTTTTATTTATGTAATTTTTTAGAGTTAAGATATTTTGCCAATTAATTTTTCTTAGTGCACTTCTAAATAACTCCTTATTTTTACTACTAAAAAGTTAAAAACTACTTTTACAAGTGTTAGTGTTTTTTTGTTTCGGGACCGTGTAAAGTATCAGGCCAAATAAAGTCTTATGGTCTGATAATTGGCAGTCTTCTACTCTTGCTTCCTTTATATATATATATATATATATATATATATATATATATATATATATATATATATATATATATATATATATATGTCTGTGCTAAATTGAGTAATTTTGTTTCTTTATATATTATATAAGTGACTGTCAAGTGATCGTAATGAAATAGTATTTTAATTATTTTATTTTGTGATATTTGAAGGGTTCTCAAATTTGTCGGAGCAGCAGAGCCCCAGATTTCTATTAAGTAGTCGATGTGGGGCTTTATCAAGGAGTTATATATGGTATAACGCGTTTTTTTCGGAAGACAACGTACTATTCCCCTTAAAGCTCCGGTTAAGGATATCATTTTAGAACGAATTGTTTCAATGTGCGGTTTCCACGTTAATTTATCGTCAATAATAAGACCAAGATACTTTTCTTGCCTAGAAGATTCGCGATATTATAACGTGCCCTAAATATAAGCTGCACTGGAACTATTTGTAAATCCATTAAACTACAGTGACATTCTATTTGGACTTAATTTATTACTCACACCAACACGCACTGTGGTACAAAGTGCCTGTTGGTGTGAGTAATAAAACACCAGTAGAACAAAAGTAGTAAAACCCTTTAAGCACTGAGGTACAAAGGCTATTCAACAGAACATTAAAAATATAACGTAATGTACCGTGGTAGAATTACTCAAGCGATATAATTTTAAGGATTTAGAAATTTTAAGTAGGGATGATGAAGTATCTTTTAGGGAAATCATTTTACTCATATTTCCCGCAATTCCTTTCTACAAATCTTCATACAATCACGTGTGCTATGTGGATATAAATTCTAAACGCATATTTTTTAATTCCTTGCATCTTCGCACACACAGGTTCATACTTCGATTCACAGGCAACAAATTGGCAACAGGTCATAGTTGCCAATTGTCAGCGTAGGAGTATACAATTTATTACTTTTTCTTTTTTTTTATTAGTATCAAAGACAGCAATTCTACGGCTTTTATAAACTGACTTTTACCTTCTATAGTCCGTAAGAAGTGATTAGAAGGATCTCAATGGTTCCAAAATGTGAGTAATGTTTTATGTATGTTCAAATAATAATTTAATAAGTAATTCGAATGATTACATACCTATTATTCTTTATCACATTCTTTGGTTTTATGTGTCTAAACAATGCATGGTTGACTCAGTTTGTCCCTACAGTGTTGGTAACACTGACATCCTAATCAATACCTACGTAGGAAACTCAAATAGCGTCCCTAGTATATGGCAACACTGATAACCTCACTTTTATAATGGCGGATGCGCTTGCGTGATGCCGGTTGCATGTTATTATTGCTTTTAGTTTAGCGTCTATTCGTTTAATCTTCCAGTGCAATTGATTTTTAAGTGTACATAGTTTCTTGGTAAGTTAAACATATAATATAACATTGAAATGTAGTGTTTTAATAGTTTATATGTGTAGTAAACGGCATACGATATCGGCTTTTTCCACCCGTGTCCGTAACAACGCCATGCTCCATGTCGCGTACGCGTACCGCTTGCTAGGTATTTACCGTTATTAATTTAATGAATCGTTCGGTTGGCGCGTTAATGATATCATATCCTGAAACAAGAGCATGATATTGACCATCTATTATAGTTGCTGGCTTTGTCCTTGAGTTCTGCGAATAGGCGCCAAGTAGATAAGTTTTTGTCTCGTGAAAAATAGATTATCTATCATGGCGGGAAACTGGACGAATGTGCAAGCGTCATGATATTATTACTGACATCGTCATCTGAATTTTTAGGATAACGAGAAAATGGTAGCTCAGAAAAAAGGTCGTGGTGCGAAGGCTCAGGCGGTAAAGGCCAAACCTGCAGCGGCGGCCGAGGAACAGATCCCCGAGACAGAGGTAATGGACGCGACCGAAGGCAACGGCGAAGCTGAACCGTCAGGAGTGGCAGAAAACACCGCCGGGGCGCAGGGTGCTGACGGCGAGCAGAGCCAAGAAGCCGGCGCTCAGGCGGGCCAGGAGGCCTCCGACGAGGCAAAGCAAGAGGAGAAAAAAGAGGAGAAGGTGGAGCCTGGTAAACTGCTTGTTGAGAATCTCCCCTCGAGCTACCTCTTTGATTATCAAGTAAAACTCAAAGAACTGTTCTCAAAATACGGAGAAGTGACAACAGTCAAGTAAGTACCTTCATTTTGCATCAGATTTTGCATTAATAATATTTATTTGCTAACATTCAAATATCAGTCCCTAAATTGACACATATATACTAGAAAATAACTGTACATATATTGTATTTAGATGTTGAGATTTGCTTTGAAACAGTCCGAGCTGCAAGTTGCAACCAGACTGTCAACACTGTTGAGAATTTGAGAATGGAGTATTAATGAGAGAAATTTTCTTTCTTTCTAGACGTGGTCCGATCTTTGTTACTGAACTGACCACTACTCCCACATTATCGGCTATTGTCGAATTCAAAAACAAAGAGTCTCTGGACAAGGTAAACAAAAGTTTCTTAACATTTTTATTTCTAATGAAAGTCGATAGTTGCTAATTTTAGAGTAACTGTGCCCAGATTCGGTGCACCGATTGGGCTAATGCATATTTAAGGCTAAGATTTTTCCAAATTATACCTGAAGTTGAGATGTAAGAACCACATTACCCTGGACTCATGTGCAGAATGAGTGACTATTTGAATGTTCGAAAAGGCTGGTCTACTGCGCTGGCTGCTCATTCGTTCACTTTCATGTTTTTTCCATAGTAACTATCAAAATTGCATTGAAACTTTAAGGTAGTAGATCAGCTGACACAATTCTCCTGTCATTTTGTGATGTCTTATGTGTTCTGGGATGGTAGTAACTGACTGACTGATCAGGCTGAATATTGACATTATACTAGCACATACTAAGCACTCCTGATGCTACATAAAGCAGAGCAAACTAAAACTTTTCCCATATGAGAAGTACCACAGTGACCACATTAACAACCATATTTTGTTGGTTTTATTTCTCCTTTTCTAAAGTAATGTTAATCTCGTATATAAATGTATTTCTGTACTCAGTACCCTGCTGTTATATGTCTAGAGTTAGTTACTACCATTTTTTTTCTGTAAAACGTTCCACTGTAACCTCTCTTGAAAATTTTAAGTTTTGTATTATTCTAAACTTAAAGTGTAATTTATATAAATAAGATGCTTTATGCTTGATGCCTGCCTGCTGGCAAGGGCCTGGCATGAATGATACAAATAGATGCTTTATTATAATAACCTGTATGTAATGAATTTGTAATAATTGTTATCTAAATCTCTTTCAAATTATCCCAATGCTATTTACAAAAAAAAAAAGGTAAGCAATTTATTTAATAATTTCATGCCTTCATGTTTAGCAGGCATACCTATTACCTCTTTAAATACTCAAGTTTAAATATTTACACTTGTAAAAATATTTAGAATAATTAAATTTCCTGGAATACAAAAATCTTTAAAAATGATGTATATTTTTGTTAGAGCCTCCAATTAACATGTATTTCCTTTAGGCGCTGTCTGAGGATGGGACGGTGCTGGATGGCATTGCCATCACTGTTGCGCTGGAGTCGCGCGGTGAGACCGCCGTGCTAGTTGGTGTGCCTTACGAGGCTAGTACTGACTATGTGCGAATGCTGTTCTCACAGTGCGGTGAAGTGGCACACATACATGAGTTCAGCAAGACCAAATACAAGATATGTAAGTATGAATAAATATAAAAATTTAAGTTAAATTAAAAATAAATGTGCTTTCTAGTTGAGCTTATTAAACCTGACTTTTTTTGTAGTTTAATTGAAGTAATTTATTAGTTAATGGAAACTTTTGCAAAATGACTCTTATCATTTTCAAAGTCAAATTTACATGCAATTTGATCTGTCCTGCATTGTGGGCTTTCTCCAGGAACTTTGGAACTAGTGCTGGCCGTCACTCACCCATTACCATTAGTAGACATATGCTATCACTTAGTTAGGTGTTTGAAGATGACTGGAGCAGCCATAGCAGCGACAGCATGCATCTAGTATAATGGTAGTGTTTATTGGTGATGAAAGCGCACAAAGCCGATTAGATCAAATTGTATGATAATAAGTAATTTAAAATGTGTGTTATTCAAATATATACTGGTAGGTAAAAAAAGGATTAACAACATAAAACAGAGATTTCCAATCAGTTTTGTCCCATACACCTATATATTTTTACTCTCCGTAGGCCCCGTGCCTATGTTTAAATCTTACTTGCTTGTTGCTATCGTCCCTATAGGGACACAATACACTATAGGAACACATAATAGGGACATAAAGTCCCTGTTATGTGTTCAATTGGTACATGAAGCCATAATAGGGACATAATGCCCCTATTATGTGTTTAATAGGTACCTGAAGGATAATAGGGAGTCCTAAATTCCCTAATATGTTGTATGGAATACACAATAGGGGACCACACTTCAAAAGTATTTTATATTAATAACAATGGATGTTTATCAGTATCACCATTAAAATATGATTTTAAATAAATAAATCTTTAAAGAACCCAAAACTATGTCTAAAATTATTTATTTAAAACTGCTACATAAAAAAAACATGTGACATCATTAATATGTAATTAAACTACTGATTTATGACATGAAACAAGTGTCACCAGAACTTCACAACCCCATAGATAAAATTAGATCATTCATAGGTTAGTAAGGATATACCAGATTATTTGAAATATAATTTTCTTAGATGCCCGCACCAGGATTCTAAGCAGGGACTTGTTGGTTAATAACAGCGCCACATTTGAAGCGACTGCCTAAGGACCCCTGAGAGGGGTCGAACCTCGGCTTAGGGCGTCGCGGAGCTAAACAATCGAACACGCGGCTTCATGCCTGAAGGGCCTATGAGGCGAGGGTCCCAGGTACCTGGTGCACCGCGCCGCGCAGAAGTCCTAACTCTCCGCACTCGGATCCGCCGAGTGCGGTGTGTATACGTGCAGTGTTGGGGTCGGGAAAATGCGCCGTAGCATCCCCATTCATTTAAAAATTTCTCGTTTTGGTTAGAAATATCCAATTTTCGAATAATTATATTTGATATATCATAAAATTATCGATAAATGGCCTACAGAACACACTGGACAAAATCTACATGAATTACTTGATAATTTCAATGTTGTTTTTTCTAAAAATGTTCTTATTTTTACCGTCTTGTCAACTTTTCCTTTCAAATTACACTAAACATATAACCACTACATATGTATCGCTTACTTTCCCATGTAACTAATCGGTTCTTATTCAATTTTACGTAAATATCTTCATAATATTTATTTATATTCATGTAAGTAAAATATGCCAACAATGGCGGACGCCCCGCTCAACCCCGAGTATTTATAATACAAACTTTTTGTGTACTGTCATAAATAATGCATTCTCATTCCTACAAAAATTCAAATCTCACAAAGGGTAGTTCTGGTTGGTGCTTATCTAGTTTTCAAACATGCCAACTATAATGTAGGATTGTAAAAAAATGTGAAAATGAACAAACTAGTCTAGACTGAGCCCGGATATGGGATGCTGAGTGCACATTTCTCTTATATCCGGGCTCAGTCTGTGGGACGAGTAATGGGTTTAAGGTGTAATTGTGAAAAAAAAAAAGCCGTCAAGTGCGAATCCGACTCGCGCACAGAGGATTCCGTAAATAAATATTACCGCAATTTTTTTTTGTTATGTAGCTATAAATTAAAGTTTTCCGATTTTTTCCTTTACTTGTGCTACATGACCTTGTTTCTTACCAAATTTCATGATTCTAGGGCAACGGCAAGTACCCTATAGGTTATGATTTCCTTGCAAGTGTCAAAATATGTGCATAAATGGCCATATGTTTTGACAGATTTGACGTAGAAATTTAGATTTTTTTCACTGCTTGAAGAGACCTGAGTATATAATATTAATTTCAGCTTGATAGCTCCAACCGTCCCTGAGAAACAGAATCTTGACAGACAGACAAAAGGACAACCAAGTGGTCCTATAAGGGTTCCGTTTTCCTTTTGTGGTATGGAACCCTAACCCTACTTGGAGGCAATACGGAAAGTTTCTATGTAACCAGATGTATTGAAAGTGAATGAATAATTTTGTATTATTTTGTAGGCATCACACAAGGGCATAGTTTTATAGATCCTATTTATAGAAATAAATAATTTATCATAGTGAATCATCACATTACATTAATCATTTTAACCCTGATCTATCTACCTTTTGTTTGCACAGTGCGGGTAACATTTGAAGCCAAAGAGTCAGTGGAGAAGGCGCTCAAGTTGGACCGCGAGTTGCGCATCAATGGATTCATGGTTACCGTCGGGAAGTACAGAGATGAAGAGGAACAGAAGGCACACTCAGCCATTGTCAATAAGGTAAACTTACTATTAAATCCGACGGTCACTGAGGGGGTAGCACGGCTAAGTGACACTAAAGTTTGATGTATAACTTATTAAGAAAAGAAGTCACAATACTTGGATGCTGAATTATCTTCGCTTGGTAGTAAACAATCCCTCAAGTTCTCAAAACACCGAAATTGATGCTGAGGCATTGCATTTGGCGCTTTTTAGACATGGTAAATATTCTGTCAACAAAAAGCAGCCAGCATACTTTAAAAACTATCTATGTCAAGCCTAGACCATTTGGTGCTATTTTTACTATTTATTGCTCAACAATTCCTTTACATTCTGTCCTGGTCTGCAGGGTTGACCCTACTAGAACAGGAAAGTTTAATAGTTTCAATGGTCTATAAGCCCCTGGTGTGGATTTATTCTAACTATGGTACTCATATTTGTACATCAATATATTTTTTTACAAATTGTATCTTCTGTGTAGAAATCATTTGCACCCCATATGCAATGGCACACACTGTTAATCGTAAAAAAAATGGTATTGTTTTGTAACCAGTAATTGTGTCTTAAGATAATAAAATCCGCACATCATTATGGCAAATTGAATTTTATGACACGAAATCGTAAACAAATGACATTTAGTTTACATGATATATTGTCAAATAAGAAATCTAACAATATTTTCAAGCAAGTTACAATCTAAATGTAATGTCACAGTATTTAATTTGCTTTGCCTACTAATAGAAAAACTCCATATGTATGGCATCGTGCATTAACATTATAGTTTTAATGACTTGAAAAATAAAAAACTTGAGTACCTCTTTTTAATACCAATAAACATATGGTCGGCATGCATTTTCCATAATTTTTTAAACCATAGAGGTGGCAGTTTAAAACACGCTGTAAAACGGGGCTAAAATAATCTTTCAAATAAATTAATAAAGGATATATCCGAAATACATTTAACATAGTTTCTTCTTTTTATCCAGTTTCTTCTTTTCATCCAGATGTTACACACTCGAAAACGGTACTTTTCCAATGGTTATGATCCTTTGAAGCGTGGTTCCTTAGTTATGTTTTAAACTAACTGCCCATAATGGGCACATAAGAAGTTATCACTAATGCCTTGTATTAAATACACCAGAATAAGCGACAACACTCACAACAACAACAACAGCAGCAACAACAGAATCGCAACAACGCCAATCCACCTGCTAACAACAGCCCCAACACCAACCGTGCCAACTTCAGGGGACGCGGCGCCGCTTTCAACGCCAGGGGCAACTTCAGAGGTAAGCACTACAAGTTACTGTTAGCTTATAACATTGGGATGTTGCAGACACAATATTCCTCATGTTATGCTCTAGTTATTCACAGTATATATGAAGGCAATCCTTGTTCAGCAAATACAATAATATCGGTGCAAAGAAAACTGTTGCTGAACTCTCCAAGTTGTGCAATGAACTCCCAGCCGAGGTTCCCAAAGGACTACAGAATGGGGTTCTTGAAGAAAGGCGTGAAGAGGTATTTGAGGGTCGGCGAGTGACACTCCTGGTGTTGCAAATGTCGATAGGCTATGGTGACTTTTTACCATCAGGCAGACTGTATGTTTGTTTGACACCTATGTGGTATAAAAAAAATCATTGCTATGTTATATCATACCAATGATTTTTTTATCATATACATACCAATGATTTTTTTAACAGTCAGACCACCACCCTCCAAGTAAATTCCATCTCAGGGATCCTCTGATTTCTCTTATCTTCAAACATTATTTCTTGTGAAATGTGTTTTTGCTTTAAACATGTCTATTGTTTGTTAGTATGTAAAAAACATTATTATTGATAACAATGTATAGTTTTCCTGTTATGGGTGATAATCAGGGAAACATTACATTATCCTGGATATGTTATTTCAGTAAATAAAGAAGTTTGTCATTTTATAATAAACCGGTACTAATACAGGGTGGACCATAAGTACGGTAACATTTCAAATGGTTATAAAAAATACAAAAAGAGATATGAGAGAAAAAATGTTTATTTATTTTAAAAGTACAAAAATCAGGGTTTTATTTTTTAAAAATAACATTGTCCAAATATGTCCCCTGTTTAGTTTGGCACTCCTGTAACCTAGAGCGAAAATTTTCCATCACCGCCCGACAAGTGTTTGGAGAAATGTTCTGGATTTCCTCACGTATATTTTCTTTTACTTCTTCAATAGACTGAGGGTTGTTATTAAAAACTTTACTTTTGAGGTATCCCCAAAGGAAAAAGTCCATTGGTGACAAATCCGGGCTGCGGGGTGGCCAGTTAGTTAATATCACCTCTTTTGGATATGAATTTTTGCCTGAAAAATTCACCCCCCAAATGGCCCCATCTTGTTGAAACCATGATCGTTGATTAAAACGAGAGTAGTCCTGTAATGCTGGAGCGAAAAAGTTCTGTAGCATGGCAATGTATCGCTCTGTGTTGACGGTAATGGGACGGCTTCTCTGATTTTCATAAAAATACGGACCAGTAATTCCACTGGCTGATAGAGCTGCCCATACAGTAACCTTGGGCGAGTGTAAGGGTTTTTGGTGCTTCAATTGCGGGTTAGCATCACTCCAGTATCTGCAATTTTGCCTGTTCACATACCCAGTCAGGTGATAATGTGCCTCGTCTGAGAAAAAGATGTTATTGAAGCTCGTAAACCTCTCAAGCATTTCGTTGGCAAACTGCAGTCTCTGAGCGTAGTCATTTGGTCTTAATTGCTGTACAATTTGAATTTTATACGGGTGTAAATGTAAATTCTTGTGTAGAATACAATTTAAAGATGTTTTGGACACATTCAAAACACTTGACCGCTTTCGAGTAGAGAGGTTAGGTTGTTCTCTAACAGATGCTCGTACGCGCTCTATGTCGTCGACGTCCTAGGTCGGCCGGATCGTAGTTGATTTAATGTCGAACCCGTCTCCTCGAACTTCAGTATCCAATTTTTAATAGCACGAGTTGATGGAGCTTGATTTTTATTTCGTATGTTGTACTGTGTACAAAATTTTCGTTGCGCTTCAGTCGCAGAATCGTTGTTGCGATAGTACTCGCGTACGCAAAACGCGCGTTGTGCTCCGTTGAACAACGCCATGGCACTGAATTCTAACTAGCCGCTCTCGCGTTTAGTAACGCCCCGCTCCGCCCTATCCCCCGCAATTCGAAGCAGCGCTCGATTCAAATGTTACCGGGACTTTTGGTCCACCCTGTATATGTACCTATCTACACGCCAGGTCCCTTGCGGGGAGGATGAATGTATACAGCTATAAATGTCAAAGAAGCGAGCTAAGTGTGCGAGTCTTATGGCTCGACTCTCGGTTGTCTACCTACGTCATAAGGGCCTTGGCGTACTAATATAAATTGGTTTATGCTCTTACTCTATGTTTTATTTTAACTTTCGCATTTGTTTATACATATCACTATTGAAGGTATGGGTAACGTGGGGCTCTTTTGGGATGTGGAAAAAGCACTGAACTCGCGTGAACGTCACGCCTAGAATTATATATAGATTGCCTTGTAATTTTATATAATTGATATGTATTTATAAATTTGTTTCATTCATCATTATTTTTAATTTAAAACAGTGCAATAAATGAAAATTTTATTGCTATATTAATACGTTGATAAAAATAATTTCTAAATACTTCCCAAAAAAATTGTTCTTAACAATCCAAAAATAATGTTTACAAGTTTTTGAAGCTCAGAAGTTTTCACTTCCGGCGTGCACTCTTACGAATAATTCAAAAACAAATTGTGGCGAGTCACGTCCTTACTACCGTAAGTCTTATTCTTAGTTGATGTACAGTTATTTATAGTTGCCAACTCGCCCGAAAAACTAGAATAGTCCACCAGAACACAGGATGAGAGAACTTCAATTGGGTTGTGGGTTCAAATCCTACCTAGGCGGACTTTACTATTTTAAAAATATATAGGAATGATATTCAGTTATTATTTTGAAACATGGACACTAATTTAAAACATTTCAAATATAATAATTAACAGGTTGTCATTGTTCTCGTATACCAAAGTTTTATAGGATGGTCATATGCGTTTGAGTAATTGTGCAAATATTTGAGGTTATGAATTATTTCGGGAATTCGAAATTCGCATCATAGAAATAATTGTTCACATTGAAGAGAAGAAGATCTTTCATTTTTGTTTTGACCATCATTTCTGAATCACTATATAAAGTAGTTAATAGTTATAAAATCCTGAGCCAGAAGGCACAACTCGCTATACACAATGCAGTGTTGGTCCTAACGCTAACTTATGGAAGCGAGAGCTGGGTATGGCAGAAAGAGCATGAAAGTAGAATAAACGCGGTCGAAATGCGAGCGCTGCGCAAAATTTGTGGCGTGAGGCTTGTAGACCGTATTCGCAATGATGATGTTAGAAACAGAGTTGGTCTGAAAGAGAGCGTCGGTGTTAAAATAACAAGAGGCATGCTCCGATGGTTCGGACATGTAGAAAGAATGCAAGATGAAAGAATGACGAAGCAGATATACAATGCAAAAGTGGAAGGATGTAGGAGCCGGGGAAGGCCAAGACTTACCTACCATGACCAAATTGGTCGTGTTCTATCAGAAGGTGATGTCAGGAGCCCTAGAAACCGGCGAGCGTGCATGAGAAGAGCAATGAATGTTAAAGAAGCGAGTGAGATATGTAAGGATCGAGTCACGTGGCGGTCGGTTCTCTGCCTACCCCGCAAGGGATTTGGCGTGAAGTTATAGATAGATAGATAGTTATGAAAATGTTGAAATAATTGCTCTGTAGATGAATATTAGGGGAATTGGGTATGAATATTCATAAATCCAGGTTTCCAATATTCATTTTGAATTGCTCATCTTTTCATTCAAAATATAATATATCACTGTTCTGAATGGTAGAATTCTGTTTGATCATTAATCACTTTTTGTTTCAACACATACTTGTCACTGTTCAGTTTTACTTAAAATTCACTCTGAGTCGTTCCTCTTTCCCACAGATAACTATTCAGAATGGTCCAGTATCCTCAACATGTATCCGTCATCTGTTGAACAGATAGGTATGGGTCTGGGTTGGGAAATAATATATGGGTACAGTCAAAGCGCGAATTGAATGCATGGATACATGCTCCAAACATGTAAGCGGACGGAGGGATAGTGATCCAATGACCACAGGCTTCAACTGCATTCAAGTCGTGTATACACTGTATTAGTAACAGTCAGACATCAGCTGATGAATTATCATCTCAGTCTGTATCATACACTTCTGTACATAGGCCTCTCCTCCAAAGTGCCATTTGTCTCGATCCTATGGATGAGAATCTATTTCATGAGTGGGTTTAAACATGGTTGTTTATGCAATACAGTTTGACTTGTTGGTCTAATTATTAATTACTGTTTACATTGGATTGGATTACAAAAAAGTCCCAATAAATTATTTGATTGGACCAATTGTGGTCTATCATAATTATTTGTCTAGGTAGGGAAATAATTTTACATATATATGTACTATATGTAGATAGTTGTATTTTGAAGCAAATAGATCATTTACTAAATGTAACATTGAAAACCGACATAAAATTGTATCTCAAAATAGAAACGATTTATATAAATAAATTGCTGTAACAACAGAAATCATAAATAGTGCTTTTAAAAAAATTGTGAAATATGTTTAAAAAGTTTATCCAAGCTTAAAATCGTAGTGCATTTTCACTGGCAAATTCACTCGTATATGTAGTACAAATTTTGCACGATGGTACACCCAAATACCAAATCAACAATTTAGAATGATGATACATGGTTGTTGACTGAACAGGTGAAAAAATTAAGTGAATATTGAACATTCGAATCTCATCATTCACGACTGTTGTATCTGGATCCACTAATAGATCCCTATGTTCACGTACTTTGTTGTTTTATATTGATGTTGTTCGCACAGGAGCGCGCGGCCGCGGTGCGTTCGGCGGGCGTGGAGGCACGTTCCCGCGCGGCTTCGCTCCCGTCAACTCGTACATGCCCCCGCAGGCGTACATGGGCCGCCCGGTAAATATTATACATTCGCAATAATGAATACCAAACACACTATAATGCTTTTTATTGCTTTGTTTTTTTTATTTTCCCGAGATTAATTCTTTATTTTACTTTTTTGTTTCTGCTATATTGAATACTTGAAAGGCATTAGAAATTTGTAAAGCTAATGTTGTTTGAAAATTACTCTCATCTTGCAGAACTTGCTTTAGCACAAAATAAAGTATAGACACAGAATATATAGGCAACACTAAGTCACAAATCTTATTACATTTTCTGCAGTGTATCACCACGTCTCATATTAGTAATTATAGTTGTGGTAGACATGCGTCTATTTGTTTTCACCGAGTATATATAATACTATTATATATATATATAATAGTGCATCAGGCTCTAGTGTAGCCCATGTTCTATAAATATCATACAAGTCCAGACAACACATGTTATTTGTTTGTATTATTCCATTTCTTAAATTAAATTACATGTAAAAAAATGTCATTACTCTTAGACTAAGCCTTGTCAGAATTAGGCATACACAGTATTATAAAAACCCCGTTATAGCTTAGTCCGCTTGCCGTACAGGTTGCCGAGTCAATTTAGTATTTACTGTATTTTTTTGCATTTCAAACATGCTTTTATTTTTTATTTGCATGCTTCATTTTTCGTAAAGAAACGAATGCATAGAAAAATGTGCAAAGAAATGCAGTATATTGAGTGATTTGAATATGGTAAATATATGAACAGTAATCAGCTTCATACTAGAAATGACCACATGTCCGGTTGGGGAATTTTCAAAGACTAGCCCATGATTTTTATACAATTTGTTACAAAACATTACAATGAGAATTGGCCAAAACATGTCATTGATTTTGATAGTGTAATTACTAAAAGGTTTTATGTTACAAAGTGGGCAAAACATGCCAGTGGTTTTGTATTAGATATAACAAGAAAAAAGTGTTTTGTTTGTATAATTTTATTTATTAGATATATGGTTTGCGCAGGGGATTTTTTTTCCTTAGAGGAATCTCTTCCAGCCTTATTCTCAGTCTTACGGTGAAGAAATGAGGTCGAAGAGAGAACAAATGAAGAAGAGTTGTTTATTATTACCCTTTTTTATAAATTAGGCAGAGATCATACCTATATTACAAATGTAAATTTACTACTGAGGTTAAGAAAGTTTCGGTGTCCTGCCGCGCGCCAGTCTTTGTCCGTATGTCACTTTTTTTTGGTGTGAAGCCGTGTTACTGTATATTATATTCATCATTGTGTGAACACGTTAGGTCTGCTATCTTTGCCATTAACTGATTCTGTGCATTCTTTTCAGAATTACCTGTAGTTGAAAGTTTAGATCTACACGCGAGCAAGGTAACAGCCAGTGAAGTGTTTGATTATCATGTACACTACCATTCAGAAATTTGGAATCTATGTGTCAAATATGTTTTAAACAAAAGAATTAAATGCAACATCGTTTTAATTGTCCACTTAATAAATAAAAATAGTTAAGAATATTTCTTTTGTGTATAATATAAACTAAATTCTGCCTTCACTAGACTGTTCGAAATTTGTACAACTTCTGCACAAATTTTACGCATCCTGTTTGTTAATATATTGAAGTACTCACTCTCCAGCTACCTTCCCGGCTCGCAACAGCTGCCATGCTAGTGGAAGAATGTAGGTTGACTCTCCTATCGAGTTCATTCCATATTAGCGTCTCCTTTGGTTATGCAATGTAATTTTTAAACTGTTCTTTGGTTATTTTTTTTTTTTTCAGATTTATACAATTCCTCTATACTTTTCCAAAAGTATATATTTCTTTGTAGGAAATAAATATAATTAGTTTACAGAAAATATATCAATATTTAAAGGCTTATGCCTCTTTTATTTTATTTCTGATTGATTATAGTAGATTTGCTGTGAAGTTGTAAATTTCAAAAAAACTAGGATTCGTAAATTCCGGCACTTGTAGCCTGTAAATATAGAATCCGGGACCAGAAAAATACAAAATCCAGTAATTGTTCCGGTTTTCTCAGCTATCTCGTAATCCTAGGTCTTACCATATCTATGCCTGTTTTTGTGGGCAGTTCACGAGAACTGACAGTGTAGAAAGTGGCGAGTGTGGGTTTCATTTTGAGAATACTTCAAGCTTGGGTAATTGGTCGCTAAATAGCCTTGTTTTTATTAAAGAATCATTATTGTTTATTAAAGAATCATTTTCCGTTTCAATGGAAATTTTCTTTTTATTGGTTCAAAAAAAAAGGTTTGTCAAAAGCAGCTTTTATTTTTAATGTAAAAAAAAATGGAAATTAAAATCTTTATTATTACTACAACGCGCACAATACACATTTACAAGCAATGGAATAAATTAATACAGTTATTTTAGTGGTTGTAGGTAGACTTAATTTTACAAATAAGGAATAACTATTGGTTGCCTCACTAGGCAAGCCTGTACCGAGACAGCCTTTATCACAAGTTAACATGTTAATGTTTGCCTCAGATAGAGAAACTGTTTCACAAATCTATTAAATAATCTTATGTATAAAGTGACTGAACATATTATACAAACATACATATACATTATATAAATAGGCTATACAATGAGTCTGCACCCAAATAGCAAGGCTCAAAACCGACTCCAAATATATAGCTATATTCCATTGTAGGCTCCCTCTCCCACCCTCATCTGAACACAAACTCACTGTTCAGTGTTTAAAATGTCCTCTGTATTATCTATCATAGCAAGCATTATCCTAGATTATTGAAATTCTGACAATCAGGAAAAGTAAATTGTTTTTTACGTCGCTTTATAAGGTTTTTAATGTTTCATTGAGTAGAGAAGTTTGCGACTCACGAGTGATGCTCGAAAATGATAAATGTAAGTTTCCAAACTTTTCAACGGTAGTGTATATGCTCGTGTTTATAGGGGAACTAGGTATCCGCCCCGGCTTCGCACGGGTGATATGATCGCTACCAAACTTCATAGGATCACCTGCTGGGCTAACCAGAAGATTCACTGAAAATTTCATCAAAATCTGCCCAGCCGTTGGTCCATAGAGTCCATCGAGGACATAATTCATTTTTATATAATTATATAGATTGTGACAGTTGTAGGCAAAATATTATTTCAGGTACACTCGCGATATCAACATATGTCAAATATATAAAATGTTGTCATAGTAAGGCTGCTCTCTTACGGATCAGGTAACTTCGGCGCAGTAAGTCGTGTCGTACCTATTTTTCTGCTAGTCACGCACGCGGCCTCTGCGTGTCTTACGCCCAGTGATACGGAAATGGGGGAAGAAATGATTGAAACGATTTTTCGTCTCATTGGAACTAGTCGTCACCCACTTTGAAATATACAAGAGAAAGTACAACTGACAAGATACACGAGGAAGTGTCTCAATTTAAGAGAAGTAGGGCGTATCAAAGCAAGTATGGGGAAGTACCTTCACCTCACAGAAAACCGCGGCCATAGAACAATTCCCTTGAGGCTTATTGTGTTCCTGCGTGTGAGTGGGGTAACCAGTAAGCTCCTAAGGAGTTGTTGTGTTAGCAGCAGGGGTAGGCATCGCGCGAGTGATATTTAAAATATTGCGAGCGTTTATAGGCTACCTACGGTAACCGCTTTACATAAGGTGGGCCGTATGCGTGTATGCCACCCGACTTTGTATAAAAAAAAAAAACTAAAATTATATTCAATATGTTATCATTATGTCAAAACCGGCGCGCTGACGCGTGTGCGACCGGGACACAGTGTGTACAGAGCGATAACCTGCCGCCTGCCGCCTGCCGCCTGCCGCGGCGCACGCACACTGCGCGCAGGACTTGCTTGAAGTTTACCGACCCGCGAGAGAGCGCTATAAAGATGCAAGATAGCAGCCATTGATATTATCCATTCTAAAATATGTATCAATTCTTAAGAATTTATTGATGAATTCATAACACGCTAGATACTTAACAGTATGATCGAACAAAAAAATGATTGAAGTGAAAAATCCTATCTCATCCCAAAAATCCAATTTCGAAAAGCAAGTTCATGTTTTTATTACATTCATATGAAAATATTCATAAAAAAAAAAAATGATTAATAAAAACACAAATATAATATTTTTTGAAAACGTACAGCTTACATACATATGAAAATATACAACTACATTATGGCTATGTAGATGTATATTTTCAAAATTTATTTATTTTCCACCAAATTTTAATTAAGCATGAACATTTGATAGGTTTTGTTGGTAAATTATTTTTTATGCTAAGTACGTTTTTAATTGGAGAACATTTATCACACAATAACTTATTGTCTAAATGTTACACACACCACAATTTGTCATTTGGAAAATGACCACTGGCGAAGAAGAAACGTCGAGAGAATTTTGGCAATACGTTTTCTAATTAATATTACAATAAATTTATGTCAGATTTTTTTCCCCAATTGAATGTTGGCGAGTAGCAGGCGATCATAAATTGCAACTAGTTATGTTATCCAGCAGGGCGGGTTCATGAACGACGGGCAGCGGCCGAACAAGCGGCCCCGGCTGTAACCGTACTCCAGAGACATGTCAACCGTGCGTCGTCCTCCTATGTTCGTGTGTTGTGAGTGTGCCGAGCGTCCCAGAGACTACAGTGACATACAGTATCGAGATAAATCTAGCTAATTGTATTTACTAAGACATTGAATAAAAATAATTGTAAGCTATTTTGACGAGAATACATGTAATTACTAACATTCCGCTGTTTTATTTGTATAATCAATCACATTCAGAAGGTCACCTGCATTCGGAATTGCCGCGGGTACAGCACTAATAGACGTAAATTTAAATTTCACTTCGTAGCGTCACTGTCCAGTTGTAACTAATTATAAGTATGTTAACTAGATCTCTTAGATATTTTTGATAAGCTCGGTGGCGCAGTGGCGAAACACGCTGTTACGTTACTTTGACACCTACCACCTCGTGGGTTCGATTCCCACACAGGGCAAACATGTATATGTATGGACATGTCTTTTTGTTTTGGTCTGGGAGGCAGTAGCATCAAAGCACCCCATCTGGGGATGTTTCTCCACCTCATAGAAAACTGCAGACAAAACTCCCTAGAGCCAGTCTTTCTCAAAGTGAGCGATAACGCCTTGTGCTAGACGGGGGGCGGTAAGGGGCCTGGAAAAAAATGGGGCACGTTGGCGTGGTTTAGGGGGGCCGATGGTTGATTTGTAATTTCATTTATATTTTAAAATTCACTGAAATTAAAACCTAGCTAAATAAAATTCTCGTGTCACAATGTTAGTTACCATTCTCCTTCGAAACGGCTTGACCGATTTTGATGAAATTTTATATGCATATTCAGTAGGTCTGAGAATCGGCTACTATCTATACAAGTTTTTGTTAAATAACGTGATTTATGCAATCCTGTAGCAATCAGCTTGTTCATCGTTCATTTCTAACTTGCTCAGTAAAACTGAGCGTTGAAAGAGATAAACGAGTTTGCATGTTTGTCTTATTCCTGTCTGTTTGTCATTGTGGTTTTTAAAGTTTTAGGAATGTAAAAAAAAATTTGTGTAGCTCAAAAATACGAGTAATTGACTTTTAAAGTGGGCGGTAGGTGGAATAAGTTTGAGAGTCTCTGAGGGTTGTGTACCTGCATGTGAGTGAGGTCACCAGTAAGCTCCTAAGGAGTTGCTCATTGTCATTAGCATTCATATTCTGCCTCCGACGTCATAGGCTATGTGACGTCAGTAAAAATCAATATGGCGGACGTAATCCTTCATCCCCGGAGTGTGTATAGCTAATATGACGTCAGCACAAAACCCACTAAGTTTGGATCTGCTTTCGTTAAAATCGGTTGGACCGTTTCAGAAACATAAGCTTTATCCTAGTATTGGTTTTTATGAACTTAATTGGATAAAGCACACATTTATGAAATAAAATCGGCCAAGTGCGAGCCGGACTCGCGCACGAAGGGTTCCGTACCATTATCTATAAAAACGGCAAAAAATCACGTTTGTTGTATGGGAGCCCCCTTAAATATTTGTTTTATTTTAATTCAATTATTTATTTTTAAAGTGAATATATAATTAAATATTCTGTGAATATTTCAAGCGTCTACCTGTTGCCGTTATCAATATCGAGGAAAAACTAGCAAAAAAATCACGTTTGTTATATGGGAGCCCCCTTAAATATTTATGTTATTCTGTTTTTTAGTATTTGTTGTTATAGCGGCAACAGTAATACATCATCTGTGAAAATTTCAACTGTCTAATTATCACGGTTCGTGAGATACAGCCTGGTGACAGACGGACGGACGGACAGCGGAGTCTCAGTAATAGGGTTCCGTTTTAGCCTTTGGGTACGGAACCCTAAAAACACTTGTATATTACCAATAAATCATTTGCATCGTATTTGTATTGTTTGTTTCTGACGATGCTCAGATATTGACTGCGTAGTTATTGTTGATCGACCCCGCTTTGCGTGCTTTCGCCATCAATTAGTTCTTGTGAACCAGCGCCGGCCGGCATCCACCCACTACCGTTAGTAGATGCAACATGCCGTTGCTGCCGTGGCTGCTCCGGTAATCTCTGCCTCATACAATATATACACAGCTCTTTGCTATTACAACAGACAGAAAAGAACATGTATAAAACAAGAGCATAAATACAATGTTATCATATCATAAGCACAGCAAACAGTGTTGTGCGATGCAACAGATTGGTCTCGTCTCAGTATGTTGTCGAAGCCTGTGTAGCAGATCCGATTCTGATGTTCAGTCCAGACCAGTCCGCAGTGACACCGACGGACGGAACAAACAAGCACTAACAAACACTACAATTATTCAAAATACGATAAACACAGATGAAGAGAAACAAATACAGTTTTATACGATAATTTAGAACTAGTTATTAGAGTCCGAAAAACTATAAAATAATATTCCGATTGAGAACTGATTGCCAAAACGAAAATGCAGGTAAAAATAGGCGTACGGCCGGCCTAATAGTAAGTACTACCTTACCCTAAGGCCGCTTGCAACACCAAGAGCAACTTGCGTTTTGCTTCATTGTTAATTATCCGAGGTCGGTTTTTTTGAAGTTGCGTTTACTGACATGGGCAATGAATCATTTAATGATGGTAGCCAGGAACTACTTACGTACTTTCCAAACACGGAGGAGCTCGGGATATTATTATGCAACTATATCAAAGTGTTATGTTATGGCCGACGCTATTTCACTTAAGTGGTGGTTTGACAAACTGTCATCATCAATTCATCCTACGACTTTCTACCTATTTCTTGAGATCGCATCTCCCGTTAGTTGATGAATTGATCCATATGCGTGTACTACGGGGGGCGTGCATTCGAGAACCTGTTTTTCCCAGTGGTTGGT
Organism: Pyralis farinalis; assembly: GCA_947507595.1. Classification (NCBI taxonomy): domain Eukaryota; kingdom Metazoa; phylum Arthropoda; class Insecta; order Lepidoptera; family Pyralidae; genus Pyralis; species Pyralis farinalis. Next base: position 1,904,281 of record OX382261.1, on the reverse strand, counting down.
TCAGAGTTCTATTCTGTTGACAAGCAGTAAATTGTTAAAGTTTTTTACGAACTCGTAGTTACAAAACGATCGCATCTTCTTAACGTTATCCCGTTTCCTAATCGATTAGGATAGGCGGGGTCCGTTACATAAGCGTAAGGATTTGGCGAAAATACTAGTTTTATTTGGAACGACTGCCACAACCCAGAGGAAAAACTAGACTTTTCTTAGATGAGATCGCACGTTTTCTTCGTAATGTTTTCCTTCACCGTCGGCTAGTGATAATTACAAATATGTACATAACGAATTTAGTGGTACATGTCACAATATGAACCGTTAACCAGTTGGTCAATAGACCGGTTTTTTATCCACTGGGCCTACACTGGTCCTTCTGAACATAACAACAAGCATCTGTCATACAGAAATATATTAAAATAAAAAATAAGAGTGTGCTTTAGACCACACGACTGAAGTAAAACTTCTTTAGCTCCATAGTGTGATACAGACAATAGGCCTGCACTGTGTCTTACATATATGAAACTTAACTCGCTAGAGAGAAAGAGAGAGAAAATGTGTGCTCGCACCTCCTTCTCTTGCCCCTACAGTAATATACGAAACGTAACTCTCTCTGTCTATCTTCACTAACTTATATCTGCCTCTCAACTTCCGTTCGCCTCGCCCTATCACACTTTTTGTAACGCTCTCGTAACGCATTCACCAGCTTACTTCCCAAGTCGAGCGTGCGTAAAGAAGTTTTATTTCAATAAAACATTACGTTCGTCGATTCAAGCATTAACGAACGTAATGTTTTATCATTAAGAAATTATATCTTTGGAGTCAAAGCCGTCCTCAGCGGCACGTGGTGTACCCTGCTAATTAACACCGAGGCTCTAGCGAAAGACAGTTGGGGCGCATTATAGCAGCCCAAATAGTGAAGTACATTTCTACAGAAGAAGTAAAATAATAACTAATTTGGCGGTTGACGCGTGAGTGATATTCAAACACATTACGTCGGGTGGGCCGTGTACTTGTTTGTCTATCGATGTTGTCTAAAAATACAAATAAAAGGAATTTTCGTTTTGTGTTCATTTCAATAATCAATAACCGCGATGCCAACTTTTACCCTATTATTATATTTACATTTAGAGCCTACATTGTTAATCCGCTATTAGATACTGTTAGAGTTACTGTATAGTTTGTTTACATACCATTCGCTGTTGGTAAATACAAACAATCTCTCCGCCCCGGCTAGGTATCGTTACATTGAACGACTGCAATTAACGCTTTTATTGAGTTATCTGACAGGCGAGCGTGCGCACGGGCACATCACTACGTCAATAGACTCGCTTTTAACATTACTGGTAAATTAAAGAATGTAATTATGTGCAAAAAAGTTTGCTTAACCGTTTTACTTTTTTTGGTACTGGCTGAATGCTCGCGGAGTCCGCGGCGAAATGCGACGGTTTCGAAAAAGGAGCCCCAGATGAAAACTGGCGGCTCGCGATCTCATTATGGCAGGAGTCTGCGGCCGCGCGGCGATCTCATGGAGAACCTATTTAATATTTACGATCCGTCATTTTTGTCAACTGTGTGGCCGAAAATAACGAACGGTGTGCATATAGTAGTGAGCGGGGATTGCTGGAACGATCTGGGAGTGTTGTACAGAGACCTGGCCGATGGAGAGCTGTGGGCCTACCGAGGTATGTACAGCATCTATGATATTATTAACAAGTTACAGAACAGTGCCAGTTTTGGGATCCGACATTTAGGACAATAAAAAAATGCATCTCTGTGACTTGTAATGTTCTATTTTTTTCCCACTGTATGTACTATTTCGCACAAAGCTGTAAAGGCTGTGAATTTATTTTAAAGTTGTCAGAGGCTTACCGATATATATACAGGTACAGTCATTACCGGAACGTATAACTTTGTGATAAGCAAACTAGCGTCAAGCGAGACCGAGATGTGGCATAGAGAAATTAATATAGTAGTCCGATCGAAGAACCCTGAGGAGGGTGCTGCACTGGTAGCAGGAATGAGAACATGCAAGCAAATGTTGCGAGATAATTAGATATGTATTCTTTATTTGCCATTGGGTTCTCACGGGCACTTAAACATGTTTTAAGGTCGGTACGCATACCCACCTGATACAAAACAGTTACTGTAGCCTATTAACGCTTGGTAACATATTAAGTATCACTCGCGCGGCGCCTCCTCTGCTGCTTACACAGCAACTCCTTGGGAGTTTACTGGTGACCTCACTCACACGCAGAAACACAACAACCCTCTAGGGAGTTGTTATTTGGTTCCGGTTTTCTGTGAGGTGGAGGTACTTTCTCAGACGGACTGCTTTGATGCGCCCTACCTCTCTTAAGTACCCTACCCTACGTCTTACATGCTTAAAATAATCATAATCCGTTTTTATTTTTTGAATTACCAGCATTTCGAAAATGATCATTGGCGAACAAGAAATGCCGTAATAAACTTTTCATATAGGTTTTTTCCAATTGATGTTACAATAAATCACAGCAATAATAATAAAATAATAGAAAAAAAATATCGATTGTATAATAAGCCCTTGCACAAGTCCAGAGACAACGGTTTCTCTTTAGACCGGGGCAGTGGTTCCTAATACCTCCTTCCAATTTAATTAGGGATTTGGAGTAGTAAGGGAAAACTAGTAAAGTTTTCTGTTAAAAAGATCTTAAGTGAAATGTTGATGATTTTTTTAGTTGTGGTCTCGATTTACTACTTCCAATCATTAAGTGGAAGGAAAGCAGACGTTCAGACTCGCATTTCATTACTTTCAAAGTCTACGGTGTAAACTATGTATTAGCTCAATAGACAGAATAAAACCAGTTGAGAATGCGCAAGCTTGCATTGCCAGAGGAACACCTGGCTCGTCAATTATATAACAATTTTTTTTTTTTATTAATTTGTCGGCCATTTTGACCATGTTCCTTAAGAGATAGGAACGGTGTTCCTGAACATTCCTATTCTACTTTTTTATGCTGAATCCGAATCTGAAGTCAAAATTCGAATATTCGAAAAAAAACGCACACCCAGACAAACATAATATAGATTTCATGTGGAACGGTGTTCCTGAACAGATGGAGAACTAAGAAAGACATCAACGCACCGACTTTAATAAATGCTACATTTTCTATCCTAATAATATTTTTCTATCAAAACAATTTGGATAAAAAAGTCCACAGAACGACAAAAACTAATTACTATTTTGTTTTTAGAGAAATTATAAATCCTTCTTAGCGTTATTTCGTTTCCTAATAAACCTAAGCCTAAGGATTTGGCGAAGATAGTGATTTTTAAATAGAGCGACTGCCGTCAGACCTGAATAACCCAGAGGGTAAATCAGACCTTTCTTAAGTTAGGCCACACGTTCTTCGAAATATAATTTCTTGTACGGTTCACAGGTCACGTTGTTTTCCTTCACCGCCGAGCAAGATATAATTACAAATATGTACACAAATTCGAAAAACACGAACTTAATGGTACATGTCAGGATTCGAATCGATCGGATTTTTACGAGATTATTTATTTCCACCAAATTAATGTGCACGTCCGTTTTATCCAGGTTTCAGTTGGAGCTAAGTGTGTGAAATTTGTACCGTTCTTTTATCGAAAATCATAAGAGGTACAATCGAACTTTGAGTGTCAAGCTTGATCTGGTCTTAGCTGTACCTGTAAGGGAATTCCGTTGATTTTATACTCTCTGACATTCTTAAGTAAAGTTAAAATACTTGCTGTAATTAATTATACGTAGGTCACACTATAAGTTTTGCGTAACTTAAAAAAACAACATGTTATAACCAAAATATTATGTTTATTGCATTTCAAAATACTCTCCTTTACATTTTAAACATTATTTCATGCGATCGAACCATTTTTTAAAACAGGAGGACCACAGATCTGAAGGCATGTTTTCTACGTGCTGATTGAACGCTATCACTGCCTCTTCGGAGTTGGTAAAAGTGAAACCTCTAATCAAATCTTTGATTTTGGGGAAAATACAGAAATCACAGGGTGCTAGGTCGGGGATATGCGCAGGATGGGTAACGAGTTGTACTTTTTCGGAAGTTAAAAAGGACTTTGTTTTCTTTGTTTTGTTGGCCGTGTGTGAAGAAGTGTTGTCATGATGTAGGAGAACGCGGTTTTTTGGTCGTCTTTCGCGAACTTTTTCATAACATGGGTAAACATACGTAAATACATTTTTTTTTGTAAATACATACTTATTATACATAGAAAATACCCAGACCAATACAAACAGACATGTTCATGCACACAAATGTTTGTACTGTGTGGGAATCGAACCCACGAGCGTTGGTGTCAAAGTAGCGTAACAGCGCGTTCCACCACTGAGCCACCGAGCTTGTCATAATAAAAAAGATATAACGTAAAATGTTACATTTTTGAGCTCTCCCAGTCACGACGATACATTCATATATTTTTTTGTTCATTTCTTACGGTTTTTATTTCTCGATTTTCCACCATTTCGTAAATACCCATTGGCGAAGAAGAAAAGCTGAAAGAAACCTACTAAATTAGATCTTCCACACAGAACAAATATGTGTGTGTATGATCATGTCGTTTGACTTGGTTGTTGGGCTGTTTCTCTTAAAACACGCCACCTAGGGAAGTACCTCCACCTCTTAGAAAGTTGCAGCCAAATAACGGAGCTGTCATCTCGCGTGTGATCCTTAATATATAGAAGCGTTCATAGGTGCCGCTTTACATCAGGTGGGTCGTATGTTTAAACATATCCCGACGTTGTATGTAACAATAGTCGATTTGTCATAAAATCTAATCGATTCTATAATAAATCGCCTGAAACAGGTTTCGCTAAATTTATAATAAAAGATTTGACAATCCTAGAAAGTTGTTGTACCGGCGTACGCCACTTATTTTTGCTTCTAAGTCCTTCACTAAATTTTAGGAACGCCTTTATATTTTTCCTAGTATGCGTTTTCATATATTTTTATGCAGTACCTTAAAAAAACAGTCAACCGTTAGCGTCCATTTTACTATGAACGCTAGTAATTTTAACATTACTCCTGGTAAATAAGCTTTAGAATTTATTAGCTATAGAGTCAAAGAAATATTCTTGTCTTCATACATATCTGAATATTTCATGAAACCAGCTCACTACCTCAATCGCAACACAACGTCAGTTTATGTATAAATATTGTATTTATAAACGGGTAGGTTTAGAAGGTGCCTGAATATCGACTCATAGTTTCGAACTAGTTTAACCTGTAATTAAGCACTTTCTATAACAAGTTAAAAACACTAGATGTTTGATACTAGTCATTAATTAGGTTACAACTGTCGTCTGTGTCTGTCGGTTACGCACCTATGAGTATAAATAATAAAAGACAGCTAGGTGTTGGAGTGAAAGTGGCTTATATTCGTCATAGACAGCAAAATGAAAGCTATCCTTATCGGTATATGGCACACCTGGCCAATTACAAAACAAGGGTCTGAAGAAGACTGTCTTGATTTCGAACCAAATAACAATTCCTCGCTTGTCGAATTTCTGCAAAAGATTAACGATGTGAGGGGGCTTCTGAGTGGCGAGACTCTGATGATGTTTACTGGAGGTAGATGGAATTCTTATAAACATGAAATATATTACCTATTTCCAAGTATTTTACCAGAGGGAGACTTTGTACGAAAGCCGTCTGTCTCACCTATTTCTACCGCCAAGCAGCTATATTTATATAGCTGTGTCCAGGTTTGAAGGGTGAGATATGGCAGAGAAATTACTGGGTACCGTGACGAAACAGCCTTAGGTCAGAAGATTGGCAGCGCGCGAGTAACATACCCGTGGTGTTGCGAGCGTCAATAGTCTATTCATTGGATGATGGTTGTGTTTCTACAAGTGAATGAAGGAAACCCCTGAGGAGTTGCTGGAATAGTAGCGGGGGTGGTACCCGCGAACGATACTTGTATTCATAGGGTAGCAGCAATCACGTGTTCGAGATATAAAATTGTTTGTTGTTGTTAATGTAATTTTTACAGCTTCTTCATAGTTTTGTAAGAGAAATAATTTTTTTGTACACCGTCGGGAGGCATACCCGCAGAAGGCCCGCCCGATGCAAAGTGGATATCGTAGCCTATGAATGCTTTCAATACATGAAGTGACACACGCGCGATGCCACCTGCGCTGCTAACACAACACCCTGTTAGGAGCTTACAGGTGCAACGCAATAACCCTCCAGAGAGTTGTTATTTGACTGCGGTTTTTATGTGAGGTGGAGATACTTCCCCAGACGAGCTGCTTTGATGCGCTCTTAAAACACCTAGACCAAGACAATCAGACATGTTCACGCACATAAGTGTTTGTCCTGCGTTGGATTCGAACCACGAGCGTTGGTGCTAAAGTAGCATTGTTAACCACTCAGCCACTGAGGTCGTTTCACATGCATGCAAACACAATCAAGTTGCAAACCAAATGAGGCCTAAATTTTAGCTGTATTTATATCCACCTATAAAATAAGATTTGTTAAGCAACATAAGTGACTGTTCATTTCGTGCTCTGTCTTTTTGGCAAAAATATCCCAACTTTCTCTGAGGGTTAACCTACTAAGTACTTCTATTCATACCAAATTATTAAATTCCATTCCGAAACATAATAACTTTGATAATATTTATGGTTCATAATTACCAATGAACATCTCACGACCGCGAGCCTCTCCAATCAACCGTTACTGCGAAGGTACAACCAGATAATTGGTATCTACAGGGCTATTCCCCATAAAATATGTATATTACCGTAAAAGAAGCCGTTGTTTCCAAATCGCGAGTCGATTTCTACAGTTTTGTACATTCTTGTGTGTGTCATATACTGAATGGTTCTTAATTTCACTATTGCAAGTAAGTTTATATTTTTTTTGTTTTACATTAGAGCTTTAGGCAGCTCTAAAAAGAAACATTATATGTAATCCGCTGTTTTTCAGTCAGTACGTCACATAATTCCATCTCAAATGAAATTAGTTACACATTTGAAATTTGGTTACGTATGGTATCCAAATTGTGCAAAGTATTAATCCAAAACCGGATGTTTATTTAGACATTCAATTCAGTTATTTTTCATTGGTTTTCAGTTCTAAATTTTTTTGTTTTACCATGACGTACAAGGGTGTCATATTTTGAGTTCACCAAGTAGAGTAATGTTTTTACTATTTGTAATGGCCTATCTCAGGACTAATATACAAGCATACGGCCTCCTTTGTGTTAACGCTTGCGCGTTGCCACCCGTGCTGCTCAGTACAGTGACTCCTCCATTTTCCTCCTTATGGGTACGGCAGAAGAATAATAAAAGTTGGGTATATGCTGTAAATGAGAGCGCTGAGGAGTATGGAGTTAAAATGATTGGCAGAGTGCAAATCAAATTGGTGATGTACTGACTTTCTCAACAAATCAAAAGCACCCAAAACTGAAGAGGCTGATGTTTGCATCGCACTTGGCGTTCCATATTTTCTGCCTACCCCAATGGGAGACAGATGAGAATATGTGTATGTATGTATGTAGTAACGGGAATGGAGTGAAGGTACGGAATCCTAAAAAATAAACGTTTCATTGAAAGTGGCGGTTCAGGAAATGTTAAAATGGTAATACATAGGAAGACAGTGAGCCGTCCGTGTACTTGTGGTACAATTACTGCACAAAAACCTGCCGCCACCGTGTGAATGGTAATTCGAGTGGATTAATGCGTGTTTCTGTTTACGCTTTTTTGAAAGGAAGCCACGAGTATCGTAGGTATGTAGTTCACTATGTTAACGATTATATGTTGTAACCGGCTGATTGATGTGTGCCTCTACAAAAAATGATGGAAAATCTTCCTCGTGAAAAACACATGCTTGTGCCGACTTCCTGGCGACCGGTCAAACTGTTTCTGAGTTCATCTGTCGTGAATATACCGATATCCAGACGAAATAAATGCTAATAAGAAATTATAATTATAATATAGTTATTAAGAAATTAAAACAGGTCGTTGGCAGACATGTTTTTTAATATATAATGTTTCTATTAAAAAAATAAGTAATATTCAAATTCATTTAGTTACTTTTTTATAATATAGGAATACTTGTGGTCCCCCATACAGGTCGAGGGCACAATTATCATCAGCTCACACAAGATACCTTGCATACTTTAACCTTCTTCATAGCGCGGTCCCGCTTCCTAATCCATGGGGATTAACGGCGTCCGTTAACCATTCCTGAGGATTTGGCGAACATACTAATTTTAACGTTAAACGACTGCCAACAGCCTCCACAACAAAAGTGGGGAAAACAGACCTTTCTTAAAGCTATAGCTTACACATGGCGTAACCTAGCAATAATAGAGTCCCTCTCTAGAAAGTAGAGAGCCCTCGAGGGTCTCGCAAATGAGGGAAGGCCGAAGCTCTATTCAATAAGAAATCTAATAAGAGAAGGTACATTGACAATTCCAGCCAGACAAGTAAAAGCAAGGCTATCAGAACGCTGGTGCAGAGTTGACGCATTAGAAGCTGTGGCAACGCACTAGCGACACTATTTTTTTATACTTCGTCGGGAGGCATACAAGCATACGGACCGCCTGATGTAAAGCGGATACCGTAGCCTATTAACGCTTGCGATATATTAAGTATCACTCGCACGATGCCTCCTCTGCTGATTACACAGCAACTCTTTGGGAACTTCCTGGTGACGTCACTCACACGCAGGGACACAACCACCCTCTAAGGAGTTGTTATTTGGGTGCGGTTTTCTGTGAGGTGGAGGTACTTCATCAGACGGGCTACTTTGATGCGCCCTACCTCTTTAAAAACATCCAGACCAAGACAAACATACATGTTCATGCACACAAAAGTTTGCCTTGTGTAGGAATCGAACCCACGAGCGTTGGTGTCAAAGTCGCGTCATTCACGACTGAGCCACCGAGCTCGTCAAAATACTACAATCTATACATAGTCTGTAGTAGACAGCATGAATCTTTGTCCTACGGTAACCGCTTAAATATGTACTCGTATGTATATTTTCACGCCAGATCTCTTGCGGGGTAGGCAGAGAGAACCAAGTGCCATAAGACGCACACTTCACTTGCTTCTTTAACGTGCATGGCTCTTTTAAATATTAAAAAAATAATAAAAACTTAAAAATTCTAATCAAAAATATGACACCGCTCTCTGTTAACAATATTTGCTAATTAGCTGCCTTGGTAAGATTTGATTACATGAAACTGACAGTGTCGGAGGAATGTTTCCTCTATTACAAAAAAACAGGTTTACCAATCCTCACCAATTTTTTAACCTCTTCGGTGTTATTCTAAGATAATTTGGTTTTCAAATAGACGAGTATGATATTTTGTTTGTATATTATTTTTGTCCATTGTGACATTATTTTTGTACTTAGGTAGGTAGGATTTTTTTTAATGAAACATACTTTGCGCGGGGCCTATTAGTAGGCTTATTACTAATAATACAGTAGTAAAGTAGCATTATTAACAACTATGCCATAAGGCTGGTCAAAATACTTACTTACTATCAAGACTTAGTATCAAAAAGGCAATGTTTTTACAACTTTATTTATATAGCTTATTATAGCTATATAAATAAAGTTGTAAAAACACTTCTATTCAACATTTATTACTTGGATTATATTGGAAATTCCATGTTTTAATAGGAGCATCGTACTTTTCATTAATTGTGAGATCTTTGGTTTGGTTTTAAATCTATAACTTCACATCAAGACTTGCGAGATAGACAGACAGAGTATATTAAGTGAGGTAGGATGCATTAAAGTTTCCCGTCTGGGGAAGTATCTCCACCGCATAGAAGACCGCAGCCGTATAACAACTCTCTAGATTCCTTAGATGGTTGTTGTGTTCCTGTGTGTGAGTGAGGTCTCCAGTGAGCTCCTAAGGAGTTGATGTGTCAGCAGCAGAGCAGGCATCGTGCGAGTGATACTTAATGCAAGCGCTCATAGGCTGCAGTAATCGCTTTGTATCAGGTGGACCGTATGTTTGTATGCCTTCCGACGTTGTATAAAAAAAAACTAATAGCTCATGCCTTTTCTTGCTAGCCCGTGATGAAATGGATTCTTTTCTTTTCTCCTGATAAGTCACTCGTCTGCTTTAGGCAGTGACTCAGTACAGTCGGAGGCGTTTTCGAAAAAAATAAAACTAGAGTTGACATAGGATCATGAAACGTGGTAAGAAGCAAGAACTCCTGACAAATAAGGCCATCTGATGTACTTTGGAAGCTAATTTGTCCTGTGATATTTTTATGGTTGGTGCAATGAAGAGTAATTTATTAATCGTATATGGAATAACATAATTTCGCCGTTACGTTGCTATGTCTGCCTGTCTGATGGTGTTACAAGAAATTTCAACTTATTCGGATAATGTTGATCTAAAAGATTATGAATGTAACACAAAAGAGTACTCTAGCCCATCATTGTTTGTACTATTGTTAGTGACTTGCCTATGTGTACTCATATTTTATTCAGGACCTATATTATTATTAATTACAGAAAAAGGAAAAGAGTTATAATAAACGAAATTACAAAAATAACTACGCTTTCAATAATAATTTACTTACATCGAACGCTTTCAACAATAATGTTTTCATTGAACTTTTGACATAACGCCGATCGTAGAAGGTTCAATGTTAAAACGTTTTTCACGTACATAAATATTTTTTATTATTTATTTATATTTATTTATTACCATCACGCAGGCCGTACACCTGTTTGCCTAGTAGTATAAAAATAGCATAAACAGCTTCATCAAATATACCTCATCTCCGTCCACTATTGCAGTCAAACCTTTTTCCTTAGAACATATATCCTAATGTAACGTTTATACAGCGACATATGTGTATGTGTTCTCCTGCGATATTACAAAATTACCCAACAATATCGTGATGTATTACATAACAATATTTCTTCTAAATATTCATGCGTTCGATGCTCTGAGACAGTGAACTCAAACGTTAGAAAACACACGCAATTATTCGATCAAATCCAACTTATGAGACCAATCGATAATGTGTATTTATCTTTGTCATGCATCAGTATTGTCGTGTAGATATGCGGTTTGGGGTCTGCCAGCGATCTCAATATAGAAGTGTTGCATACTTCTGTAACGGTTATCTGAATATTTCTTCGTGCATTGAAATAAAGTTGATATTAATCACGATTGTTTATGCATGATGATTTCGAGAGTGAACGTAATTTGAACTGCAACAGTTCTGCTGAAGTGAAAATGTTTTATCAATTAATCGTTCTTTTTATTCGCAATTTAAACGCATGCGTTGGGAATGTCATGTACTAAAGTGATGAGTGTAAGAAGTTTATAGATTCCCTGTTTCTTATAGGTATAAAAGTATATGACCGGATGCAATATAACTACTTCTTGAAATTGATGTAATATGTCACTGGTGGTTTATAACAGGCAACCATATGTATTTAAATCTAACACTTGACATTAGTATTGTATCGAAATACCTAATGACATAATGTATGTATGTATATCTTCACGCCAAGTCCCTTGCGGGGTAGGCAGAGAGGACCGAGCGCCATAAGACGCGGTCCTTGTATACTCCACTCGCTTCTGTGACATTCATAGCTCTTTTCATGCACACTCGCCGGTTCCTGGGGCTTCTGACATCACCTTCTGATAAAACACGACCAATTTGGTCATGGTAGGTTAGTCCCGGCCTTCCTCGGCTCCTACATCCTTCCACTTTTGCATTGTATATCTGTTTCGTCATTCTTTCGTCCCGCATTCTTTCTACATGTCCGAACCAACGGAGCATGCCCTTTCTTATCTTAACACCGACACTCTCTTTTAGACCAACTCTTTCTCTCACGTCTTCATTACGAACGCGGTCAGCAAGCGTTATGCCACAAATTTTGCGCAATGCTCGCATCTCGACCGCATTTATTCTACTTTCATGCTCTCTCTGCCATACCCAGCTCTCACTTCCATAAGTTAGCGTTGGAATTAGCACCGCGTTGTGTACAGCGAGCTGTGCCTTCTGGCTTAGATTTCGGCTGTCTAGAAGTTTACCTAACGCTCCATTCACCCTATTCCCGGCACTCACTCGTCTCTCCACATCAGCGGTGTACCTTCCATTGCTGCTAAAAGCACTTCCAAGATATACAATCTCATTCACTTGCTCCAACACTTCATCATCAACCATAATCCTAGTGTTCGTTCTGGTTGTCTCTCTTTCAAATACCATTATCTTGGTTTTCTTCGCATTCAATTGTAAGCCTTTCTTCATACAATCATCTTTCATTGTTGTAACTAGTGTTTGAACGGTTTGCAGCGTTCGTGGTCGCAGGAAGACCACGAACGCTGCAAAGCGTTCGAAACGTCAGGTTCAACAAAATAAATAAAATACCCGATACTTCCGTTAAAAATTGTTTAATTCAAAAACAAGGTTGTTTATTGTGTTATAATATATATATAATTATTCTATACTAATATTCTATTTCTAACTACATATAGATAGTTATAACTATATATACTGATTTAAAAATATAATCCTAAAAGTAATAAAACTAAAACTAAAATTAACAAAACTTATTTACTTATTGATGATATTGATTAATTAAACCTAATGAACCTTATAATACAAATTTATTAAAATTTGAATTAAATTCACAGCTATTTGAAAACTGTTTCTGTAGTGCCAAAAATTATATGAATTACATGGAATAAATGGTGTAAATACATCATCATAATATTCGTAGAAAGATACACTCTCCGGTCCTTCTATAACGATGAGTAATATTTACACATCTACATTCAGATCGAATACTTATACTACTCGTACTAATATTGTCTCTATCTCTGGAGCTTCCAGTGGGATTTGAAATGGTATTTTTGTATTTGAAGGCCCAATTCTTGAGGAAGATTATAGTATTATATATATTATTATATATTATTATTATATATTATATATATATTTAAGATTATATTATATTGTATATATTATATATAGGCTATTTAATATAACCACACGATTATTAGAAACAGAAGACAATGAAAGAAGGTGAGATAAAGCGGTTCTCACGGGTTATCTGGTTAATCGCGGATGAAGTCGCGGGCTGCAACTAGTTATTCATATTATTGATACATATAAAACGTATTTAGGCAAACAAATACCTTAGTATTTTTAAAATAAACTGAAATGGTGATATATACTTTCAGTGGTGGACGCGTCTGGTCGCTATCCGTCCGGAGTGTTTGCGGGCCACAGGTATTGGCTCGGCTCCAAAGAACAATGTCTTCAGCTGGTAAGTATTCCTGTGCATTGTTGTGTGTGTGTGTAATTTTATTGAAGCGAGTTTGTATGTTGTGACATAATCATGGGTAAACTGCTGAATGGATTTGGATTTCTTTTCATTTATTTACCTACATAACTTACCTTTCCTGCAACGACATAAGACACATAATGCAGTATAGGCTGTTTATTGGCATGATATGTTCTAGATATGAGTACGACAGCCGGAGGACTAAAAAAAAATCGGCCAAGTGCGAATTGGACTCGCGCACGAAGGGATCTGTACCATTATCTATAAAAACAGCAAAAAAACACGTTTGTTGTATGGGAGCCCCCGTTAAATATTTGTTTTATTTTAATTTAATTATTTATTCTTAAAGTGAATATATAGCTGAATATTCTGTGAATATTTCAAGCGTCTACCTGTTGCCGTTATCAATATCGAGCAAAAATAAGCAAAAAATCACGTTTGTTGTATGGGAGCCCCCTTAAATATTTATTTTATTCTATTTTTTAGTATTTGTTGTTATAGCGGCAATAGAAATATAGATGATTCTGTGAAAATTTTAAGTATCTAACTATCACGGTTCATGAGATACAGCCTGGTGACAGACGGACGGACGGACGGACAGCGGAGCCTCAGTAATAGGGTTCCGTTTTACCCTTTGGGTACGGAACCCTAACGAATAATTTATTAACGAAAATTACAATAATCTATTAATTATTACTATTTAACCGATTCGAAGTGTGAATCCAAGTGTGACCACTTGGATTTCACGTAGGGTAGTGCGGGTGCCTCGTGGAGCTGGCTCAGCATTACGACATCGCACGATTTTAGGTCACATGCGTTTACAACGTCGGCGGGTTCAATAGTGGAGCAGAGTATAACATGCTGTTAAAATTATTATAGAAATATGCACCTATATAGACACGTGATGTTCCGTTAGAGAGATACCTCTTTAACTTATAATTATTAAATCATAGCTTTATATAACACAGTTGAAAACGTATCAAACAATATGTTTTTCAATTTTCCTTTTAACATGTCAATTGATTGGTCTCACTTGATATATTGTATCGTATATTTTAGGTACTAAATATTCAGTCATCCTCTCTCCAAAGTAATTTATTAGTTCTTGGTTGCCTTGTCTCGTACTTCTTGTGTTATATATACACTTTTTGCCTTTAATTTTGTAGTCTTCTATATAGTAATGTTTGAGAGCTTATGAGTACTTTACCTTGCTATGTGTGGAATAGATGGGGTATTTTTTACTGTGATGATGTATCCCGGTTGCGCTATGTCCTGGTAATTAGTTGCTAGTTTGGAGATTTGACGATTGAAACACAAATAGTGTTGTACATATTACGATATACTACCAAGTTATCATGTACATTTAATGCAACGCAATAATCTATTTCCAAATTCTAACCTAATTCTTAATAAATACTTTCATGGGATTCCGGTTGTTTCTCATCAATGACGGGATCATTCGAATCAGGGGCAATAGCCCTAAACTAAAGTACAGGAAGGATAAGGATATTTTTGACACAAACCAGGTTTTGAAAACTATAACACAGTATTATCACCAAACTAATGCATAATCCAACGAGATGATTAATATAATTATCCGCTTCCCGAAAGATAAAATGGTCTGAAAGATAGAACCAGTGTATTAAAAGAGTCATGCTCTATTTGTTCGGGCATGTACGAATACAAGTTAAAAAAGCGCATGAGGTGTGAAAAGATCGAGTCTTGTATCCGAGTTGTCTTTGCTTATCACTGAAGAGACTTGGCGTGATGATAAGTATAGGTAATATCAGCAATGTTTTTTTTTTCAGGATGGTAATGCCAGAATTGATGAAAATGCAGTGCATAATGGAAAATACCAAACTGAAGGTTAAGTTCTAACAATTTAATGTATGAAAATAAAATTTTGTCTGAGGTCATTTCTGAAAACTGACGAGCTCGGTGGCGCAGTGGTGAAACGCGTTGTTACACTACTTTGCCACCAACGCTCGTGGGTTCGATTCCCACACAGTACAAACATTTGTGTGCATGAACATGTCTGATTGTCTTGGTCTGGGTATTTTCTATGTATGATAAGTATGTATTTACAAAAAAAAAATGTATTTACGTATGTTTATCAGTTGTCTAGTACCCATAACACAAGCTTCGCTTACTTTGGGGCTAGATGGCGCTGTGTAATTTGTCCGACAATAAAAAAATAAAATAAAAAAAAGACTGTTGTTGGCCCTTTTTCAGAAATGACTTCGAAATACTTACATATTTCTAATTCTACAGATCAATATGATTGGGGTTCTGATGCTCAGCGCGAAGCCACTCGTGGGCTGGCAGTTGATGTACCTGTGCATCCTCGACATCACCTGTCTTACACAGCAGCGGAAGTCTTGCTGAACATTATCAAACCACACGTGGCACAGGTATGTAGTGTTATTTATATTTTAATTTACAATTACATATATGGTTACAATTATATCATCTTCATTTTCTAAGTGCAATGAAACATCAGAATAAAAATGTTTCTGATGCTTAAAAATATTAATTAACTAAAAAAGAAATTTTCTTATTTCAGACGTTAGATATTACAATTGGGCTGTGCCTACCTCGGTCGTGCACTCTTGACGATGTCGCATCCGTATTGACCTTTTCCACCATGCTTAATGATAATTTGAAAACCAATAGAACTATTCCACGAATCTTGAAATTAGCATCTTTAAGACAAGTAGCAGATCATTATAATTTTCATACTGACTATGGAGCAATAATATTATTATGTGTCAGTTTATGTTTATTAATTTTAGCAATAGCAGCTACAATAGTGGAACTAAATATAATTAAATGTAGACGAGGTTCCAGGCTCGCTAGTTTTGATATACAAAAGTATAACAATACTGATACAGCCACTAGGTCTCTGGACAGTACCAACATAAAACAAAATGAATATAAAGAATTAAATAAGTTGAATGAGACGTTGTCTGTAAATAATGTTAATAGTGGAAGTAGTATAAATTTGGTGACGGTAAAGAACATAAATGCGAATCTGGTGGCTCCCCCGATTACACTAGACGTAGTGCCTGTGGAGAGAGTCACAGGCAGTTGCAAGAGATGTGGGAAATACAGAAGACAATGCAAAAGTCCGAAGCAAGTTGACAATTTACCAGCGTGTCCACGAGTGAAGTA
Organism: Pyralis farinalis; assembly: GCA_947507595.1. Classification (NCBI taxonomy): domain Eukaryota; kingdom Metazoa; phylum Arthropoda; class Insecta; order Lepidoptera; family Pyralidae; genus Pyralis; species Pyralis farinalis. The sequence goes on along the minus strand of OX382261.1, from coordinate 1,887,806 downwards.
TAGTTCTGTTGCAAGTTTGACCACGGAGGAGAAAAAATCAAATTTTATGAAAAGATTGTTACTATGTTTCTCACTAAAGTATTGTTTAAACCGGATATTTAATACAAATATGGCTAACAAAGACTTGTCGGTGATCCATTTCTTGAAGATTTTAGCAACTTTCTGGGTGATATTCGTACACGTGGCCGTTATTGTTGGTTACGCTACAGGTAATTTCAATGAAAGACTATAATTATATTAAAGAGATAATAATATGTCTATATTTACTTCACGCCAAATCCCTTGCGGGGTAGGCAGAAGACCGAGCGCCATAAAACGCGGTCCTTACACACTTCACTCGCTTCTTTAACATTCATAATTTATGCTATATATTTTGCAGTTAATGCTGGAGTTATAAGTGAACAAGATAATATTTACCACATATTAGCAACGGGCACACTGGCTTTTGATATGTTGTTTTTCGTGAGGTAATTATAATAATATGGCATTGTTATAAAGTTAAAAGAAGGCAAATATTTAACAATTTTCTAGTTGATGAAAATAATCATTGAGAAGATTTACTTAAATTAAAACTATAGCTCACTTATGCTCAAATTGTCCACCACGATTATGTTGTAGAAATGAACGCTAATCAACAAATATGTTTTATTTTAGTGGGTTATTCAGCTCTCATCATTTCTTCTACCTGAAAAGCCATTACACTGTTGAAGAATTAGTCAGTTTCGGTGGTTTCTGTGGTCAAGTTTTGCAATACATTTGTTTCGTCACTAACAGAGCCGTTAGGTGAGCAAATTCAAGCTTTCTAGTAAGATTAATTTATAATTACTAATTTTAATTTGGGTAAAGTGTAACACAATGATTTCCAGGTTGCTGCCATCGTATGTGTACGCGGTATTCTTCTCCGGCGTACTAGCCCGCGTTTCTCGTACCACTTCTGCATTGGTACTACCAGATGTCGACCACGCTAACTGCGACAAGTATTGGTGGAGGAATCTTCTCTACGTTTCTACATTCTATTCGTCGAACGAACAAGTCAGTTAATTTTATTTAAAGAGTTAATACATTCAGGCGTTATTTTGCAAAAGTAAATTTTACATGCAATTTGTATGCCAATTAGCTCATTCGAGCTAGCAAAGTGAAGTCAAGTCAGACAAGTGAAGTCACTTGTAGCATGTTATTCTAACGACTAACATCTACAGCGCCTGAGGATGCATCTTGAAGAGGCGAAACACGTGTCGCAGCGACGCAGTCATGGCAGCAACGGTGGCGGGTGCATGCGGTATCTGTTCCAGATGGCGCGAGGACGACCGCAGCAGCCGAGGCGGAGACTCCCGGAGCAGCCATGGCAGCGACGGCATGTTGCATCTACTGACGGTAGTGGGTGGGTGCCGGCCCGCGTTAATCCGTATGAACTAATTGGTGGCGGAAACACACAAAGCAGGATAGATCAAATTGCATGTAAATTATTCTGCAATTATATAATATCACACTTGTGGTACTAAGTGCAAAGATGGCTCCGTTGACGTGGAGTTCCGGAAATAGCTTTTGTGCAGCAGGTTAGCATTGTTATCTTTTTAGTAAAATCATATTAATGGATTAACCATGAAAGAAGGACAAAGAAACTCTCAAATATGGTGAATTTCGCGTGTATTACATTTTTCTCTGAGCTACCATTTTCTTTAATTTAATTAATTAATAATATAATGTATGCTTTATTTATTAGTAGGCGGCCGATTTAGAATAGTTTTGGCTACTTAACACCAAAAATCTTAGGTTTGATTCCCGGTACATACATATGTATGTACCGGGTACGCAAGGTATATATTGTGTAATATAAATTAACATGTCTGTTTATCTAGTTGTTTATGTACCCGCCAAATTTTAAGGAGTTGTATTCCGAATATTTACGAGAGAAATTAAAAAAAAATCCATTAGAAATTCTAAAGTAAACGATGATTGAAAATTTGTATATTAAATACAACATGATGACAAAGTTGTTATTAAAGAAAATGTGATTAAGCGCGAGTCGGACTTACTTACTTATTTATAGACTTACGTATTTTTTTGATCACCTATTTTTATTTAAACATGTTATGTTAGTTCATATATTTGATTTTTCAAAAAAAAGAAATTAAGAAGTTTAATTAAGTATTATCACGTTTTTTTCAAGCCACTACAGTTTCTGTAAAGTACGGATAAAATGTGTTCTATGGTTTATTTGTGTTTATTTGTGGATTACGAACTACGAAGGGGCGAGGAATGATCAAAGTTTGAATATTTTTAATTATAACTTAAAAAGTATACGTATTCACGTACAAATATAAAAAAATGTCCCCCATGACCTATTTCTTTTTCTTAATTTTTTTTTTATCTCCAATTTGTTACCTATTACTATTAGCATATGAAAGTATGTGGGGCTTAGCATATTACGTAATATGCTAAATTTTAGGTTTGTGTTTGAATAAGGAACCTCAAAAAAAATAAAAATAAAAATATTATATAAAAAAATATAAAATGCAAATAGTATAATTAGTACAGTTAACAGTATAATTTTGAATAACGCATATGTCAAGCAAGACTCAATTCTCTATGATAATATTTTTTTAAATCCTGTATATCAAAGATAATAGCTACTGAAAATGATTTACGTGTTATTTAGTTACTAATAAATGATAGTATATGTGTTGCGCAGATGGGAACTAGATGGCTCTGTATAATAAGACCGAAAATAAATAATAATATTTATCAGTGTATGCAAGTTTCGTGGTACTTGTCAACGGAGAGCCAGCTTCATGTGGCGGGTGCGATGCTGTGTGCTGTGTGCGCTGGTCGCCGCGGGCGCGCCATCGCTGCCCTGCTGCTAGCTGCACTGCTGGCTACCACCGCGGCTGATCTCACTGATGCCTACAATGACTACACTCGCATGTAAGTTACTTACGTCAACATCATTTCAGCCCGTATTCCTCCTCTCTGGAAAGCCACGTCGATCGTCGCTTCATCTAGTGAGGTGTCGACCCACACTGCGTGTATCAGTACGGGGACGCCATTCGAGAACCTTTTTTGCCGGAAATTCCAATTATTCAGCGATATGTTCGTTCAATTAACGATAACACTAAGAAAAAGAACTCAAAATACTTGCAGACGCACTAGGCTCGTATAGCTGTAATTGACCTCCGTGCGATAACAATAGAATAAATATTTTTATTGACGCTTTGTCAGATTGGTTTCAGTGCAAGGCGTAACAATTGCAGCTGAGGTTGGGTTTAACTCTAAATATAATGATAAACATATAGAAAAGTATTATGGCATTTTTATAGTATGCCCGGTGTCTACTCAGCGTACTCGGCCGTGATAGAGCGGCCATGGGCGCGCGTGGTGCCCTATTTCATCGGCGTGGTCGCGGGCTGGTTGTTGTTTAAGACTGAGGGTACATTGAAGGTTTCGAAGGTTTGTATCTATTATACATTTTATTTCTTTAAAATTATGATAACACCAATATTGGACTATGCAATGATCCTTGTGGAACACTTACATTGCTTTGAGTATAAATAAAATAGAATTGACATTTTCTCTGCATCAAAATGTATGAAAACATTTGTTCATATGAAACATAGAAACTTACGAAATAATTAATTCGAAGTAAGCAACGAACGAACATTTTTATTTTAAAATGATTCATGACACATTATTTTTAAGTTGAGGTTGTCAAAAGCTTATGTTAAAAATGAAACACATTTATATCTGTATTATCCATGTATACTTGATGTTATATTGCTCACAATCAAAATACATTATAATTTTGTGTCAATGTGCACAGATGACATCGTTGTGGTTATGGAGCTTATCGGGAGCGATGTTCATGACATCTGCAGTATTGCCCTGGGCTGCGCCGGCCTGGGCGGCTGCATGGTTGCATCTGTCTTTTCCCGGAGCGCTGCTGTGGCCTGCACTCGTATGTTCTACACAATACGTAGGTGAGTCCTTCTGTTATAACTTGTACATTATTTAAGATATTTCTCAAATATGCATTATATTGTTCTCGTAATTAATATTATTATTTTTATACAAGTATAAAGCCTCTCGTATACTTTTGTTACACCTATCGTACATAATAAATAGTTTCGCGGAAGTCAAATTTGTACTTCGCAATTAATTAATGCGAACTAGCGCCGGCCGGCACCTACTAGTTAGTAGATGCATTTTGTCACTGCCATGACTGCTTAGGTCCCCGCTTCTACTATTATAGCACAAGAGAAAGCCCGTGATATCGAACGCTTTACTATACGCATAACCATTTTTTACAAAGTGCATCACTAGCGTTCAGGAGCATATTTATTCTTAATGTAAATGCGTTATATGATAGAAAGTAAGTTAATCTCTCACGCTACTGTTTAAAAGGCATGAGATGAGCGTCAATATTAAGAAACCTGGTTCTTATTGCTTCAAAACCTTTGTGTCATAAGTCTATATTTTTATTTATGAAACTCGGTTTCTTTTTTCTCTTCTGATAAAACTCTACTAATTTGATCCAGACAGGTAAGTGACAGATCTTCCTGGGCTCCTACATTCTTCCACTTTTGTATTGTTTACCTATTTCGTCATTCATTCTACATTGAACCAACGGAACATGGCTTTTCTTATCTTAATATTGATACTCTAGCTCTCTTTCTAACATAATTGTTGTGAACGCGGACAACTAGCAAGTTTATGATTAATTAGCAAATTAAATTAGCAATTATTTTCACTATACTTACAACTGAATGTGAGATGTTATTATTTCCAGCTACGTTCCGCCGTACGTTAGACAGCAATACGCTAGCAGCCTTGAGTCGCCTGTGTTATGGAGCGTTGTTACTGCACGGCGCTGTAGCGCGTGTACTCCTGCTGGATACTGATACAGCGTTGTGTTCACACACGATTTGTATAGTGAGTATACTGGAACAATACTCGCACATTACGCCGATCATTACTCTGTTTAAATAATATTTCCTTTAATGTAAAAGATAAAACGCTACTGAAGTTTAGTAACTGTATATGTAAATCGTAGCAATGTCGAGCATGAAACTGGGTTTGTTAAATAGCGTAGTGGTATTATTATGTTTATTATTATTTTTAATTATAATAAGCTATTTTCCATCTGTCTGCCGTTTCTGCTGTTGAAGTTTGTTGGATTTTTTCGGTGGTATTTTATGTAATGAATAAATTAAGAATGTTAAAAACTATCTTGATACAGATATAGACGCAAGAAGTAGTATACTATAAATATATTATGATCGATTCTAAGTATTGTATAAAGCTTATTATTAAATTAACTATTACTGCACTATTACTGTTGGAATCGAATACATGATTCAAGAACGTCCAGACTAGATGGCGCTAGTTATCCGAAATCAGACTTAGGTTGTAACTTATAAATCTTTATATATATGTTTTGTATGTGTGAACTGAACTCTATCTAAACGGCTAGACCGATTTTGATGAAGCTTTTTTTCACTTTCGGAATGATTTAGATTCACAATTAGACCTGGTAAGTGGCGGTGAGACAACGTCTGTCGGGTCCGTAAGTCTCGTATACAATATTGACAAGCATATAAGCATACGATCCACTATAGCTTAGTGATAGCTAAAGATTTCGTGTGCAGTAGATATCTATGAAATATAATTAAATTCGTAAAACCTTATCTGTCAGTTATGCTACAACTATGTCCTCTGCAATAGAATCAAACTCTAACATTTTAGCCGTTTTAACATTTTGAGGCTTAATAATAAAAATAATTGGGCTTATTTAATCATTCCAGTGGTCATACTTCGCTGGGACGGCATTGATAACTCTAGTGGCAGCCTTGTTCCTGTCCCTGCTGGTGGAAATGCCATTCTGCAGTCTACTAAGAAGGATATCGGACTATGCAAATACATAGGTACTAATGAATATGAAAGCTATCAGTCGAAATTAATATCGGTTTATAGAAAGTGAACTACAAGTTTTGAAATTATGTGCGTAAATTCTATATAAAATCTTAAGAGCAAGAACTCGTGTTCTAAATATCCATTTGAAGAAGTACCTCCAACTGTGGGAGCTTTATTGTGTTCCTGCGAATCACAGCTAGTAGAGTTTGTTCAGAGTTGCAGCGAAACGGATACTACTGGCCGCCCATAGGTTCCCGAACCGGGCGAATATCTAATGATAACTGGATGGTTAAAATTTTCCGGGAGCCTCTATGTATGCAAATTCCCAGTTCCATTAAACGTGCCGGAGAAGAACGGGGTAGAGCTGGGTCATTTCGTCTCCTGCATCTACAAACCCCACAACTTGTGCTGTCGCACACCGCAGTTTTGGACATTATTATGTTGGCTCAGTGACTTCTCTTGTTTAACCTCGATAGTTAAAAAAACCGAAAGATATACATGACTTGATGACACGACCTTAAAAAGCAAAATGGTAGCTCCATTCGTTGTTGTAATCGTCTTAATTTTCTAGTTGCAGTATGATTAAGAAAAGATTGTTTAATTTATTGAATTTTTTATTTTGTAATAAAAATAATCAGTATAAACTTAGAGCTACTTTATATTTACAACTTATTTACATAGTTCCTAGACTAAGTACAGCCCAGAGCACACCAAACTTGCCGCGTTCTCGTTTGTACAGCTTGAGATTGCACGCAATAAAAGCTAAATTCGAACTGCAGAGTCAAACTTGCTGTGGTCTTGGCTGCATACAGAGTTATGTACATACACATACAAAGTTATATACAGTAGCATGAACACATAATATTAATTGTCATGATAGTGAAGAATAAAAATAGCAAATATGGATCCTGAAGTCCAATACCGATCGATTTAAAATTGAGAATTTTATACATTTCTAACACTCATTTAGACTTCAATACTGATCATCGACCTAATTAACAAAAATGGTAATAATTAAATTATGTTTAATTTTGGTAACGATTAAGGATTCACAATGTGGGTTTGTTTGGCTGTTTTGAAATCTAACAAGTAATTTTTCAAGCAATTGTAGACATTCGTTTTTTTTCTTGGTGCATAAGCTCACCATTATCTTTTCAGCCGAAGCCAAACACATCTGACACGTGATATACCATGCCTAAAAGCCAACTATGCTCTGTAAACACGGAAGTAACCAGACATTTAACAAGCAGATTAACCGGAGAATGTGCATCACAGAGCACCTCAACCAAATAATCATTCATTATATATCGTATTCGTTCGAGTGAGTGAAGTTACCAGAACATTTGAGACGAGATATAACAGCAGCGGTAGCAACGCACAAGCGATACTTAGAGAATTAAAACTCAGGGATTCACGTCTACGGTAACAGCATCACAGCGGGTGGACCATATACTTGTTTGTCCAATAACACAGTATAAATAACATTGTCGACAATATAATATTACGGTACCATGGAGCTGGCCTGATGATAGACCAGGAAGGTGGTCATTAGCTTGTGTTTTATTCAAACAGTCTCTTTCTAATTTACAAGAACCATCGAATAAGTTAGTTCAATATTGGTAACGCAGTCAGAAAATATAATAAAAACAAACGAACTTTCCATTCGTTTCTATATCATATGTATTAATTCTATTTATTTAAATCCTCAAATACGTTCCTTATTTCGAAGGTATTTATTACTACATAATAGCTCAGATTTAGTCTCGTATTTGGATCTTATTACATAGACATTCACCGTTAGCAGCTTCTGCAACTTAAAAGGAGAATGCCCTGTTGAGACTTCTTAGATGTTTTTTCAATTAAGCCTCATTTCAAATATTTATAAAATGGTAACATTTTAACAAGCCTGTTCATATTTAAGAATTTATAAATCATAAGTTAATTAAATATCATTCTATTTTACCGACAGGAAAAAACAAAAATAAAGCCTTATTATTTGAGCTAAATTAAAAGAAATCCCACATGAAAATAGTCTTAGAATTTTACATAAATACAGACACCATACTGCGTATAAGGCGTGGCCCTAGCTATGTCCGTCTTGTTTAATTTATATATTCAATTAATTCAACCTCACATTATGGTAGAACAACCGTATTGCGCTTAGGCCGAGTACATAAAAAACATTTGCCAATAACCATAATAAAAAAAAATGTGAGAGGTCTTCATTTTTTACCTTTCAATAGGTAGTAATTACATTAAATCTCATAAAAATCTTAGGTTTAAAACGCAAAAGTAAATAAAGCGCGAGATAGGCAGTCAATATGTAAATGATATCCATATATTATAATGTCAAATTATATCATATGATAGTGATTCATAAGTGGTATAATGTATTCTTATTATTTGTTATTCACTTGAGATTGGTAAATCAACACATGGCCTTAAGGAGGAAAATAATTTTCTTTATTTATTTTAAAATAAAATATGTGTTTTAGTTTAGTAGAATTTTCCTATTTAGCAAAGTTATATTACATTTCGTTCGACATTTTGGTACAGTTTCTGTCTCAGGCTCATTGTCACGACGAGATCCTTTGGTTAGTCAGGTATGTCTACTCTGGTATTTCATTTGTGTTGCCTACCTTTATCGCCATCAAATCTGGCAACACTACCTTTATAGTGTACATATTTACAAGTGTTACCAACCTCTCCAGGGCTGGCAACCGTGAGTTAACTCCGAAGCTTATAATCGAATCTTTGTACATATCCAAGTCGCGGGTCTTTAGGCGTTCAGACCCTGTGGGGTTTTCGTTGCGGTGAGATAATCTTGAGCATGGTGACCATCGGTGCTTCGAAGGCCACGGAAATAATGAACGCCAGGAAGTATGATATCACTGTCAGCCCCAGGAACAGAACGAACTGAAATACGAGATTATAGAATGACAAATGTGCGTAAATTTTGGGCGATAAGTCGATTTTGGCCGAAAAGCATTCACGTTAAAGCATAAACTAACCTAACTCTGCCATTTAGCATACGAGACTCTGGCGAATGAGCGGTTGGACAGCTATAATGAAGTAGTAAGTCGTCTCTTATCATAATGGTGGCTTTGCAACAGAGCATTTATCGACATCCAGCTAATGTCTTACTTAGATCTAGACTTTTACAATCAGGCAGGCTGTACGTTTGTTTGCCACCTCAGCTATTTAAGATATATGTTGTAATGAGGTAGTAAGTTCACCTTACAGAATACAGCAGCCAAATAACAGTGAGAAAGGTCACCTCAAAGCTGGCAAGAAGTCTCTGCGTTAGTAGCGAGTTCTGTAACGCACGAGAGACATTGCAAGTATCTGTCTTCTTCTTCCTTTTTTTTTTGAAGAATTTTGGACCCGAATAAACTGATTTTCCCATGGAGCGACTGCCGTCAGATCTCAGCCCAGATGGATCATCAGACCTTTCCTGGGTTAGCAGTGTTAGGACACATGTAAATGGTATGTATTCGTATATAAATCCGAAAATACGAATTTAGTGGTACCACACCAGGATTCAAACCGGGGACCGTCTGTTATTAGACTGGTTCTTTATCCACTGGGTGGAAATTGCCCAGTGGATAAAGAACCGTTCAATGTTGCAAGCTTCTGTAAGGTATGATAATCCTTAACATCAGGCCAGTTGTATGCTTGTTTATCATGTGAGACAGATTAAGAATCATAGGGATTATCACTAACATTTGAAAAAATTGAATGGATGATACTTACCACCAATAGTTCGCCCAAGTGTATAGGATGTGTGAGGTGCATAGCCACGTACCGGAGCACCACAGGGTGCACCAGGTACGCACAGTACGTGACACGAGAGAACGGATATAGTACAGGGGCTGATAGCAGCGGACGTATCCAACCTGAAAAGTTGTATAATGAACAAGTTAGCCTAATCAGATGCTAGAATTTCCGGATAGAAAAATACTTATATAAAATCTTTTTATAATCGGGGAAAACATTATATAAAATGCACACGAAAGTGATCGATTTAAATAACTTTTTGAATTTTGTAAAAAAAGAAACTACACTAGACTAGAGTCTACACAAATAAAGAAAGAAATAAGTAGTAGAAAGGCGGGCTTAAAGGATCTCTTCCAATCAACCTTAAGGTATTTGAGAGGATTGTAAATACGCTAAAAATTAAAAAATAATGTATTATCAGAAAACCAATTATCATTAATAACAGTTAACATGACAGTTCCAAGTGTTATCAAAGAAACTGATCCAGTGGTAGAGTTCCAAAGCTTAGCGGCAAAAATTGTGAGAGATTTGGCATAGGAATGCTACTTCACAGTTTTTTTATACCACTAAGGTGGAAAACAAGCGTATGGCCTTCCTGATGGTAAGCAATTACCGCAGCCCATGGACCTTTGCAATACAGGGGTGTCACTCTTGCGTTGCCAAAATTCAGGCAATCCAAACTACATGTGAAATATCGTTAAACTTGCCTCCATAGCCAGTAGAACAGGCTATTATGATCCACCCGATGCACGCCGCCCACAGCGAGTGCGACAGCGCGCTGTACACAGCCGCGGCCGCCACGCCCAGCTCAGTCTGGTACAGCCCGAAGATCAGGAACAGGAGTGTCGTGGAGCACAATATCCACCCTACCCACGCCCATATCTGAGGATGTTCATGTGTGTAAACAACTGTATTAGACTTTTTATTGAGATGGCAAAAGACTGCAGGCAATTTCATTTAAACTACTTTATGTGCGCCACCGATCAGTTCATGTGAACCGCCGAACTGCCGGCTGCACTCAGCCGCTAACGTTAGTTGGATGCATGCTGTCGCTGTCATTGGCTAGCCAATAGGTACATATAGTTTATGTTACAGATCGCAATCACATATAAGACTGCAGCATGATGATATTTCTGACGAGCTGGGTGGCGCAGTGGTTAATAACGCGACTCTCGCACCTCGTACCAACGCTCGAGGGTTCGATTTCCACACAGGACATACATTGACGTGAATGTGCATTGACAAAAGCGTGCATGAACATGTCTGTTTGTCTTTGTCTGGGTGTTTTAAGAGAGAGAGCATCGAAGCAGCCCTTCTGGAAAAGTACATATACCTCAGAAAACCGCAGCCAAATACGAGAAGTTAAAATCACTATTTAAAGCTTACTGCCAAGTGTTCTTCTACATGTGCAGCTTATGGACCGACCGGGCAATCAACGCACTTCGAATTTAATACAATAATAAGTTCAGAATATTGATGGGGCTGTCGCGCTACTGTAGTGTATCGGGCATGTTTACTCAGGCACATACTGATGATTTTTATGCGATATGGAGAAAAAGAACTGCCTCTATGCTCCAACTCTACTCGTAGTTTGATGTCTGATAGAGTCTATGCAATATCTACTAGCTTTCAGCTTATAGCTGGCGGTGGAACCGCACCCTTATTGTTGAGTTTCATCACGACTGCACCAGTCGTATGAAGGTTATAAATTTAACGTGGCTGCAACAATACTTTGTTGATGATTTTGATAATTCGCTGATAAACACAGACCCTGTTCATTCGGATCTTCAAGTTGGTCTTGAACAGAATCCACCCCGTGGCCATGCCGACGAGGTAGGGCCCGAGCCTCGTCCACGGCTTGTCGTAGATCTTGTCGAACTGTGTGAACGGGTCCTCGCTGTTGGGGATGTGCTCGTTGCTCCATGATACGTAGCCGGTCGTGAACAGTGACGACAGGAAGAAGACACCCGTGAGTGACACTGACAGCTTGAAGTGACTGTAAGACAGACAAAGGAATTGATAAAAAAAGGCCTGTAGTATGCTGCTGTTAAGCTCTTATATTATCTTAGGTCTAGGTGACCATTAAATGCAGGATTTTCTGAATATAACGGATGAAAAGCGGATGGTTTACTACCTTTAAAGCCAAAGTTATTTACACGTCACCATTTTTGACAGAGCCTTATTTGCTAGAAAGGTGCACCCACCTTTCTAGCAAATAAGGCTCTGTCAAAAATTTTAAGCGATATTTAAAGCCCATATAATATATGAGAACCTCCATCTTAACCGTATAACATAAATAAAAAAACGGGTTGCACTCCGGGAGTGCCGGCAGAAGTGAAAACTAGAACATTAACATTGTGCATTTTTGAATATTTTGGAATGGTTAGGGAATAATTTCGCACAAATTGCTTTATTTATCAGTATAAAAGTAATATCATGTATGTTGTAAAATACAATATTCATTTATTGCCCTATCGTACACAAACATGTCAATTTATATTTATTACATTAAAAATTTAACATTTCAGAACTATTACAATTATTTTACATTAAAAAGCTTATCTCTCAGAAAAATCTACTTTCATCCATAATTTTAACGACTCACCATCATCATTACCAGCACCATTATCGCCAATCTCTAAAACTCAAACACACACGCACACTCGCGCAAGCGCCCTGCGCCGCTTAAAGCAAACAGCGATGTTGATGAACTACGTTGAACGAAACGCGTAAACGCCAACAATTTCATGGCGCTTACAACGTTTTGGTCGCGAGAAAATAATGCCCTATGAACAATCTAGCGCTTCATGTTTTAATTGTTTAATTAGAGGTAACTAATGTTTTAGCGCTGCAGCGAACTTAAGTTGTAATTCTCACCAAAATCTTACGGTCAGGGTCACGTGTCCTGACGGCCTGACGCGAGTTTAGCATTTTTTACTCATCCCAAAAAGTGCACAACGCCGCTAAAGAAGTTTACACTTCAAAAATATATATTTTAGAACACATACCATCTCCATAAATATAGGATTATCTTATTTTCAAAGTAATTGTTATGATTATAACGTAAAAAATCTGAATATTATAATATGTTAATTGGCGTAAGACATCTTGTAGTGATAATTTAACTCACCTTGTAGCCAAAATGAGCAGGATAGCACTGACGGCGTAAAACTGTGTGTCGTCGGACAGGTACCAGCTCCATAACATGCACTGTAACATATTAATATATCGAATGACTGCTAAACATAATTACTTGTACTGACAGGCCACAGCCTGAACAGCTGGATTTAGATACTTGAAATAATCAGAGAATGTTTATTTTGTCCCTTAGTGTGGATCCACCACCACTTATCTATAGCTTTTTGTCAGGTCCCCTCGCAGGTTAGACAGAGAGATCCGGAGCCTCATAAAACGCAGTTCTTACATATCTCGCCCTCGTCTTCAAACATTCATAGCTCTTCATGAGCGCTCGACGATTCTTGACCTTCATCGGCTTCTACATCCTTTTATTTTCACTTAGTATATCTAGTTCGTCATACTTTTTTCATGCATTCTTCTCCGATGCCCGACATAACGGCCTTTTCTTACCTTAACGTCGATACTCTCTTTCAGATCAACTCTCTCTCTTACTTCATGTTGCAAACGCGGTCAGCAAGCGTTACAATTTTCGCACCTCTACCACGTTGACTACACTTTTGTGCTCTCTGTGATATTTCTTAGCGATGGGAATCTATACCTAACCTCTAGTATCGAAAGGTTATCTCCACAAATTGGAAACAAAATGGTCACGTACAAGAGAAGATTTCTTAAGTGAACTCAAAGGTGCTATGAACTTTCTGCTAAGGTTTCGTCAAGAAACTACACCTTAGAGTTATAAAAGCTTGCAAAAGATTTTATTGGTCGACACGCTTGACTGGTAGCCCCGGTTTTACTTACATTCGTCGGCTTAATGAGGCTCACAATAAGGCGCGACTACGCTTATTTGTTCCTTAGTTATAAAGAATATGATAAATGTGTTATTGTTATACTTGGAAGCAAAATTATGTTTTCAGCTTTCCTATTGGATTAAAATGAAAAACTGATTACTTTAACTTGAAAGACTGAATACATATGGGCCCTAGATTTGCTCACCATTTGGTCAACGGGGAAAAGGGTGTTGATGTAGAGTAGGTTTCTCCACCAGTACTTGGGGCAGGTCTCGTGGTCCATCGCGGGAGGCTCAAAGACCGCGTTGTGCGCGAACCACTTCATCGTGACTTCCACCACGCCCAGCATGAACAGGTACGGAGCTGTCAACCTAGACATTGTTTTAAAAGAGAGGTATTAGTAATATATGAATATGTGATGAAAAAGTGGACAAAAAAATAAATATAAAACCATTGCAGTAGCTATGGACGCGCTAAGAGGTTTTACATTAAAACTTCTTACTGGTGTCGACTGCAGTAATATTAGTTTTCCTGTTTTACGAGTATTTAATACAAATCCTTTTAAGAAACATTTAGTTTCTCCTTAAAAAAGAGACATGTGCTTCATTTATTTAACAAGTGTATTACTTACAATAGCGAATATGCTTGTGATTCAAATAAGAGTGAAATATTTTTTGTATATGTATGTATATCTTCACGCCAAGTCCCTTGCGGGGTAGGCAGAGAGAACCGAGCGCCATAAGACGCGGTCCTTGCATACTTCACTCGCTTCTGTGACATTCATAGCTCTTTTCATGCACGCTCGCCGGTTCCTGGGGTCTTCTGACATCACCTTCTGATAAAACACGACCAATTTGGTCATGGTAGGTTAGTCTCGGCCTTCCTCGGTTCCTACATCCTTCCACTTTTGCATTGGCGTATGTGGACTACGGAAAGGCCTTTGATTCCGTTGAGACATGGGAGATGCTACAGTCTCTCCAGCGATGCCGAATTGACTATCGGTACGTCTAAGCGTTGATGTGCTTATACAGTAAGGTTACGTTGTGTATCCGAGTACAGGATCAGAGTACGAAACCGATCCAAGTCCTTTCCTGTCGTAGCTAGTAATATACACTGTGTCATTGTTTGTTTACCGATAAAAGAAATAAATGATAAAAAAAAATGTATTGCCCTTAGATGACGGTAATTACGCACTATTTCGCAGGCTTGCTTGCTATCATAGTGGAATAAGAATCGGATCGTTCTCTTGGGTAAAAAAAAAAACAAATCACAATACCTTGCAAATCTATAGCCTATTAAGCCGAGGAACTGTAGAACACCTGAAGTGAATTTTCTCCGTCCTTTGGTAATGAGGTCTAGCTTTCCCTTGGCATTGGTGCGGAAGTACAGGAACGATACAAGCATACCACTGTGAAATAACGTAGTTTATGAGTAAATATCTAAATAATATTTCCAATCGTAGCGTCAAATGTAAACGATGTGCCTTACCCGAGGCAAAAGAAGGTGTCCACGCTGTACACAGCGCTGAGGATCAGTTGGAACCAAAAGCTTTTCTCCAAAATGGCTCTCAACGCAGTGTTATCAGCATACTGTAAGATAATTTCACAATGACATAAATACTTAGTAAAAATAATACCTTTGTCTCACCTATTTCTACCGCCCAGCAGCTATATTTATATAGCTGTGTTCCGGTTTGAAGGGTGAGATATGGCAGAGAAATTATTGGGTACTGTGACGAAACATCCTTAGGTCACAAGATTGGCAGCGCGCGAGTAACAACCCCGTGGTATTTCGAGTGTCAATAGGCTGAGGTGATCGCTTAACATCTAATGCGGGTCAAATATTTTTTTTATGAGACTATATTGGCAGACGCATGCTTGTCTGTCAATATAGTCTGGGTTTTTGATGACGGATTAATTATATCAATGCCGTAATCGCAATCGAGATGCACAATAGCTCTACTAATCAGAGACTCTTACCTTGAAGACAACGATGCAAGTGTGACCAAAGATGACCCACACCATGGACAAGGAGCGAAGACCATGCACCACGGGCACTGTGTCGCACCCCACGGACTGATCAAATATCTGCAGGATGTTGGCTTTCATTGAGAACGACAGCAGCAGCTCAGAGAAGAGACCTGCAAATGAATGTTATGAGTAACATGTACATCGTGACCTTTGACGAGCTCGTATTGTGGTCCCTTGAGAAAAAGTCGGCAGAAAGCACACGCCATAGTTAAAGAGTCCTCGTAAGATAAGAATTTTTCTGGAACTGCACAGTACGTGAGCATTGCGGTTTCTGTGTGCGAGGCTGACTTCCCTGACGACTGCGAGCGAGGTATGGTTATAGAAGGACACAATTAGCACCGTATCGGACAACTCCTCGGAATAAGACTGTGAGTACAATGAATTGCATACAAAGTGATAAAATATAATATAATCATACTCAGTTTAAGTTCCTCGTTGTTGGAGGCTGTTTCGGCCGTGAGTCTCTCCTCTGAGTTTTTGCTGCTGACTGCGATGTTGTTGTTCACGTTGTACATGTTGCCTGAAACATTCGCAAACATTTTTATTATGTTTGTATCATTGAGACACTTACGTATACATTATGTATAGAATACATGAGGTATAACATAAATAAGGTATTTAAAAAATAGTTTAGAGGTTGCTTGAAATTCATTTTCGGTTGATTCGATTACAGATGAGGTTGGCTACATCTATGTGTTTTAAGGAGCTCGGTATGTAATGGTGTAAGGCATGGGTTGTAAGTAAGGCTCTTCGGTTCGATTCTCAAAGGTAAACATTTGTGTGCATGAACATGTCTGTTTCTCTTGGTCTGGGAGTTTTCTATGTATTTATAAGTATATACTTACAAATAAAGGTATTTATGTATGTTTATCAGTTGTCTAGTATTCACAGCGAGCTATTTGCGCTATGTAATTCGTCGGAAAAATAAATATTTATTTGTTTTTGTGTATCAGTTATTATTATAATTACTGCTTATTTATATGTGTGATCCTTTGCTCGGCGGTGAAGGAAAAATATCGTTAAACCCGTACGTCCAAGAAATAATATTTCAAACATGTGTGACCTAACCAAGATCTGAGTTGCAGAGGTCTGACGGCAATCTTTAGGTTTACGTAGCGGGCCCCGCCAATCCTAATGGATTAGGAAACGTGATAACGGTAAGAAGAATTCTTTTATTTCTCTGGCATAGAACTATATAAAAACAATGCAATAATTATTATAGCAAGATATACATTAAAATTAGCTTAATGAATGCGAGAAACTGGTGTCTGCACTAGGAGAACCTGTATGACAGATTCCCAGCGTCTCACTCACTCAAAACACTAAACGGACTAGAACAAAACATTGTCGATAAGCCGTTTTATAGTTTGGCAGATAAACATTATAAAGCATACTTTGTTATGTTATGAAATAAATCGTTGAAAAAAGACATACCTACTCCAACAGGTCGACATAATAATGTTACTGTTATCTCGCTCGCCGGACAGACCTGAAGTTACGACTTCCGGGTGACAAATTTTTCTATTTTAAGTCAACATATATAACTATAACAAGGTTACTATATAAATTGTCCGTGCGTCACTATTTGTTTTTTTTTTGTGGAAAAACCGTCTAACTATCACGGTTCATGAGATACAGCCTGGTGACAGACGGACGGACGGACGGACAGCGGAGCCTCAGTAATAGGGTTCCGTTTTGCCCTTTGGGTACGGAACCCTAAAAACATACAAACAGAAATAAAACAAGCTTTGTTTAGCAATGTTGAATAAATTAAGAAAACGGTTGCCCTACCTTACTTTTTAAAATAAACAACAAAAGAAACTCAATGTTGTAATGAACATGTCATAATTAATTGCTTTTAGTGGAATAAATTAAATGAAAAAATATCAATGTTTGACTGACGAAGAATTTTACTTCAATTAGAACCATATCATAATAATTTAAATAGCTGAAAATTTTATAACTGCCGGAAGTAGCAATCAGACGTAATAGTTTTGACAGGCGTCCGTCCGTTCGCCGCTCGTCTGTAATTATATATAGTTATGCAATACCAATAATTCCTCTAGACATCATGTCAATAGTCATTTAATTTCTGACACATTGCGCAATAGTCCTACCGAGACCTTCTCATGGATATATTGTTCACTGGTATCGCCTGGAGCGGGTCACTGCGGGTGAAGTACGAAACTTACGTTTCACCACCAGGGATTTTAAAGAATTGTCTCTTTGAAGCCAGACAGGCCCACCACTCATTCCCACCGCTGTGTCTCCTGTGTAGCCAGAATTAACAGCGGCGACAACCAAAAAGGCAATGAACAGTGAAGTCCATAGCTGTTCCGGGGGTTAAACTACAGCTGCCTTGGAACTCACAACGAATTTAATCAGAACAAATTTGTAAGAGTAGGACGTTTTCGAATTGACTTCCCCTCTTGGCAAAGTGAGAAACAGCAATTTGACAAATAAAGCATTAATAAGCCTCAAAGAGATGGCTAGTCAAGTGAAGCTCACCTGCCGTGCACCACGGTTTAACAAATATAACAACTCACAATTTAGGTCCCAATAATGTTAGACTATTGGGACCTAAATTGTGAGTTGTTACCTAACATATCGATTCCAATAATATAGATTGCAGAATCGCCTAAACGTCCGGTAATTCTCCCTTGTTGCCACCAAATCAGAATAGTATACTACCCCGGATGTGACACCCAAGGAATTTAACATATCGTCCCGCTCCCGACGCCAGAGATCGCACTCCCAGGGAACATGATGTGCTGTTTGCTTGAATTCATGATTTGTCGTCGAACACTCGCATAAAGGCGATGACACAAGTCTAAACGAAAAGAGCTTAGCCGTAAAGTTTCCATGTTCAGTTAAAAATTGCGCAACGTGATGACCGACTTCTAACCACTCTTTACTTAATCTGTCTCGCACTGATTGAAAGAACAGATACAAGTGGCGTCCTTTAGTAGAAGTTTCCCATCTTTCTTGCCATTCCGACAGTAAAGTTTCAAATACCTTGTCAATTGGTTTGAACAATCTAAGTATTTTGTCAATATCGCGGCGTCTTAGAAACTCAGGGTGTATGTTTTTAGAGGTGTAGTACATTGAAGCCCGGCGTTGAATTTCTAAGTCAACTGGTAATACGCCTGCCAGCACTGGTAGTGCCTCTTTGAAGCCAGTCATTTAATAGGCGCACTCCTTTCTTATAAGAGACAATTCTTGACGGCGTTAACCCGTATCTTAATCCATTATGATTGACGGGATCCGCTACCCAAATCTATAGGCTTGGCGAAGATACTGATTGTGAAATTAGACGAGCTCGGTGGCTCAGTCGTGAATGACGCGACTTTGACACCAACGCTCGTGGGTTCGATGCCCACACAAGGCAAACATTTGTGTGCATGAACATGTCTGTTTGTCTTGGACTGGATGTTTTAAAAGAGGTTGGCCGCATCAAAGCAGCCCGTCTGGGGTAGTACCTCCGCCTTACAGAAAACTGCAGCCAAATAACAACTCCCTAGAGGGTTGTTGTGTTCCTGCGTGTGAGTGAGGTCACCAGTAAGCTCCCAAGGTGTTGCTGTGTAAGCAGCAGAGGAGGCATCGCGCGAGTGATAATTAATATATCGCAACCGTTAATAGGCTACGGTACTCGCTTCACATCAGGTGGGCCGTATGTTTGTATGCCTCCCGACGTAGTATAAAAAAAAAACCTTCACAACCTAGAGAAAAAACCAGACTTTTATTAGGTAGGTACACGTTCCGAACTACAATTTCTTGGACGTGCCGGTTTCCTCACGATGTTTTCCTTCACCGCCGAGCAAGTGATAATTACAAATTACAAAATATGTACGTAAATACAAAAAATTGGCCAAGTGCGAGTCGGACTCGCGCAGGAAGGGTTCCGTACCACTATCTATGAAAACGGCAAAAAAATCACGTTTGTTGTATGGGAGCCCCCTTAAATATTTATGTTATTCTATTTTTTAGTATTTGTTGTTATAGCGGCAACAGAAATACATCATCTGTGAAAATTTCAACTGTCTACCTATCACGGTTCGTGAGATACAGCCTGGTGACGGACGGACGGACGGACGGACAGCGAAGTCTCAGTAATACGGTTCCGTTTTACCCTTTGGGTACGGAACCCTAAAAACACGAATTTAGTGGTAGGTACATATGTTCACACCTGAATTCAGGACTAGACACCAGTCGGTTAATAGACCCATTCGTTGTCTACTAGGTTATTACTGCATCTTAGAGAGGCACTATACATTTTTTATACCACTAAGTTGGCAAGCAAGCATACGGCCTGCCTGATGGTAAGCAGTTACCGTAGCCTATGGACGCTTGCAACACCAGGGGTGTCATTCTTGCGCAAGAACCTCTTCACGCCTTTCTTGAAGAACCCCATACCCTTGCAAAAACCTCGGTAGGGAGCTCATTCCACAACTTAATAGTCGGTAGAAAGCTTCGCAGGAACCGCACAGTGCGCGACCATTGCGGTTCCAGTGTATGAGGGTGAACACCCAGCCGTCGTCCATTATAAACGCGCTACTACGTTCGAAGTCGAAGCTCAATTCGCATTGAACAGCTTCGTTTCACAACAAATTATCACGCGTTGGTTCATCAAGTATTAGCACAACACTCCGCTAGTTTACCTCAATGCTGCGAAACGCTTGCAAAACATTATTGCCATGGTAACATAAATTATTTAACGTTAGGTAATTTACACATTAATAGGTCAGAGTAATTCTCTAATGACCATTATCTTCGAAAGTTAAGTCATCAATTAAGGTATAAGGTGAGTTGTACGGTGTTAATTTTCACTTTCATAAACTCTGTATATAACACTAGAATGTGCCACTTGCGATTGGACTCATTTGAAATCGCTCCAATTGTCACTTCATGTTGAAACTTTAACCTGACGTGAAGTCGCATTTGATAAATTGCATTGAAAATTGCAATATATTTGGATATCAATGTAATTCCGCATAATTTAGTACGAGTACATTGAATGGTTGTGTGTTTGTTTATATAACGTCGTAAGCCATACAAGCATACGGCCCACCTGATGTAAAGCGGTTACCGTAGCCTATGAGCGCTTGTTATACATTACGTATCACTCGCACGATGGTTGCTGCTCACTCACATGCAGGAACACAAAAGTACTCTAGGGAGTTGTGTGAGATGTCGGTTTTAATCATGATCATTTAAGTTCGTATTTGTCCACTGATTCACATAGGCCTTTCCTCTAGAATTCCATTCGTCTCGATACTGTGCCACCTGCATTGACTCCTTATAAACCTTTTGAGGTCATCGCTCCATATAATGGGAGGTCGTCTGACACTGTGTGTATCAGTACGAGGACAGGATCCGAGAACCTTTCTTCCTCAGCGATTGTCGGTTCTACGAACTATGTGGCCGGCCCACTTCCACTTGAGCTAGTTTATCCATAGAACGATGAGTGACCTTGTGCTTTCCCATACGGTCGCAGTGTACGGTCAAGTCTCATGATAACATACATTCCACAGTAAAACCAGTTGAGAATGCGCAAGCTTGCATTGCCAGAGGAACACCTGGCTCGTCAATTATATTCAATTTCAATTTGTTTTCTTTTTAATTTGTCGGCCATTTTGACCATGTTCCTTAAGAGATAGGAACGGTGTTCCTGAACATTCCTATTCTACTTTTTTATGCTGAATCCGAATCTAAAGTCAAAATTCGAATATTCGAACAAAACGCACACACAGAATCATATAGGAACGGTGTTCCTGATAATATAGGCTAGGTTACCGTTAGTGACGGTGATGTCGTCCAGTCCGTTCAGGTCCAGCTTGTGGTCGGTCCTGACGCCGGTCTCCCCGCCGGCCATGTTCTCGACGCGGCGCCGCCGCCTGCGGACGTCGCGACCCAGCTTCATGTCGTACGCTGTTGCAGTTATCAACAGCAGAGCGACTCCGCAGCACACACCCCTGGAAAGACATTTAAGCATTACAATACTAATGTTATTATAGCACTCCAAATCTACTCTATATTCTGTCTATTTATCTAACTTCATACCAAATCTCTGGCAGGGAAGGCAGAGAGAACCAAGTGCCACATGACTTGGTCTTGTATGACCTTACACCTCAATCGTTTTATTTAACATTCATAGCTCTTCTCATGTAATTCGCCGTTTTGTAAAGCTTTTGATGTCTTCTGATGGATCAATTTGATTACGGTAAGTAAGTCATGGCCTTTCTCGGCTCCTAAGTGCTTCTACTTCCGCGTTGCATATCTGTTTCGTGATTCTTTTCTTCCTTCATTTTTTCTACATATCTGAAGCAACAGAGCATTCTTCTTCTTATTTTAACATCGACACTCTTCTTTAGACTAACTCTGTATTACTTTACACAAAACCATATTGATATATGTAATCTTTCACCAAACAAAGTTGTGTGTCTATCTATGACCTCACGCCAAGTCTCTTGCGAGGTAGACAGGGAGAACCGAGCGCTACATGGCTCGCCCTTTCTAGCCCTCATACATTTCTTTAATATTTATAGCACTTTTTATGCACTCTCGCCAGTTCGAGGGCTGGGCTCCTGACTCCACCATGTAAGCCCGCAGCCAAATAACAACGCCCTAGAGGCTTATTGTGTTCCTGCGTGTGAGTGAGGTCACCACTATGGAGTTCCTGTGTTAGCAGCAGAGGTGGCATCGTGCGAGTGATTTAATGTAACTTAATGTATTGCAAGCGTTTATAGGCTACGGTAACCGCTCTACATCAGCTGAGCCAGGATAAACAGATGCTTTATTCAGGTGTCAGACAGTTACGTTACTCTGTAAGGTCAAAGAAAGGGTAAAAAGATTCTCAGACTTAACAAGGCAGATTGATCCAGGGCCAGTTCCAATGCGCCGGTATCAGCAGACAGACCGCAGCCAAGTAAAGATTTTCTTTCATTTTCGTCTTACATTCTAATTCCGTATATTTTCTACTTATATAGATGGTTTGTCTATTGTGTGAATTTTACAATACTCTTTCGTGTGGGTATACACCACTTTGGGAAGCTTTGCCATAGGAGGCTAATATTGAATCCCGTTGACTGAGTAAAACTATAAGCAAGCTCTTGAGAGAGTGATATGATAGGGAAGACAACATACGGTCTATAATTTGAGGGCTCCGGATTATACCAATAAATTCAAAAACAGGATTATAAAATATAATGACGCAAAAGCAGAATAAAACAACTGCATTGGTTTAATAAATTATATAAAAAAGGTATTTCCTCAGTCGAACTACTATGACGCGCCCTCTTAAAAACACCCAGACCAAGACAAACAGACATGTTCATACACACAAATGTGTGAGAATCGAACCCACAAACCTTGGTACTAAAGTAGCACTGCTAACCAGTCGGCCACCGGCCTCGTCATGATATGGATGTCCAAATAGGCCCATTGAGCAGTCAGAACCTGTTATATATGTTTTCCCATACATTTCGCGGTCGTATACGACCACCCGGGTTTCGAAGGGTTAAGTCACAACCAACACAAGTATTGCTCGCAAGTAGTTTGTCGCACAAACTGCTACGAGTAGTTTGTGCCTCAGGCACTTGATATGATGTATTGCAATATGACGATACATATAAACACTATAGCACTAAAACTACGTGACCTGAATATACCGTCGTTTCATAATAGCAACTCGGTGTTAATGAAGTTTTATGTCACTGACATATTGATAAATTGCTGTAACACTTCGGTATGCTATTTCACTCAATTTGCATTGATCATGATCGTTTAACTATTCTATAATTCCTTAAAGATAAGACAGTTATAAAAATCGTTATTTGTCACTGGATCATCGCGGGCTGTTATACATGTCTTATATTTCTAAAATCAAATATTATTGTATTTTATTAATCTCTCATGATATTGGTTTTTTTAATTATTAGCATTACGAAAATGACGATTGGGGAAAAAGCAATGTCGAAAAGAAACTAGAAATTTGCCAATATAGGTCCGTTTTTGTTAAAAAACCTATGTCAAGTATACAATAATAATTATTAGTGTATAGTTATATTGACTATTGTATAGTTATAGTAAGTCTCAAAAACTTAAATTTATTTAATTTACAATAGGTACATACATTTATAAACATACAGACCCGACCAACGTTCGAAAATAAAAACAGATTCCTGGAGTCCTATTGCAACGTCACCTACCTGGTCCAATCATGAATCTAAACATCGAGGTACCCAATCAAATCCACACAAAAATTGGCCATCATACCCGTTTATGAGGAGTTCAATAGCACATACTACTCTGTGTAAAAAGTATCGGGAATATGTCAATAAAAAGACCCGCGTAAAAGAGGTCGTTCTAATTTTTTTACTGCATGTTGGTAGCACTGTACTGATTTAGCGCGCAAAATTTGAGCGGGATCTGTCATTTAATTTGTTTTAAACTACACTTTTTGTTGGTCATAGTTTTGAGTCCTCGGCGATTTTTACAATGGAAAATATTGTTAACCAAAGAGTGTGCCTTAAATTTTGTGTTTCAAATGATATTTCATGTGGTGAATCACTAAAAATGTTGCGAAATACCTACGGCGAATCGTGTATATCGAAAACAAGGGCTTATGAATGGTATAAGGCTTTTAAAGAAGGCCGAGAAGTAGTAGTAGACTTGCCTCGTTCTGGTAGACCTTCAACCGCTACGACCAGAGAAAACATCGACAGAATCAAGAAGCTAGTGCTCGAAAATCGACGTATGAGTCTGAGAGAGTTGGCTAGTGAGGTGAACATATCTTTTAAGTCCGTCCACAACATTCTCATTGACATTTTAGGCATGAAACGCGTCGCCGCTCGACTAGTTCCAAAAGAGCTCAATTTTGTTCAAAAAGCGCAGCGAAAGCATGTCGCTGAAGACATGGTTTCCCGAGCTTCTACGGATCCGACCTTTATGAAACGTATAATAACTGGCGACGAGACATGGGTTTATGAGTACGACATGCAAACAAGCCAACAGTCTTCAGAATGGCGTCTCGAAAACGAGCCGAAACCCAAAAAACCGCGGCAAAGTCGCTCCAAAATCAAGGTGATGCTGACAGTTTTTTTTGACTACCGTGGTGTGGTTCACTCCGAATTCCTTCCAGAGGGAGAAACAGTGAATAAAGAATATTATTTAGGCGTCATGAAGCGTTTGCGTGAGAGTATCCGCCGAAAACGTCCAGATTTGTGGCAACACAACTCATGGATGCTGCACCATGATAATGCACCATCACACACAGCCATTATAGTGAAAGAGTTTTTAGCGAAAAATTCAACAAAAGTTCTCGACCAAGCACCGTATTCACCTGATATGGCTCCGTCTGACTTTTTTTTATTTCCCAAGTTAAAATTACCACTTCGAGGAAAACGTTTTGAGTCGATAGAAGCCATAAAAGAAAATTCGCTGAATGAGCTAAAGGCCATACCGCAAATAGCCTATGAAAAATGTATGGAAGACAGGGTGAAGCGGTGGAGATGTTGTATTGCAAGCGATGGGGCCTACTTTGAAGGCGATAAAATAAATTTAGATGAATAATTTGTATTTTTTGTTTTATTGACAAATTCCCGATACTTAGTACACAGAATGTATATAAAGATTATGGATAAAAATCAAAGGTTTACAATGAACACAGAATTTTTATAAAACAATTAATCTGTCAAGTACTGAGTACCTTGATCGAACCACGCGCTTACGACATATATATGGAATAACGGTAAACCCGGGTCTTGACTATATTAGATTAGCTTTCTTTTTGTGGAAATTAAATTTCTGAATCTGAAAGTAAGTTAAATCGGACATTAGGAGCTTCCTAATATAGCAAATATTTCTAAAATCGGTTCACAAAAAGAAAAGATGCAGCGTAACATACAAGAAAAATCATTAACAGAATTTAAAGAAGACTTAATTAAATTGCTTAAAATAGAAAACGTGATGGACCCAACAACGACACTCCCTAGTCACTACATCTAGGAGGATAAAATATATATTGGATAAAAAAAGAGAGCCCACACATAAAGTAAGAAAACATTGTAAGGGTTACGAAAAGAAACAACATAAATTGATTACTGCAAATAATCTGAAACCGGTGGTGACTTATTGCGTTACTATTTTAGGCAGGTAAGTCGTGGCGGTCCCATGGGACCGCTGGTTTAGGTTTAGCAAAGATCCAGTGGCCACCCATAGGGACCGCTCTGGTCCTTAACCTGTACACTGAATTTCCATACTTACAAAAGCACCCTAAACGTTGGGTCTCCCATGTACATATACGTCCCTTGTCTCGGTGAGCGGACGGTTACCACCGAGTGTCGCAGGAGCGGCGCGCGCGCTCCATTCACTAGGGCAGTGACATCCGCGCTGTCGCAGGTTGCTGGCAAACATACGCCGAGGTGCAAGGTTCGCCGCTGTAAATATACGTTAACAGATTATTGATGGTAATGGTCATGATAATGATGATGGTGGTTGTCAAGCTGAACAGGCAGTGGGCGGCCATACCTGTCGAGACAGTTATGACAGTCTTAGAACGGCGGGCGCATGTTGGACGGCACATGCTCTGGGTAGGAGAAGCGGAAGTGACTAGATGCGGAAAGTTGAGGAACGTAAATATTGAAAAACATTAGGAAATTTATTATATCTAGCAGTGGATAGGTACTGACTGATGATGCTGGTTTCAGACTATAAGTCACTCAAAACCAGTGCCATCATCGAATATGTCCCAAAACGGTCGTTTTAGCACTTCCGTTATAAATCTTTTCTGTGTAGCACCTTACATATTAATCGATGTAAGAATAGTAATTTTCGTGATAAAGAAAATTAAATATGTCCCAAGTTTAATTTATACTCATGAAATACTTTCTATGTTAGACCTAGTTTTGAGTGTCTACGAGCAGTACGTACAGACAGTATAACAGAAATACATCTACTATAAGTTGCACGCAACTTTATATTCCGATCCCATAATGAAGCTTTATGAAAAATTTCAAGTATCTAGAGTCGGCAGGGTTTATTGTGCATTGATACGGCTCTCAAACACTTTTTCTTATTTTTGGAAGTACACTATTATACCACAAGGAAGCGAAACCTACATACATCTACTAACGATGCAAGTTTTTATTAATAACAGACGTACCTACGATTGCAACGTTACGTCACTTCAGGTAGATTGTATAGGTATTTTTAAGTGTATGACGTAGTTAGATGTAACAAATATTAATATATTCTGTAGCATTAAACAAAAGACATCAACGCGTTCAGCAAATTCTTAGAAAATATCTGGTGTTTGAATGCTTCTTAGCTTTAATTACGAAGTAACTATTAAGTAATCTGTGACTTCAAGTTACATTGTGAATTTATAAATCCCTGTTTACAAACATCCATAGGGTTGCTTAATATAAGACGTTTCCTATACTTCATTTGGGTTAACGTAGTATATAAAATTATCGTCTAAAATTTATTTTGAGTATGTTCAAACGTCGTCCTAAAATACTCGTAATTTGGTATAGTTTTGTAGTACGGTCAAATATCAAAATATCGCTGGAATACGGCCTGCATTAACCGCATTGGATTAAGATAAAATATAAAGGTAATATAATTTATTTGCCATTAGGCCCTTACGGGCACTTAGACACGTCTTACATTCTTTAAATTATATATTGTATCTTAATAATTTTCCAGGTTTTTTTTACTTTTCATCTCTTTTTTCAATCTACCAGCATTTCGAAAATGATCATTGGCCATTGGGAAGAAATGCCAAAAGAAACTTGCCAATATGGATCTTTTTTTTCAACACTAACCTCTTGAAAACACTACCAACCTAAAAAGCTTGAAAACACTAACCTCTGGTCCGTCGGTGTGAAAATATTGACAAGGTAAATGGTGTCGTGTCTGCTATTTTAAACTGGTTTACATGTAATAATATTTTATTAAACTCGGCTAAAACCAAATGCATCAAATTTAGTCTTTCAAATGTGACTTCTGATTTTGCAATACAGCAGTTCTCATTGGGAATAATACATTAGAATTAGTTAATAATACTGTATTTCTTGGAATTACAGTAGATTTCAAAACGCTTACCGGCAAGTTTTTTTATGTGGGGGTCCACATAAAAAAACTTGCCGGTAAGCGCAGCTCCGCTACATATGCAGTTAAGAGAATCAGACAATTGACGGATGAGGCTACTGCGTGCTTAGTTTTTTTTTTATCTTAGAAAAGAGCTTCTAAACCGCTGTATTTATAGCATGCGCCCGCCCTAATCAGGGAAAGAACTATTTAATGAAATAAATATCCTCACGGTTATCTCTCAGTATATTAATGAGAACATAATGTATGCTAATATGTAACATAACAAAGATAATGGTATTTGAAAGAGAAGAAACCTGAACCAATGTAAGGATTAGTAGATGATGAAGTATTGGAACAAGTGGATGAGATTGTATATCTTGGATGCGCTTTCAGCAGGGATGAAAGACACACCGCTGATGTGAAAAGACGAGAGAGTGCTGGGAATATAGTGAATGAAGCGTTGAGAAAACTTCTTGGAAGCAAAAACTTGAGCCAGAAGGCATAGCTTTACAACACACACTATACACAATGCAGTGCTGGTCCCAACCCTTACTTATGGAAGCGAGAGCTGTGTATGGCCGAGAGAGCATGAAAGTAGAATAAACGCAGTTGAAATGCGAGCGTTGCGCAAAATTTGTGGCGTAACGCTTGTAGACCGTATTCGCAATGATGATGTTAGAAACAGAGTTAGTCTGAAACTAGATCGTCGTAGGAGCATGGAAGGCCAAGACTTACCTACCATGATCAAATTGGTCGTGTTCTATCAGAAGGTAATGTCAGGAGCCCTAGAATCCGGCGAGCGTGCATGATAAGAGCAATGAATGTTAAAGAAGCGAGTGAGGTATGTAAGGATCGAGTCACGTGGCGCTCTCTGCCTACCCCGTAAGGGATTTGGCGTGAAGTTATATATAGATAGATAGATCTAGAGAGTTTCACTAATATTCCGATGAAAATTTTATCTTTTGTTGGAATATATTACTTCTCAGGTATGAAATTCATGCTCGACATGTGAAAGGATGCAGGAGGAAAGTGAAAGAATGTAGGATCCAAGGCAAGCCAAGACTTACGTACCTTGGCAATGTTGGTTGCGTTTCATCAGAAGGTCATACCAAAGCCGTAGAACCCGGCGAGCGTGCTATATTACTTGAGAAAAGCTTCGAATTTTAATGAGTTTTAAGGAGTGCCTGGGATAGGCAGGACTCTTTCAAGTCAAGGAACTTGATGTGAAGACATAATGTACGAGTATATTATGTATAGTATAGTGAACGGACCGTCTTGACGAGTTGTTTCACGTCGGTGGTGATGGCGAG
Source organism: Pyralis farinalis (assembly GCA_947507595.1). Classification (NCBI taxonomy): domain Eukaryota; kingdom Metazoa; phylum Arthropoda; class Insecta; order Lepidoptera; family Pyralidae; genus Pyralis; species Pyralis farinalis. The sequence goes on along the minus strand of OX382261.1, from coordinate 1,858,763 downwards.
ACGCACGGTGTAGAACGCCGTGTCGAACGGCGGGCCGAAGCCCGACACGGACACGTCCTGCCTCCACTCGCTGAAGATCTGAGAACCGGCGCTTTCTGAAACGACAAAAACGCAACGTCTTATACTTATAATAAAGAATAAGAATAAATGTATTTTGTTCCAAACAATTTGTCTCATATAAAATAACTTGTAGGGCATTTTGTTACATTAAGATTCAAAAGTTACTCAGTCGATACTGACATAGGATATACACGTGCAGGTGTCAGTTCTCAACCTTCGACTGCGATTTAGGCCTTGTGTACACGTCATATTATACTCCTACATTACAGTCTGCAGTAGTGTTGGATTATTTACAAACATATATAACCCTAAATAAAATACGGTTTGACAAAACAAAAATTGGTTTGTATAAGAGAAAATGCGAATCACATGTGTACATCGATGTGTAAGTTTTGTATTTATATAAACTTATGAGAGCAAGGTTGGAATTAGAGAATAAATAAATATACATAGAGTGAGACGCTTGCCTCGTAAACAAAATAGTACCCAGATAATTTTGTGATCTGCAGCAGATCTTCGGTTTGCCCATACGACAAAGGACAAGCTGATTCAGGGTGGAGTATAAAATAAAAAGTTGTTTAATGGTAAGAATCATCATGATGATGAGGAACCGTACATGACTCATACAGTAGGTCTGTGTAGTAATATATATAGGTCGAAAAGTGCATACATTGAGAATAGCTCGTCGAGCTCTCTCCAGAGTAATAAGGTGGGATTACGTAGCACCACCCCAAGAGTAGTAGTGAAAATGGATTGATACAACACGAAGTAAGTGACAGAATCTTGATGCTCCGATATTTATTAGGCATAAGTGCATAACACACTTGACATAATCTACTTTAAACGAATATTCTTAAGGCATAAAAAATATTTAACATAATTATTGTTTGGCAAGTTAAGTTATTGTTGACAAACACAAATGACCGATTTATTGTGTACCTCAAGTAACCCTTTAGAACCAAAGTATATCGATTACTAAAGGAAGTTCTGGCGGAAGAGGGTAGGACATTTTTAATAAGGAAAGGAAGGAAATACAGGTACTTAAAAAGTACGAGTACCTTTACTTACAGAACAATGACTATAGCCGTGTAGCTATGTAATAATTTCATGGCGATTTGTTTCATTCCTTTGAGGAAGCGACGTCACCAGGTAGCAAGTAAGAAGATGCTGTGTGTGCAGCGACGGTGGTAACTCCTTATGATGTAAGCGTGCATTGGCCATGGTTTCACCCGAAGTATAAAAAGTGCGAGATGTGCTTTTCTTTTGTAAACAACATACAAATGTTACATTCATCAAACAAAAGACATCAACGCGTTCGTTAAATTCTTATGAAATAGTTCTGGTTTTGTTATGTTTACATGAAGATTACATTTTTGTCTTAATTGAATGGTATTATATGAAACTAGACTTACATGTTCCGCACCAAGCACACGTATGTAACAATGGCGAAAAAAAATATGTATTTTTCATGGTCTAATTTGCATTGTTACACGCGATGAATGAATGTTCAATCCCGCAAGTATTACAAATGCGAAAGTCTGTGTGGATGCATGGATGTTTGAGACTCTTTCACGTACAGCTGAAGGTATTTGAATAAAGTTTAGCATACAAGTAGATTATATTTTCCCAGTAAAAAAAATACAGGGAGCTACATTAAAGTGTTATAGCTATTTGTCTTTTATAAGCAGTTGCATAAATTGTATGAAAATGATAGTAGTCTTTTTAATTATTATTATTTGTTTTTCTTTTCTGCCTACCTAAAGGGGAGACAGGCGTAATGATATGAATGTATTTAAAATCTATATATCTAAGTGATCCAGGTACGTAGTCACGAGATCGATTCCGTTACTGAACCAATCGGCGTTGTGACTTCCATTAAAAATTTTCATTTTTTTTTTCATCGTTGGGAGGCGTGGAAGCATATGGCCCAACTGATGTAAAGCAGTTACTGTAGCCTATAAGCGCTTGTAATACATTAAGTCTCATTTGCTCTAGGCCACCTCTGCTGCTGCCACAGCAACTCCATATGAGTTTACTGGTGACCTCACTCACACGCAGGAACACAACAACCCTCTAGTTAATTGTTATCTGGGTGCGGTTTTCTGTGAGGTCGAGGTTGTTCCCCTACCTCTCTTAAAAGTTATTTGCAGTAATTTATAACATTTAAGATACGAAGACTTTTCTAAACATGAGACTTTACAAAAAAAATAACCGAGCGGTGCGAGCTTGGTCGCTCAAGTACTATTATAAAAAGATAAAGTTTGGATGTAGCTGAAAACAGATCCTATGGTGAAATTTAATTCTCGAATAGGAAGCTACATCATTTTGAATACAGTAGGGTGTACGTGAGTTACCACCATCTTTGAGTGAAACTAAACTGTTATGTGATCTGTTAATTTACAAACGAGGCACTGTTAAAAGGGAGGTAGGGCGCATCAAAGTTATTTGAGACTGAAGGTCGCAACCAAAAAACAATTACCTGAGGCTGTTAGGCTCTGCTGATGGATAAATTTACAAGCATGTCCTATAGAGTTGCTGAGACTCACGTAGGCCGTATGCTTATTTGCCTCTCTAAGTTGTGTAAAAGAAAATTATCTTCAAGTCAATTCCTGTGTAGAACTTCAAAAGGTTAATTTCTTGCAGACGGAGTTGCAAGCAGCATTTAATCACTTATCTATCTATCTATCTATCTGTAACTTCATACCAAGTCCCTTGCGGGGTAGGCAGAGCGGACCAAGCGCTATATGACTCTGTACTTACACACCTCACTCGCTTCTTTGACATTCTTAGTTAGGAACGTATATTACCTAGTCCGACCATAAGTTCTGTTACGTTACGGTTTCCATGGGAAATTTAGTCACTGCTTGCTTCGGAGATTTCTTAAGAGACACAATGTCGGCGTGTCGTGTCGCCAAATCTAAAACTGCCCATAATTTGTAGTCTATGGAATTCAGATCTGGGCTAGACGAGGGCCAGTCTTCAGCTCTTATAAAGTTACGGAACGTTAGTTTTGAGCCAGGTTTGGGTAGTTCATGCTTGTGACCAGGTGCAGAGTTCTTCACGAAAGTACATTTTTAAAAAGTGTATTTCTGAGAGGTTTCACAACACGATCCAAGACGGTCTCTTCATACACTTTGACTGAAGTCTTCACTCCTTTTCACAAAAATGAAACCTTGTGACTCCTTGATAAGAGACACCCCCTATCAAATCATTATAGACGCAGGATGATGACCACGTTTTACCATTCCGAACATCCGGATCCGGATCTGGCTTCTTAAATTATCTACCTAAAGCTACCAACCATTTTTTACATTATTTGCTGATGATATGTCATTTTCCAAACGTGTTTAACTTAAGGATTGAAGATAATAACAACATTAACAAAACTATTCTGGACATTGAATCGCTAAATAAAAATAATTTAAAAATGAAAATAAGTAAATCTAAACATACGCAATTTCACAACCAACGAAATAATCAGAGAGCTAATATAAGAGTACAACACGATAATCAGATTATTGATGAATGTACTAATGTGTCATTTTTGGCAATTGTACTTGATAATTATTGTACGTGGAGGCCACATGTAACGAAAGTGTGCAAAAAAGTTAATATTTTCTCGTATACGCTTTGGCGACTAGCCAATGTAACAGACCAAATAACAACTTTGCTAGCATACCATACTATGAATATGTAACTTCAAATCTTCGATATGGTATAATAGTATGGGGCAATTCATCAGATACGGATAGAGTCTTTATAGTACATAGCACAGAGACAGTGCATACGGTTCTTATGTAACCTATCTCCTAAAACAAGTTGTAAACCATATTTTAAAAAGTTAAATCTACTGTCATTTCCGTGCGTATATATTAATGAGATGTGTCAATTTCTAAAGACGCACATCCATCTTTACGATAAAAAAGTATGCTTAGTAACTACCGATATAGAGAGGGGAGATATCCAAATAAACTAATATTGCCTAATATGTCTGCAAGTAGTTGTTATTCGATGACCATTCAAATATTTAACAAATTACCAAAGAACATAGTACTCGTAGACTTACCCTTGTCAGTTTTTAAATCACAGTTACGAAAACTACTCGTCAACAAGTGTTATTATGGTATATCGGATTTTTTAAATGAATGGTAAAAATAAATTTACATGTCTGATCCAGGCGAAATATTGTGAATTGATGAATTTATTAACAATGTCATGTACCAACATTTGAAGCAAATAATTTTTTTTTCTTTCTTTCTTTAGAACTGTGCGCGTCCACTTTGTCATTGCGCTTGTTGTAATGCTCTTCAGCTGTGAAATTTTTTTCATCACTGAAGAGAATATTTCTGTGTCTTTCACCTGCGTATCGGGACAGAAGACGTTTTGATCGATCCACTCACTTCAATTGTAGGATTAATATAGGACATGTTCTGTATATCGACGATAAACGCCGAGCTTCACGTCTTGTTTTATTATACCGGACAGAGTCCTAGTGGAAATCTTCATTTCTGGCGATAAGATTTTTTGTTTCCTAATGATGTTTCGGCGAATTCTGGCTTTAACTGCATTTGTAGTTCTAACAGCATGCGGCCGCCCCAATATTTTATGGTCTTCAACAGAGGTATATCTGTCGATAGTACGATATACGAACATACGGCTGATACCAAGCTTTTGAAGTGTCTTGAATATGACCGACGGCTCCAAACCCACTTTGTGCAATGCAATCACTGTAACTGTGCAATGTAAACGTATTTTCATTCCATTTTGGCACCCCATTCCATGTTGTGATTTGATAATAACACGAAAAAAATATGAAAAACGGCTGAAATTCGAAAGAAGTTTTTAACATAATAAACGCGTTCCAATGTCAAAACAATTAAATAGCTGAAAAGAAGAAAAGATTCTATGTAACAGTATTTATGGTCAGACTAGTTATATAGAGCTTAGTAGGTAAGGGCTTGGCCATTCTCGGCTCCCACACCCTTCTACTTTCATGTTGTATATCTGCTATTATGATTCTTTCTTCCTGTATTCTTTCTAATTGTCCAAATCAACAGAGCAAGCATCTTCTTATTTTAACACTGACACATTCGTTGCGTTTTTCGAGTACATTATTCGATTTCTAGCGCTTCTGTCGCCACCCCCTGATAAACCATGAACAAATTGATCGTGGTTGGTGAGTATTAACCTTCTTCAGTGTACATCCATTCACTTTCGCTTTGTATATCTGTTTCGTGATTTATCCTGCATTGTTTCTTCACGCCTAACTAACGGACTACGTACTAACGGAGCGTGCTTCTTCTTATCTTTCATTTACGTCGATATTTTCTTTCTTGTGTGTGTCCTTTTCTCGGAAACGGCTAATCCGATTTTAATACGGTTTTTTAATTCGTATAAGTCTCATTTTCAGCATGTAGTTAGCTAAGTTTTACGTAACAGACCGCCAGGAGGCGTTACAGCACGCCATATTTCTCCAATACGGTTAAGTCTATTTTAAAAACGGATTTTATTTCGTTTGTATAAATCTTACTCTTGGCATTTTTTTTTCTATATTATTATAATGGTCCGGCCTGCCTGATAGTAAGCAGTTACCGTTGCTTGGGAAACATCATTTTAAGAGAGGTAGGGCGCATCAAAGCAGCGCCTGTTTGGCGAAGTACCTCCACCTCACAGAAAACCGCAGTCAAGTAACAACGTCCTAGAAGGTTGTTGTGTTCCTGCGTGTGAGTGAGGTCACCAGTAAGCTCCTAAGGAGTTGCTGTGAAAGCAGCAGCGGAGATATCGCGCGAGTGATACTTAATATATTACAAGTGTTAATAGACTACGGTGACGTTGTGTAAAAAAAAGACATCACTCACACGTAGCCATGAAACGTGAATGTATCCTAACAAGGTAGGAACTAAGAAGTAACGTTAAATTGTTAAACAATTTTTAAGTAAATTTTTAATACTCATTTCGGTGAATACCTTGAAAGCTGCAACACAATTGGGCACGTATCAACATTTCTGATTTTAAGTGCGTAGGAGTTAATATCGTTATTTTTCAGCTATGAACACTAAATCACAGCCTTTCGCTACTAAGTTACTTTGACCGTACTGTGTGTTGTGAAACCACCCACTTATTCAAATTATCGTTCTTTCTAAAACTACTAGACTTTTCGACACTAGACGCAAATTTACATTTTAGTTCATATTTATGTTTCCATAGTGGGAGGCAATTCATAAAACTGATGATAACAAAATTGGGAATACAGTTTGGTGTTGTAACTACATATTATTTATCGCTTACATTCAAAATTAAATCAAACCACTTGATAGCTGAATAATCAAAGAATTCGTTGCGTTAAGTGAGCCATTTTAAGATAATTTCGCTGATCATATACCCCTTACGAAGACGTATTCACGTAAAAGGTCGGTGTCGACGACACAGCCACACGCCGTTTTTTTTCTTTCTAAACCCTCCCGGTGAAGTGTTCAATATAAAAAAAAATCTAAAGGACGGAAACAAGATGTCACATACAGAGAGACCCTATAATTTTAACGAAATTTTGAAGTTAATTTCATAATATCTCTCTTGACATAGTTTCATTAAACCAAACCTTACTTATCCTACTGTAGGAATACGAATCTCCCTTCAACCGAAGGTTTAGAGAATACTCCGCCACGCTATTTAACTACGGACTGGCGGAGGCCAGTGTTTTCAAGCCGCTGAAAATCCACTGACTTAGCGACGGTCATCTATCGACAACAATTGGGATCAAGGAAGTTCAATAATAAAGGAAAGAAAGTTCAAAAATTAAAAAAAATATAGGTTGTCAGTAAAGTCGGTATACGGACGATAATTTACGTGACAACGTCATAAGAAAACATTCAACAGTTGACAAAACAGTTCACGTGTAGGTTGTGTGCTGCCGCTGTCTCTCTTCTACTCGGACGCATCGGTCGATGGAGTGGAAGAGAGATAGATGCGTCACAAGCCGAGCGCTTAGGCCGATCGTGCCTCTCTATCGCTTGTTCCGCGCTCTCGCTTGCATGTTCAGCTCAGGCGGAACGTGACATATTTTTCGTGCGTGCAGCCGGCGTTCATCGATTTATAAAAAAAAATAAGGAAAGGAAATAAAAGTCAACAGACTTTGATCGCTTTATGTCGAATGGAGGACGTCATATTAAAATGTGTAAACTGTCATTTATTTAATGACATAATGACACACCTAAGACAAATCGACAATCATAAAAATAATCATTTAAATCGGCTTACCCTTTCTAGTTTACAGCCCCACAAAGAATGCACGTGTGTGCAAATGTAAATTGATACACTATTTTGCGTGTTGCAGTCGGATAAAAACGAGACGTTACGTTTTGACGTGATAACGTCTTATAAATCGATGAACGCCGGCTGCACGCACGAAAAAGCATGACTCATTGGCACGTTTCGCCTGAGCCGAGCGTTGCACGCGAGAGCGCGGAACAAGCGATACAGAAGCACGATCGGCCTAAGCGTTCGGCTTGTGACGCATCTCTGTCTCTTCCACTCCATCGGCCGATGCGTCCGAGTAGAAGAGAGACAGCAGCAGCACACAACCTACACGTGAACTGTTTTGTCAACTGTTGAATGTTTTCTTATGACGTTATCACGTAAAATTATCGTCCGTAAACCGAGTTTACAGACAACCAATTTTTTTAATATACACCTATTCTACGTAATCGTGTACGATTGGGCTAATATGGCTTTTATTCCTATTATGTAAGTCGCCTTGACCGAGTAGCGTGGCTTACGGAAGACCGGCCGTTCGATTCCTGCACTAGACACGGCTCGCGCACACATTACGTGCAGACATTATGCAGGAACTAGCGTTACTTAACTAGCACTCATAAAGTTATTAAATACGATGGCATGAATTATAAACACACATTTATGTCGGTGAATCTTCATGGAATGTTGATGTAATACTAAACAAATATTCCATCAATTGAGTTAAAGTGAGTTCTTAACGCGAGACGAGCCCGGTGAAGTGTTTAGTAATGGTTGCGAGTGATACTTAATACATTGCAAGCGTTCATGGGCTACAGTAATCACTTTACATCAGGTGGGCCGTCGTTTTAATGCGTCCTTTGTCTTAAAAACACCCACACAAAGACAACAGTCATGTTCATGCTCACAAATGTTTATCCTGTGTTGGAATCGAACCCCTAAGTGTCAAAGTAGCGTTACAAACCACTGCGCCACCGACTTCGTCAGAAATAAGTTAAACGTCAATCATCGTTCACCTGTTTATATAGGCGTGAAAACATTATTATCTCTTTCATTTATACGACAACGTACGGCTTGAACCTAGTTAAGAAAAGTTGAAGTTAAGAAAAGAAACAATGCGATTTATATAAGCAATTTGTAAGTTATCATAGGGCTATAAGACTAATAGACACGACATTTGTGGACCTTTTGAAATCTGTCAAGTAATGGCAAAAGATACCTGGCATCATATGAAAAAAATGGCATAGAAATAATGGATTTATTTGTCCCAAACGCAGATATAATATATATAGATAATACAGCGTGAAATAGAACATGTACCAAACGTTGTTTTTAGCAGCCAGTGAAGTCACTCTATTACCAATCATTCATACACTACGGAAAGAATTCAACATAAGATTGTTTGTTATACAACACAATTTTCAATAAAAATCCAGTGTTTTGTAGCGCAATATTGAACTATGTTGCACCAGAGACGTTTCGACTTGCCTCCAATAATCAAAACCTGTGTGGATTGCCAAAATTACACGATCGCGACAACATTGTGCCACTACGTGGAGAAGATTAGGGTCTGAGGTAATATTCCTTGACCCAGTGCCAGGGGCTCGCTTGCGGAAGGCTCGTTGTATAATTACATAATGATGTTTGATGTAAAATTAGCATTGATTACGTAGGTTACAGTACCTGATGTGTAATAATAGTCTGATATAAAGTTTGCAATTTTCGTTTTTAATTGGATGCTTTGTAATGTAATGGGTTATTTTTTATTTATTTAGTTCCAAATATTGTATCGCAGAGTTTAAAATGTTTGTGACTACAAAGCCACATAATGGCTTATACGCAGCCAATAGTTCGACTTAATTAATTAATTTAAGATGCATGAATGCAAAATGCTACATTGTAGTTAATTTACGTGTCATAACAAGCAGGGTAGAGCATATTTCGGTGGTTAAAGACCTATTGGACACGTATTACCTACTTAATTAGTGTTTTCAGATTTATGTACAGATTTGTAATCATCACTAGTTCGGCTAAATACTACGGGTATTTAGCCGTCCAAGAAATTATATTTCGGAAGACCGCCTAATACACGAAATTTCTGTCCGAACTTTGTTTCCCTCTGGGTTGTGGAGATCTGACGGCAATTGCTCCATGTAAAAATCAATATCTTCGCCAAATCCTTAGTCTTAGGTAGGAGACCCCGCCAATCCTAATGGATAACGCTAGGAAGAAAAAGAAGACTTGTTATATTAGAGCTGCCTTCGTTAGGTTAGTAAATCACCACGGCACACGCAAAACATGCGAGATTTTAGATGGATTCAAATTACTCGTGCTCTTTCATACGAGAGCTCATCAAAACGTTGGTGTAAGTTGTTGCCGTAAGGCATTATCTGTAATTAATGTAATATACCGACTTCCGCTAATCCGCATTGAATATGATCTTACGTAGTTTCGGCACCTCCGAGTTTTTTATTCCACTAAGGTGGAAATTGTAAGCAGTTGCCGTAGCCTACGCACAGAAAATGAAAAGAGAACCACTACACTAGAAGTAAGGTGAGAAGATATCTATTGGATGATAATTGATACAATCTAGGAAAATTCGAAAATAAACACATTAAAATTGACAAATGTAAAACATAGCCGGGTTTTTTTGACGATAGTTGACTATCGATTTCTGGAGCAATTATACAAGACTGCACAACTGTGGTTTGGACGCGGTACTACGCTTTTTCTTACTTTGCCTAGGATACACGACCTCTGGGTCAGCTAGGAAAACTCATAGGGATAAAATGTACGCGGGATAGATGCGGAGAGACGAGTAAGTGCAGGGAACATTGAGAAAATTTCTTGGTAGCCGAAATCTAAGCCAGAAGCTATAGCTCGCTTTACACAACTAATAATCCCTTCGCATGTAATTGAAAGGTGTATTAGACAGATAGAGACCATGAAAATAGGATAAATGCGTTAGAGATGGGAGTATTGCGCTAAATTAGCAGCGTATCGCTTACTGACAGTAATGATAACGTAAAAAGTTGATCTGAAAGAGTGTCGGTGTTAAAATGTGAATAGGCATGCTCCGTTGGACCGGGCATGTAGAAAAAATAACAGAATAATGAAACGGATGTACACGCAGAAAGTTACTGGAAGGATATAAGAGTAAACGACGGCCAAGACTCTCCTACCACGATCAAATTAGACGTGTTGCCTTTGGAATCGGCGAACGTGTATGAAATAAGTTAAGTTTACGTAGATTTGACAAGCTCGGTGGCTCAGTCGTGAATGACGCGACTTTGACACCAACGCTCGTGGGTTCGATTCTCACACAAGACAAACATTTGTGTGCATGAACATGTCTGTTTGTCTTGGTCTGGACGTTTTAAGAGAGAGAGATTTCAAGATATAGAGGTAGGGCGCATCAAAGTAGCCCGTCTGGGGAAGTATCTCCACCTCACAGAAAACCGCAGCCAAATAATAACTCCCTAGAGCGTTGTGTTCCTGTGTGTGAGTGAGGTAACCAGTAAGCTCCTAAGGTGTTGCTGTGTTAGCAGCAGAGGAAGCATCGCGCGAGTGATACTTAAAGTATTACAAGCGTTGATAGGCTACGGTAACCGAACGGTACGGTAAAAAAAAAGGTTAAAAAATATTAGTATTAATTGCATTTTTCTACCGCAGAATCCGTAAACATGTCAGAAATAGAATAGAACGTTTCTAATAATAAATAAAAGCAGTCAAGTGCGAGTCCGACTCGCGCACCGAGGGTTCTGTAGAAAAATATTTTCCAAAATAATTTTTTTTGTGATGTAACTACAAATTACGGGTTTCGGATTTTTTTCTTTACTTGTACTACATGACTGCTTGTTACCAAATTTCATGATTCAAGGTCAACGGAAGTACCATATATATAGGTTTTGATTCCCTCGCCAGTGTCCAAATATGCGCATAAGCGAGGCATAAACAGTGTATTGTTTGATTGCACTGCCTTGGAAGTTTGATTTTTTCACTGCTCGAAGGGATTGCAGACCAGAGTATTTGATATTAATTTCATATTGATAGCTCCACCTGTCCCTGAGAAAAGGGTCGTGATAGATGGATAGACAGATAGACGGACAGACAGACAGACGGACAACAAAGTGATCCTATACGGGTTCCGTTTTCCCTTTTGAGGCACGGAACCCTAAAAAATAAAAGAATATGTAATGTAACACGTTACATGCGCAGTGGAATTTGCATACAACTAAATATTTGCCAAACAAAATACACTGAGGCTATAAAATTATTGAATAGCCCTCAGGTCTATAATGATGTGTCTAGTCATCGAGTATAGAAATATAAATTGCACAAACGACTATTATACAAGTTACGAGTATTTTGTTGTAAATGTATGTTGATGGATGACATAAAATGATAATATAATTTCGTTTATGATTTATTGCGTTTGCTAATTCATTAGGATTGACAGGGTCCGCTACTTAAGCTTATGGATTGGGCGAAGATACTGGTTTTTAAATAGAGCGATTGCCGCCAGACATTCACAACCCAGAGGAAAAGATCTTTATTAAGTTAGGTCACACGTCTTTTGAAGTATAATTTGTGGGACGTTCAGGTTTCCTCACGACGTTTTCCTTCACCGCCAAGCAAGTGATAATTACAAATTGCGTTTATGATTCATGATATATAAATGTTATATTCGCTGATAAAGATAAAAAAAAGATAAAACATAGTATTGTCTTAGGTTTTCGCGATTGTTACACATTGAATTAAACAATTTTTAACGGAAGTATCGCGTATTTTATTTATTTTGTTGAACCTGACGTTTCGAACGCTTTGCAGCATCCGTGGTCGCAGGAAGACCACGTCTTCCTGCGACCACGGACGCTGCAATAAATAAAATACGCGATACTTCCGTTAAAAATTGGTTAATTCAAAGATAAAACATATTTATGTGTCATTGGGCCCTCCAGGGTATTAGACACGTCTTACAGTTTAATTGTTGTATAATTGACGAGCCAGGTGTTCCTCTGGCAATGCAAGCTTGCGCATTCTCAACTGGTTTCATCTATCAGCATTTCAAAAATGACCATTGACGAAGAAGAAATACCGAAAGAAACTTGTCAATATAGGTCTCTTTTAAAATTGTCAAATAGATATTACAATAAATTCACGTCAGCATATAATGATGTCAAATTATGTTTATAAATGGTAGAATTAAAGATTATTAAGAAAAGGATGTCTGTGCTGAATTATTTCCAGATTTTTTTACTTTACTTTTTTTACCTAACTTTTGTACAGATTCTTTTTACAGAGAGTATTTTTGATGTGCTTTTGACAATGTATTCAATTGTTAGAAAAGGACAACTGTTTCAGATAATTTATTGTCGAATCGAATACAATTTACAAGAAAAGTGTTTTTTGTTTTAGTTTAACCTCAAATCAAAGTTCAATAGTATAGATTTTGTTTCCCATTTTTCTCGCCTAGGGATTAAATATTGGTAAAGGTAGAGTGTTTATTCAGTAGCTTCGTGGAATTTTATTCCAAAGTTAAAAAAAAATATATTTTATACAAATTTTGGGCCCGAATTTGACTCACTTGGAGATTTAATTTTTGAGTTTGATTGTCATCAAATTACTTTTTTATTTATTGGTGATTGATTTAAATTGTTAAAATAGTTTCAGTGCAAAACAAAACAAGTTGGTTTTATTTTACTTTTCAAAGAAATTATAATCGTTCACATGCTTTGAATGTGTAATTTCTGATTATGTAAATAATGATTATATTCAGAACAAAAACACACGGTGCACCCTGCTTTTTTATATACAAGGCATACAAGCATAGGACCCGCTTGATGTTATCGCGCGTTGCCGTCTTTATGTTAAAACAGTAACTACTTACGAGCTTACTTGTAACCTCGCTCACGCGCTACAACTGTCTAGAGAGTTGTTATTTAGCTGTGGTTTTCTATGAGGTTAGGGTACTTCCCCAGATGGGCTGCTTTGATGCGCCCTACCTGTTTTCAAAGCGCCCAGATCAAGACAAACAGACGTGTTCACGTTTGTCATGTGTAGGAGCCACCACGGACCTTGGTGTCAAAATAGCAATACTAACCACGCTTCAGGACTCGCTAACATGATTTATAACATTATACATCATCATCATCATCAGACACATTATGAAGAAAACGTATACAATCCCTATTTATGAACATCTTGCCCATTGTCTATTTGTCAGCTTTTGAACTGAAAGGCAATAAGTGTATTAAGTAATTATGAGATCATTGTCTTTGAATCAGGTTATCTTATTTGCCTTGAGAAGTGACGGTAGCGGCCAGACGGAACATAACGCGCTTTATAGGTCATTAAACGCGACTAATATCATATATTACAGTTGATTTTTTAATTAGGTTCATTACAAACAGGGGAAAGGTAGAGACGAAGTTCGTAAGAATAAATTTTATGCGGAGTTGAAATTGAATTGATGAATCGCCGGTGGCTCCAGTAGAATATCTTTTTAGGATTGTGTATCCAATGAGTGCCAACGGAATTCTATTACTAAGGCTCCGCTGTCTGTTCGTCCTTCTGTCACAGAGCTGTGGGGTTACAAATTTAACAGGTTAGGGTTGTAAACACACAACCCTGCGACAACCTTTACAATTTTTTACAGAATGTATCTATCTATCTATAACTTCACCCCAAATCCCTCGCAGCGTAGGCAAAGTTTAAAAAAAAATTGGGCGATGACACGGAACCCTTTTGATAGTGAGTCCTAGTTCCGCTTAGTCAGTTTTTACGGAATTCCGTAGACAAGAGCGTGAAACGTTTGGTTATATTTTTTATAATAATTGAGAAATAGGTATCAAATGAGAGAGCATTACAACTAAAACACAATTAGTTCTATATCATCATTTTGGACTTGAGCCAACCGTTTACGTTTTTTTTTAACAACATCGGGAGGCATAGAAATGTCAAGTTACTGTAGCCTGAGAATGCTTGCAATCCGGGAATATTATTTATATGTTGCCAACCCTGCTGCCAAGACAGCAAATTCTTGGACCTTTTTTATATACAACGTCGGGAGGCATTCAAGTATACGGCCCACCTGATGTAAAGCAGTTACCGTAGCCTATTAACATTTGTAATATATTAAGTATCACTCGCGCGATGCCTCATCTGGTGCTTACAAAGCAACTTGCATTGTGTCGTATTATTGAGAGGCGGAGGTTATTCCTCAGCCGGGCTGCTTTGTTGCACCCTATTTATCTTAAAAACACCCAGTCCAAGATAAATAGACATGTTCACGCACACAAATGTTTGTCTTACGTGAAAATCAAACCCATGAGTCCTATTTTTAAAATACTTTGAGACCACTCTGCCACCGAGCTCGTCGTCGGGTTCGATGCCGAAATAATTAAGCTGTGACCTAAACAAATGTACATATTTTTTCTTTCATATATTGTATTTCATATATTAACAATGTAATTTAAAAAACAAGAGCAGTGATAGTCTAGTGGATAGAGAACTGACCTATTGACCAACAGGTCGCCGGTTCGAATACTGGCGTGTACCACTAAATTCGTGTTTTTGGATTTATGTACATATTTGTAATTATCATTGACTCGGCGGTGAAGGAAAACATCGTGAGGAATCCCACTGTGTGACTTAACCTATGGAACCTCTGGTTTTCCCTCAGGGTTGTGGAGGTTTGACGGCAGTCGCTCCAAGTAAAAATCAGTAACTTCGCCAAATCCTTATGCTTACGTAGTGGACTCGGTCAATCTTAGTGTAATCCTAAAAAGAAGACAACGTAATTAAAATAGGAACACACATTGGGCCGACACTAGTACGGTAAGGTTCTATGCACACCTGACGGTTTTAAGGATTGTTTGTGTACTCACTGTTGTGGCGAGGTGCCGGCATGTGCTGCTCGTTGAGGATCTGGCAGAGCTCGGCCGAGCCCGTCCAGTAGTTGTTGCCCCAGTAGAACATGGACGTGTACCGCCCGCTCGCGTCCTCCACTGTACACAAACGTCACGGTGAGTTCACACTGATTGTACACAACTATAATTATTAAAATATAATACTTATGCCGATGTTTACAACTAGCTATATATATAACCGCCCTGGCATCGTGCGAGTTATATAACAAACAATAAATATTGCCGGAAAAATTACTCAGCGCCATCTAGGTCCAAAGTAAGTGAAGCTTGTGTTATGGGTATAATACAACTGATCAAATATACGTAAATATTTTTTTTTATAAATACACTCTTATGATACATCGAAAACACCCAAACCAATACAAACAGACGTGTTCATGCACACAAATATTTGTCATGTGTGGGAATCGAATCTACGAGCGTTGGTTTCAAAGTAACTAACCACTGGGCCACTGAGCCCGTCACTCGTCGTATGATCTCCAGTAAAATTCAATTAAATTCCCGCTGGGGTAAACCGAAGACTGCCTGGAAATTTCATGTATATCGGTCCAGCCGTTTTCAAGTCCATACGGAATATAAGAAGAAGGTGGCTCACTATTATCTTTAGATACAAAGCCAACCTCACCGGTAGGTGATCACTGTGCCAGTATTACAAAAGACGCTTTGACGAAAGAAACTTAAGGCACCTTGAAGTAGACAAACTGGGAAAGTATCTCACAGTGCACATTTGAATAATAAGTTACTGAAGTGTTGGTGTATTCTCGCGATTAAGTGAGGTGAAAAATGCATAAGAGCCACATGGAGCAGAAGGCCGATTCTACTAAAAGACTGCAACTGCACTGCAGCGCGGCGTGTGTCAAAATGTATACATATTGACGTTTCGTTAAGCGATCTGACAGCAGCGACGTTTAACGAAACGTCAAAATGTACACAAAAACTGCAACTGCACGCGCTATAGTTTCCTGTAGACCTTAATTTAAAAAGTCAAATATATTAACACTGATATGTATGTATATCTTCCAGGCTGAGGTTTTTGTGAAAGGATATCATAGTCTGTGTCAAATCTTTGGAAGTCCATCTAATTCTGTAGTTAAAAAGAGAGATTCCACGGGAATTGTTACAAATAAATGTAAAACCGCGTAAGAAAAACTTTAACGATATGAACCTGAGAGAACTTCGTTTAACCGGACGCGGCCCGTTATATACTGTTTGCTGTAACGCGCATGGCTTCATCAAGCCACACAAGCATAGCTATATATATCACTGCAGAGCATCCTTAAGTAAATTCAAAACAAAACTTTATAAGTGGCAAGCGTGTCCTGGTTTTTATCATTTTAATGAATAATTTAATAATCAGAGAGCAAATTATAAATTTAATCAGTATTGTAATAGTTAATTGGTAACTTTATATTTTCTTTCATTTAATGTAAAACTGTTTTAGTGAATTTGTTTATTTCTAACATTTGAAATTGTTATTTCACAATTTCTGACGATGAATAGGAAACATTATTTCCACCTACCACAAGTATAAAAAATAATGTTAGTCAAACATAATGTTTTGAACGTATGTAATATATATAGGCAATCCACCCAATTATTGACACTTTAAGAAGCAATCTCGAAATAATTAGAAATATTTAATGTGACAGGGAATCTAATACTATTAAAATTACTTATAATGATTGTGGATAATTCTATCTAACTTTTTATCAATGCATTACTTTCAGTCTTACGTTACTTACAATACAATATATTACTTAGTCTTACTTAGTTATTATAAAAAAAAAAAGATAAGGTATCCAAACGCTAAGACTCAATAATTGGCACATTCTATCCACAGTATTGAAATTTTGTCATTTATCTGTAAATGTAAAGATGCCAATAATTGTTTGCGTGCCAAAGTTAGGATGGATTACGGTATATACGACCGTTATATCACCATGTTTATCACGAGTAAACGATGTTTATATTGCACGGGTGCATAACTTACGACAGCCGCTTTTAATTAATCTGGTGGGTGATGATTAAGCATATGAATCATCTCCCGATATTCTATCACAAAATAATATATTGTTTAGGGTTATACCATATGCAAACCATGCAAGGAAGATAATTAAAAAATAGATGCTGTGTGTTCTGCCTGCAATTTTAAGCTAGTTCAAAGACATTATAAACTTAATGTCTATGAACGTCTTCAAATATGTCTTCTACAGAAGCTTTTATTGCAAATAGTAACTGTTTTTGTTTTGGTTGGTTCCCCTTTAAGGGTTACGGAGGTCCGATGGCAGTTGCCCCAATGTAATAACTGGACTTAGCACATCTTGGATCAGCATCATAGCGAATCCCGGGCTCCGTAGTGGATGCAACCGGGACTTACCGGTTGATGAGTGAGTAACTGTTTTTGTAGATTGTATTCGACTCTATAAATAATTGCATGGAATAGTTCTGTCCTTTCCCGACAGTATTTTCGAAAGATACATCTAAAATTCTATTAAAAATGCTTAATAGATTTTATGGATAACTATCTAACGTCAGTTAGACAAACCCTATTAATATGTCTGGAAATAACACCATTGTATGTATGTATTTGATTGTACCAGTTCACATCATTATAACGGTACAATATGCTTCTATATGTATCGAATCCGAAAGGTATCGATACAATCAGATGTTATTTCAAAAATATAAGACGTGTCTAAGTGCTCACGAAGATGTCTAAAAAAAGAAACAAATACATTAGATATACCGAAATGGTGTAACGGTAGTGTATATTTAACTTTACTCATGATTCATAAATTATTCATTATACAATATTTTAACACGACGGTTGCAGCTTTGTCTCGCCTTGAACTCAAAAACAATGCTTCGACCCCGATAACCCCAATATGGCCACCATTGTCCTGACAATTATTGCAGGCATGAGGAAATGGCTTTTAGGCTTGACATCTCCCCTGACATTTTGTTTTCCTTCAGCGAACAATACATACTCCGATGGCATTGTATACAAATGACGGAGAAATTGATAAATTAAAGATGAAGTTCATTGAAATTAAATGTAATTAAGTCGAAAAAAATTGTAGGCTCACGTACTGAGTTCTCTTTTATAAGAATTGCTTACTTAAATCTCATTATAATTAGCTTAACTGTTACACTTTAATTAACTTTTACGTATCCTCTTTATTTTTGAAAAAGGGATATTTAGCACGTTAGGCAGAATGTACTATGTATCTTAAATTTCAAATGAATTTTATTTCTGTTCTTAAAAATCTTTTCAATTGGGAATATCTCATTGTTGTTGTAAAATAGACCATGAATAAAAGAGGTATACGCTAGTTCCAATTTTCAAACTCTTATCTAAAAGATCTTAATTCATATTAATTTTTTAAGTGCTAAGATAATTGGAAAGTTTCATATGGGCATTGATCGCGCATTGCAGGAATTAGATTCAAGTTTGATCCGTAATGCGGATTCATCATTTAATTAAACATTACGGATCGCAATCCGTAATGCGGATTCATCATTTAATTAAAAATTACGGATCGCAATCCGTAATGCGGATTGATCATTTAATTAAATATTACGGATCGCAATCCATAATGCGTGATCATCATTTAATTAAACATTACGAATCGCAATCCTTAATGCGGATTCATAATTTAATTAAACATTACGGATCGCAATCCGTAATGCGGATTCATCATTTAATTAAATATTACGGATCGCAATCCATAATGCGTGATCATCATTTAATTAAACATTACGAATCGCAATCCGTAATGCGGATTCATCATTTAATTAAAAATTACGGATCGCAATCCATAATGCGTGATCATCATTTAATTAAACATTACAAATCGCAATCCGTAATGCGGATTCATCATTTAATTAAAAATTACGGATCGCAATCCATAATGCGTGATCATCATTTAATTAAACATTACGAATCGCAATCCGTAATGCGGATTCATCATTTAATTAAACATTACGAATCGCAATCCGTAATGCGGATTCATCATTTAATTAAATATTACGGATCGCAATCCGTAATGCGCACTCATCATTTAATTAAATATTATGAATCGCAATCCGTAATGCAGACTTTCTAAATATATGCTCATTAAGTTTAAAGAAAACCTGCAAGCGAGTGAAGTTATCAGTGAACTGTTTTTAACATGGGATTGTTGCATCTGCAGCGATACTAGCATCTTTCAAGCATTTATGGGCTACGGTAACTGCTCCACATAAGCCGGGCCGTAGACGTACCTGTTAGTCACCCGATTTCTTTTTTATGCAATACTGTGGTGAAGTGGTGGTAGAGCAGTGATTGCCCAGTGGACAAGGAACCGGCCTATTGAGCAACTGATCCCGGGTTCGAAGCCAGGCGGGGGCATACCACTAAATTCGTATTTTCAGATTTATGTACATATTTTATTATATCACTCGCTCGGCGGTGAAGGAAAACATCGTGAGGAAACCCACACGTCAAAGAAATTATATTTTGAAAGACGTGTGATCTATCTAACCGTAGAAAGATCTGGGATTCCCTCAGGGTTGTGGAGGTCGGACGGCAGTCGCCCCAAGTAAAAATCAGTATCTTCGTCAAATCTTTAGGCTTAGGTAGCGGACACTACAAACCTAATCGATTAGAAAACGGAATAACGGTCGTAGTCTATAAACGCTTACGCAAAGGAGTGTCGTTGACGCGTTGCCCACTCCTGCTCTTAATCCAGCAACTTCTTAGGCGTTCTGGTATCATAATTCACTCGCAGAAATACGACAACCCTCCAAAGAGTTGACATTTGACTGTGGTTTTTTTGAGATGAAGGTCTCCAGTTGGGCTGTTTTGATGCATTCTACCTTGTCTTTTTTTTTTTGTTTATACAACTAGATTGACAAACAAGCATGCGGCCGTATTAATAAGCCTATTGACGCTCGCAACAACACGGGAATATTACTCGCGCGCTGCAAATCTTGTGACCTAAGGCTGTTTCGTCACAGTACCCAGTAATTTCTCTACCATATCTCACCCTTCAAACCGGAACACAGCTATATAAATATAGCTGCTTGGCGGTAGGAATAGGTGAGACAGAGGTACCCACGCAGACCACTTTTATACAAAGTCTCCCCCTGGTAGTTTTAAAATTTTGTGTACAAAAAGTACAAATAACATCGCGAAATGTGTTTCGTCAGCCAATGTTGCGTTGTATGTTTGTTTCATACGTATGTTGCCTGTATGTGAAAACAATTACGTCTCATATTTTTACGTAATATTGAAATACGCTACGATGTTATAATATGGCTCGGATTGTTTACTATTTCATAAAATCAGTGTTATAATTATACTGTAAGAAGCTTTCGTCAGCACGCAGCGGAGCAGTGTGGCGTACCTTCTCGCGGTGAGCCATGAACTACGGACGGTTGCATCACTCGGACTCGCGTGTTGCCACGTTCGTGATATCCTTTCACACTCGCAGACATTCCCTCAGAAACTTATGTTATTTGCTTTAAGGTTAAGATTACGGATACCCTGTTAAATTTTATTCAATGTAAAGTACTTTATTGCCACCTCAGTTTTAAGACAATGCGTGTCCGATTCGCGCGTTTTCAGAATTTTTCTTTTACTTGTGCTACGTGACATTGCTTCTTACCAAATTTCATGATTCTAGGTCAACGGAAAAAAAATAAATGCGGTCGAAATGCGAGCATTCCGCTAAATTTGTGGCATATCGCTTGCTGACCGCATTCGTAATGTGACGTAAGGAAGAGAGTTGGTTTGAAAGAGAGTGTCGGTGTTTAGTTAAGAAAAGGTATGCTTTTTTATGAAACTAGAAAGGCAGACAAGCGTGCGGCCCGCATTAGATGGTAAGTAAGGCCGCAGCCTATAGACGCTCGCAACACCACGGGATGTTACTCGCGCGCTGCCAATCTTCAATCAATGGCCCAGGTCAGAGTACCCAGTAATTTCTCTGCCATATCTCACCCTTCAAACCGGAACACAGTTATATAAATATAGCTGCTTGGCGGTAGAAATACGTGAGACAGAGGTACCCACGCAGACGACTTTTGTACAAAGTCTCCCTCTGGTAGCAGTACGCACGGATGGTTCGGGCATGTAGAAAGAATGCAGGACGATAGAGATGACAAAACAGACATACAATGCGAAAGTGGAAGGATGTAGGAGCCGAGGAAGAGCATGATTAACCTACCATGTCCAAATTGGTCGTGTTTTATCAGAAGGTGATGTCAGGAGCCCAAGGTGGTTCCGTGGAACCATGAAAAGTGCATGAAAAGAGCTAGTTATGAATATAAAAGAAGCGAGTGAAGTGTGTAAGGACCGCGTCACGTTTCTCTCCGCCTACCCCGCAAGGACCTGTCGTGCAGATATACATCCATACATACAGGTCGGTATCGTTGTAACTTTCCTTTCGTGGTATAGTTTCGCGATCGTGAAACCGCCTCTAGCCACTAATGCTTAATGGACGTGGTTGTTGGGAAATCACAACATGCTCCTTTTCATTACATTTTGCCTGCGTACGTTTACTTTGATAGTT
Organism: Pyralis farinalis; assembly: GCA_947507595.1. NCBI lineage: Eukaryota > Metazoa > Arthropoda > Insecta > Lepidoptera > Pyralidae > Pyralis > Pyralis farinalis. The sequence continues at coordinate 1,836,970 of OX382261.1, read as the reverse complement.
CTCACCTCTGCTGCTAACTCAGCAACTCCTCAGTAGCTTACTGGTAACCCCACTCACTCACAGGAACATAACATCCCTTCAGGGAGTTGTTATTTAGCTGCGGTTTTCTGTGAGCAGCTTTGATGTACCCCGACTCTTAAACACACTCAGACAAAAACAAACAGACATATTTAATGAACAACCAGTGTTTGTAATGTGTGGGAATCGAACCCACGTGCGTTGATGCTAAAATAGCGTTATTAACCATTTTGCCACTGCTCTCGTCAAATATTCATCATTTCAGCTAGAAATGAAACTAACTAAGATATGATAAAGGTGACTAAGATTTGACGAGCTCGGTGGCATAGCGGTTATAATGTAACTTTGACACCAACGCTTGTGGTTTCGTTTCCCATACAGGACAAACATTTGTGTGCATTAAAATGTTTGTTTGTCAAGGTCTGGGTGTTTTTAAGAAAGGTAAGGCGCATCAAAGCAGACCGTCTGGGGAAGAACTGTTTTCCCTTATCCTACCCTCTCTCTTCCGTGATGGAACCAGACGTGCAGGCTTGCGATGTCATTGTTCCACTGTTGAGAACATTTCCTCGCATACCAAAAAGTTCGGCAACTCCTATCTTTGTCGTACCATTAAAAAGTGGAACACCTTGACTGCACATGTGTTTCCTCCTTCCTCCAATATGGGATCCTTCAAACGAAGCGTGAAGAATCGCCTTGCGGGCCAGCATGGCAGCGTCAACTGACAGGATACTGTGTAGCCTTTTGTCAGTTGCCATCAGCCGAAGCAGAGCCTCTATGCTGAGCTTATATATAAAAAAATTATTTGGAGGTTTGTTGTGTTCCTGCATGTGAGCGAGTTCACCTGTAAGCTCCTAAGGAGTTGCTATGTTAGCAGCAGAGATGATAGTCAATGTATTCCAAGCATTCATAGGCTATGGTAACCGCCCGCCGCAGGTGGGGCGTATGCTTGTATACTTTCCGATGTCGTATAAAAAAGCTGACGTCACTGTAATATAAACAATAAAAAAATAACGAAATATCAATATGAAACATATATATATATATATTAAAAATATATTTTTGACATTCATATTATCGTGTACCATGTTATGAGTTTATTTTGCTACATTTACTTTATGTTTAATGTCATTTAATTATATCGAAACAAAATGTTAACAAATTATTCGCGCGTTTTACAAACAAGATTGAAAGTCGAAGTCGTGATTCAATAAATCCACGACGTTTGCGATCGGTATCGAACTCCGGAATACCACAGTGACCGCACATTACCACCTCCTCTCATTTATATTTGTATTGTAAATATGGATACCATTAATATAAGCAAATGATTTAAGGCTCCATTTATTGAATAACATATTTTTTTACTGACTGTCGATTGAAAGATTGACGAAACGGATACAAAAGCGTAGGTAGGAAAAATAAAGAGATGTCAAAAACTCATCTCAACACCACAAATGTCATGACACTCATGACCAATTGGTCGCTTTTGAATTAGAATTAGATTTACGCAATAATCGGTCTTACCGTGCGAATTTAAATTTCTATGGGTTCCGTGGGCAATATATCATACAATAACTCATTGTATAATTAGTAAAATGCAAAAAGACAAGTAACATCCTACACTTGGTATATTTTTTTTGTTTATACAACGTCGGAAGGCATACAAGCATACGGCCCACCTGATGTAAAGCGGTTACCGTAACTTACTAACGCTTGTAATATATTAAGTATCGTTCGTATCGTGATGCCTCCTCTGCATCTTACACAACAACTCCTTAGGACTTCTTACTTCCTTTTCACACGCAGGAACACAACAACCCTCTAGAGTGTTGTTATTTGACTGTGGTTTTCTGTGAGGTGGAGGTACTTCCTTAGACGGGCTGCTTTGATGCGCCATACCTCTCTTAAAACATCCAGACTAAGGCAAACATACATGTTCATGCACACAAATGTTTGCCTTGTGTGGGAATCGAACCCACGAGCGTTGGTGTCAAAGTCGCGTCATTCACGAGTGACGACTGAGCCACCGAGCTCGTCATAAATACAAGTAGCCGTCACAACAAAACTGAGTATTTTTCAGCCGGCTGATAATTCATTATACATAAACAGATGTACCTCCTTTGTTACGTCGCCAGTCAAATACTAATAGAATATTTAAAAGTGACGAGAGAGTACCACGATAATTAGAATCGAGTTCGACAACACTCGCCTTGACCTCATCTCGCGAAGGTTACTGAATCAGGTCCACGCGTTTCGCCGAAGCCCTTACTGAAGTGAGTTGCGATCGGCTCGCACCGCGCGAATTCGTGACCGATGGTAATTAATGCGCTGCATTTTACATTACAATGATGGTTGACATTGATCTATTACATGTAATCTGGATGTTTTTCGGTCTGTTTGTTTGTTCTAGTTCGAGGACGAACAATTACTACAATACAGTTACAATGAAAGGTAATGTACTCCATTATGAAGTATCGTATGGATCAACGATGTTTGTTATATGGGTTCGTGGCAAATTACTATGTAACATTATTTGTTATAAAAATGTCAAGGAGTTGTAATTTTTGAGGAGCTCGATGGCGTCGTTGCGTGTGTCATTCTGACCGAACACGTAGGTTAAGTAAGGGAACAAAAAAACTATCTCGAGATTTTCCGTGCTCCGAGGGCACGTTAAGCCGTCGGTCCCGGCTGTTGTCGATAGATGACAGTCGTTAAGCTAAGTCGGTGGCCCTCGGGCGGGTTGGAAACACTGGCCTCCGCCAATCCGCATTCGAAAAGCTCTAAACCCCTTCGGTTGAAGGGAGCCCGTTTCCCTGCATTGGGATGAGTAAGGGTTGATGTGGTGGTTGTAATTTGGCTGTAGTTTTATGTGAAGTGGAGGTGTTTCCCAGGCAGACTACATTGATGCGTCTAACCTCTCTAATAAAGATCCAGACCAAGACAAACAGACATGTTCAAGCTCGCAAATGGTTGCCTTGTGTGGGAATTAAACCCACAAGCCCTGTCCTTGGTGGAGTGGTTAACAATGGACACATCGAACACTCGGGTAAGTTTCTGTTTTTTACACAACGACGGAACACATATAAGCATACGGCCCACCGGATGTAAAGCGGTTATCGTAGCATATGAAAGCTTACAACACATCAAGTATCGCTCGCGCGATTCCACCTCTGCTGCTCGAACAGCTATTTACTTTTGAGCTCACTCACTCGCTGGAACACAACAACCCTCCAGGGACTGTTACTCAGAACCAGACTGTTAATCTGTTAAACAGATTTTTTTTTACCACTTCGGGAGGTATACAAGCATACGGCCTACCTGATGTAAAGCAGTTACCGTAGCCTATTAATGCTTGTAATATATTAAGTATCACTCGCACGATCCCTCCTCTGCTGATTACACAGCAACTCCTTGTGAGTTTACTGGTGACTTCACTCACACACAGGAACACAAAAACCCTCTAGGGAGTTGTTATTTGGCTGCGATTTTCTATGAGGTGGAGGTACTTCCCCAGACGGGCTGCGTTTGATGCATTCTGCCTCACTTAAAACATCCAGACCATGACAAACAGACATGTTCATGCACACAAATGTTTGCCTTGTGTGGGAATCAAATCCATGAGCGTTGGTGTCAAAGTCGCGTCATTCACGACTGAGCCACCGAGCTCGTCGAAGAATGCATATATATAAAACATTAGCCAGTGTCAGTCAGTCATTCAAGACAGGACGGCATTATTACCCGACGCCTTCACCTCTGGCCTTACGCTGGGGAAGGGAATAATCACGCAAACCAAACAATATACAGCACGAGGAAATTAGTTTTCATTCATGCCAATAAATGCCGTACATTTTGCCTAAACGAATATTATATATAGGAATGTTAAAGAAGCGAGTGAGATATGTAAGGATCGAGTCACGTAGCGCTCGGTTCTCTCTGCCTACCCCGCAAGGGATCTGGCGTGAAGATATAGACATATACATCGGAACGTAATTCTGTTGTTTGGATACATTTAACGACTAAATTCTTTAACGAACCTAATCCCGGATTGCAATTCTGAACCGTTTTAGTATCGAGGTACGGGTTTGGGTGACACCTGGAGACTCACACTTAAGGGAGGAGGTGAGGGCCGCCACCCGTCACGCAACGCCATGTCCGGTAAGTCGAGGAAAGCTGAATGCAATACAGGCACATAGAATGTAAGAGATGGACAGAAAGACAAAATGAATAAGGTGATAGATATAATGAACGAGAGGTGACTAGCTTTTTTTTATATACAACGTCATTCAAGCGGTTACCGTAGTCTATAAAATAAAGAATTGCCACGACATTGGGGAAGAAACGCAGTGGACTGTTTCTCCATTAGTTTGTCGACAAAGGAGCTGTACTGATCCGTCGGACGGAAGGCCCCCCGAACACCCCCGGTAGTTGCCGGGTCCCCACCATCTGGTCACCAATAGGCACGACGATCTACTCCGAGATTATGCGCGGTATGAAAGGGCAGCCTCTCAAGGTGGCTAGTCTTGATTGGGCCCCTGTACTATACCACGGGCGGCCAGCGGAACAACCGTTTCAACGGGTCTCCCTGGCCGACGGGTCAGCTCAGTCCTTCCGACAATGGATAGACAGAATCCACCACTGTTCCTGCAATATCGCGTCAACAATCCCCCGAGCACTGGTTATACACCAGCTGATCCGAAACGCGACGTACTCATAGGTACGCCACTTCACGGGTGTTTCGCCGTGTGTACGGTGGCAGCCAATCAGGCGGGTATTTACCCTAACGCCGGTTGAGATGCTGGAACGTCAGGAAATCCCTTAGTCGCCTCTTATGACACCCAGGGGTAGAGAAGGGGCGGTGATTTTTTGTATTCTTTCTCCGTCACCGCACAGATCAAATGCGCATAAGAAGTGTTTTTCTTACATTAGGTTACCAGTAAGCTTCCGAGGAGTTGTAGTGTTAGCAGTGTGGGTTGCAAGACTTGAGCGATACTTCAGTAGATCAGGTGGGGCATATGCTTGTGTGTCTCCCGATGTTGTATATAAAAAAAAACCAAACGATAGAATCAATCCAAATAAAATTGACTTGAATTTGTAAACAAATCGATTTATTTCCTTAAATGTGTTAATACCGAAACAAATCGAACTTTCAACAATTAAAAATGACTTTGAACCATATACTCCAGCGCTCAAGGTATCTGGCGATATTTGGTGTTGATCACAACGAAGACAGGGTCGAGACATGAGACACGTCTAGATTTATGTGACCTCGAAACTACAATCTACGTTATTGAGCTCATTTCGACTTTAAGAAAACAATATAAAGTTTATTTTTAGCTCATATATATATACATATTTAAATATGAAAATTTCGAAAGACATGTGACTTAATCTAAGAAAGGTTTCGATTCGTTTCTGGGTTGTCGAGGTCTGACAACAGTCGCACCATGTTAAAATCTGTATCTTCGCCAAATCCCTAGGCTTAGATAGCGAACTCTACCAATCCTAATAGATTAGAAAACGGTGGAACGCTAGGAAGGATGAGCGTATTTAAGATATTTGTATTAAAAGCTTAAGAAGCAGTTTCGATTTCGCACAAAATAATAGTAAGACAACATCAGCAAATAAAGTATCTCATCCAGGCGATGGTAGAGTACCTGAAAGAGAATCAATCACGCTGATGATTCTCTATCGTATAGGCTGAAAGAATAGGTAACTTTAATTTTCATGTAGTATAACAAATGATGTTGAGAGCTCTATGGTATCGCAATGTCGATCGCAGCCTGTTTTTGAATGCGTCTACCTATCTCGAGCTTAAGCCGTCGGTCCCGGCTGTTGTCGATAGATGACAGTCGTTAAGCCAAGTCAGTGGCCTTCAGGCGGCTTGAATACACTGGCCTCCGCACATCTGCAGTTGACCAGCGTGGTGGAGTACGATCTAAACCTCTTCGGTTGAAGGGAGACTCATATTCCTGTAGTGGGATGAGTTAGCGTTAGGGTAGTAGTATAGAAAATGCCAATGTGCTGATTAGTACAATCCCTCGTTAGGAACAATAATTTCTTCTTGTTAGCGTTAGGATTGGCGGGGTCCGCTATCTAAGCCTAAAGATTTAGCGAGGATATTGATTTTGACATGGAGCGACCGCCTTCAAACCTCGACAACTCAGAGAGAAAATCAGAGTTCGACATGGTTGCAAAAGTATTAACTTCTTTTAGGTTAACTCTTAAGGCTGATTCGTAAAATTAAAGTGAAAATACAGGACTAACCGGACGTTGTTATTTGGCTGCGGTTTTCTGTGAAGCCAAACTCTATTTCTTTAATAATTATTACGAAAGTGTTCTACAAAAGTTACGTCACAGATTTCGCGCCCTACAGATACATAGATTAATCTAATTTCATGCTCTCTTTGTTTTAATGAGTTCTTGTTTCCATACGTTAGCGATATCCCCACCATTCGCTGTAAGATATTCTTGACAACAGTGTGGGATACACTATCTATAGAAAGAACTATTCTTCTTAGATAGTTAATAGATTCAGGCGTTATTTTGCGAAAGTCAAATTTACATGCAATTTGATCTAACCTGTTTTGTGTGCATCCGCCACCAGTTAGTTCATGCGGCCGAGCGCCGGCCGGCACCCACCCACTACTTTCGTAGCAGCGTCGGCATGTTGCACTTACTAACAGTAGTGGGTGGGTGCCGGGCGGCGCTAGGCCGCATGAACTAATTGGTGGCGGAAGCACACAAAGCAGGTTAGATCAAATTGCATGTATTCTTCTTAGCTTTATCCCGTATCCTAATCCCTTAGGATTGGCGTGGTCCGATACCTAAGCCTAAGGATTTGGCGAAAATAGAGTTTTTTACATGGAGCTACTGCCGTTAGACCTCAGATCATGACCCATTGGGAAAATCAGATCATTCTTAGGTTAGATTAGTATGTCTTTGGAAACATAATTTCTTGGATTTACAGATTTATTTATGAGCCGAGAAATTGATAATTACAAATATGTAAATAAATCCGAAAACGCGAATTTAGTGGTGCGGGGTTCGAACCGGCGCCCAGTTGGTTATTAGGTCCGTTCTTCACCCACCGGGCTGTCGACGGCCACTGCTGGTGTCCATAGAAATTTTTCATTGTGAACTGTTTATGGAAAATATTCCCATTAAATAGTTTATTAAATAATCCTACTTTGAGAAGTTAGTACTAAATCATACATTGGCCAGGCATTGTCGTAATGAAAGTTTTACGGCGGAATTTGCAACTTGTAATATTATAAGTAATATTATAAATGATAGCTCGATGGCGTCGTTGCGCGTGTAATTCTAATCGAGCACGCAGGTTAAGCAACGTCGACCGCAGCCTGTCTATGGATGGGTCTATCTATCTCGAGTTTCTCCGTACTTCGGAGGGCACGTTAAGCCGTCGGTCCCGGATGTTGTCAATACATGACAGTCGTTAAGCTAAGTGAACCTCGGGCGGTTTGGAAACACTGGCCTCCGCCAATCCGTATTTGAGCAGCGTGGTTGGAATATGCTCTGAACCCCTTCGGTTGAGACCCGTATCCCAGCAGTGGGATGAGTAAGGGTTGATGTGATGATGATATTATAAATAATGAAATAAACGAGTGATTGAGTTGAGATGGCAAAGAGTTGAATAAAAACATACTCGTATAAAGACATTTCGAGTGCAACGAGAATTAATTTCATTTGCACATTAAATTAGTAGAAGGCAGAGTTCGGTCTGTAACGGTGAGTCACATTAACGGAACATCTCAGTTTCAATGAGATGTCTGCAGGAGATAGATGTGTATTGCGATGAAATTTAATCACTTGCACGATGGTTAAATGGGCTACATTAAAGTCCGACCTTGGTGCACGCACGCGAAATACTAAACAAATCGTTACACCGCGTACTTGTTATGCGCGCGCGCAACACATTGCGAATACTCTCTATTGACATTAGCTCATTATTAGCGTTGGTTCTGTAGACAGCGGATAGCGGCTACTAAATTAGATGCCACTTGAACAAACATTTTTTTATATTAAGTCGGGAGACATTCAAGCATATGGCCCACATGATGTAAAGCGGGTACCGTAGCCTATTAACGCTTGCGATATATTAAGTATCACTCGCGCGATGCCTCCTCTGCTGCTTACACAGCATCTCCTTAGGAGCTTACTGGTCACCTCATTCACATGCAGGAACACAACAACCCTCCACAGAGTCTTTATTTAATAATAATAATAGACAGTTAGGGCGCATCAAAGCAGCCCGTCTGGGGAAGTACCTCCTTCTCACAGAAAACCGCAGTCAAAGAACAACTCTCTCAAGGTCAAGGAGGAGGCATAGTTATCGGATACTTAATATATTACAAGCGCTAATAGACTACGGTAAGCACTGTACATCAGGTGGGCCATATGCTTGTATACCCCCTAACGTTATATAAAAAAAATTGCTTTGTTTTTCTTTGAGCTTTGAACTTTTAAACTAAAGTAATCAAAAAATAAATGAGAGATATATTTGAAAAGTCTCTTATACAGAAGAGTTTTTATGTTTCATGTCTGACGTACTTTTGTGTGAATCCGTGAGAATTTTGTATATCTATGGACAGAGGAAGTACGGGTAGGTATTTTGTGTTGCAAAGTTAACCTAATAATATAATGTATCAATCGGCTATCAGATTCAACGTTACCAAATAATATTAAATTAACTCAAGGTCTTTAAAGTGCACTTACGTCCATGCGTTCCTTGGACTGCAAAAGTTTTGACAATTTTTAACAGTATGTGCTAGTTAGAAGGATATTTAATTTTTTTATTTATTGCTGACCCAAAAGTAACTCAAACCTGACTCAAACCCGTCCCGAACCTGACCGAAACCTACTCAAACCAATCGTAACCAGACTCCAACCTAACTGAAATTTGACTCAAACCGAATTTAAATCTAATGTATAACTCAAAGTCAATTGCGAGTTGAATTGCAGCGTGCTTTCCTTTCTTTATGAAAGTACTAGCTTTTATCCGCGGGTTCGCTTGCATTTTTTTTAATAAAAAGTATCCTATGTTACTTCTGATACCTCCAAAAATATGTCTACAAAGTTTCATGATGATCGGTTCAGTAAATTTCGCGTGAAAGCGTAACAAACAAACGGACATTCACATTTATAATATTAGTAGGATAATTAGGATTCCTACTCAAACAAACTTAGTTACGCTGTCAGCTTTTTTGATGATTCTGTAAAGCTGTGTCGGTAACATCATTCAATGTCTCCTATCATAAGATGTTCATAAAACTTTAAGAACTGAAATGAATTCTGATTTTTCACCTTACAATACTGAAAATAGGGTTCCTAAATTAACTTTTTGTTTAAAATGTATTGTGTTAACAGCTTATAAAAGTGGCGATAACTATTTTACATCAGGCGAGTTTAGCTTTGGAGAGAATTTAAATGGAATCCGTTTAAGAGGGCGCACAAAGCTAAGTGGCGCCCTCATTTTGTTTTTATTAATAACGCTGAATTTAAGACCAATTCCAAAAAAAAAACGCTCTATAGGGCACTGAAGAACCATATTTACGTTTTTTTGAAACATATCTTGTATTTATTATCTTTAACAAGTAACCAAAATTTTAATTATTGCTTATTGTGGCCACTTATAGCAATAATCAAAAGTATGACTAATTCTACATAAGTAATAAAAACAGAATATGTCTCAAAAAACATAAATATGGTTCTTCAGTGCACTATAGAGCGTTTTTTTTGGAATTGGTCTTAAATATAGCGTTATTAATAAAAACAAAATGAGGGCGCCACTTAGCTTTGTGCACCCTCTTAAAGGCGTTTAGAGACTGTTTTTAATACCGCTCATGTGTCCGCCGACACAAAGACCGCGGCCCAAGTATATTTGAACGTGTAATGTTGCAATATAGCGTTGTGCATTCTAATGGCGGTGGTAGAATGTGGCGACACGCAAAATGCATTGGTATGCATCTAGCGGCTACTGGGCCGGTGGGTCAGGTGGCCGGTTGGGAAACCTATTTGTTTCTCAAGTCATCTCGCAGATCATCATCAATCTATTACAAGTGCAGGGAAATAAATGCACACGTTCGCAGATCGTCATCAGAGGAAGAAAGGAGGAAATACTTATGTACATGAGTACATAAGTATTTATTTTTATACTGCTATCATTGATACATCATTTTCAGGAAAACCGTTCCTATTTGAAATCTATATGTTTGTCTGTATGTGCGTTTTTTTTCGAATATTGACTTCAGATTCAGCATAAAAAAGTAGAATAGAAATGTTCAGGAACACCGTTCCTATCTCTTAATGAACATAGTTAAAATGGCCGACAAATTAAAAAAAATAATTGAATTGTTATATAATTGGCGAGCCAGGTGTTCCTCTGGCAATGCAAGCTTGCGCATTCTCAACTGGTTTTTTGTCAATGCTGGATCAATTTTTATTTTAAATACGTACAATTGATAAACGGTAAGGTTTGTAATGAAGCCAGCTTCTTCTCGTGAATCGAATAGTATTTGTAGGAAGTATGGATGAATTAATAAAACATCGTGTGGTATTGGATCTTTTTCTTTTTTATTAATTACTGCTCAGAATTTCATGATTGTGTCAAATCAAATGATTTATTTTTTGCAGGCAAACACGGTAGCATAATGACACATACATGTCCATCCGTAGGTTGGTCTGTTGAACTTCTTATGAACCTAAATCTATGATTATGTGACTAATTCAGGCTAGTTCAGAAGAGGCGTAAGAAAACAAGTGTGAGTGAGGTCACCTGTAAGCTCCCAAGGAGTCGCTGTGTAAGTAGCAGAGGAGACATCGCGCAAGTGATACTGAATATATCGCAAGCGTTAATAGGCTACGGTACCCGCTTCACATCAGGTGGGCCATATGCTTGTATGCCTCCCGACATAGTATAAAAAAAAAATAAGTGGGTTCTATGCGTACATGTATAATTTAGTTTGTTTATGAAGCTTAAAACATTATGTTTTTATATATATTCTAGATTTGAACCTATTTGAGTCAGATTTCAATTCAATCAAAATGTCGAAATCAAATTTCGCTAGCCCGGTGGTTAACACTTTTTCTTTGACTAGCAAAATACTTCCAATTGACAGAAGCACATCGTAAGTAATAATTGCCTGCAGCGCTGTTTTGTGCATAGGCTACAGTGATCATGCTACATCAGGTGAACCGTATGCTTGTATGCCTACTGACGTTGTGTAAAAAATATTTGACTAAAGCCTGATCCAAACGTAGCTTCGATAAATAAATAAATAAATATTGTCGGACAAATTACACAGCGCCATCTAGCCCCAAAGTAAGCGAAGCTTGTGTTATGGGTACTAGACAACTGATAAACATACGTAAATACATTTTTTTTTTGTAAATACATACTAATCATACATAGAAAATACCCAGACCAAGACAAACAGACATGTTCATGCACACAAATGTTTGTACTGTGTGGGAATCGAACCCACGAGCGTTGGTGTCAAAGTAGTGTAACAACGCGTTTCACCACTGCGCCACCGAGCTCGTCAAATAATAAAGATAAATAAACAAACAATGTTTAAAAAATATAAAAACTGACGAAAAAGCTTTTCCAATGTCTATTTTTACATCAATATTTAATTAGGAACGGACGTAAACCATATCTTCGTACAACTAGAACTCTTCTGGCAAAAGTTTACAAAAATGGAGAAACTGTCAAATACATAAAGACACTAGAGGATGTTAGAGGCAATTTGTTTTTAAGCAAATTAGGCTGGATACGATCAATTGGAGACACGCAGTCATTGTGTCCTTGTATAAAGACAAGGGTTCATATATGAACTGTGCCAACTACAGAGTTAGATCAGCTAGCAGCTAAAGTGAATGGAAAAGTCATTGAAAGGAGAGTGAGGATGAAATCAGATGGAATGCTTGAAGCACAGTGTTAATGATGAATTATGTTACTCATATCATTAAACTTGCTCAGAAAGTTACGTAGCATGTTATAGTTAACTGGAGTATGCTAATGTCTAACAGCGTTCCAACCAGTGGGAGTACTGTCACTTTATGGGCCGTTATAATGTGTATTAGCATCATAGAGTTTCACTGGGCGGCCATCCTCAGGCGGCACCGCTCTGACGTCCAGTGTTGACATTGTACGTTTGGTGCAAGTGACGGGTGGATGCCTTATTGAAATGCGAACATTTAAAATGATTTTTTTAGGAGAAGCACAGGAAAATAGAATATTTGTAATATTCATAGTTTTTAGAAATCATTAACAACCCTTCACAAAATCTTGGTCTTTTTAGGGTTGCGTACCTCAAAAGGAAAAACGGAACCCTTATAGGATCACTCTGCGTATCAGTTTGTACGTCTATCAAGACCTGTTTTCTCAAGGAGGGGTGGAGCTATCAATCTGAAATTAACATCAAATACTCAGGTCTGCAATTCCAGCACTGTAAAAATCAAAGTCTAAAGTCAATGCAATCAAAAGATACGGCTGTTTATGCCTCGTTTAGGCGCGTATTTTGACACTCACAAGGGAATCAAAACCTATAGGCTACTTCCCGTTGACCTAGAATCATGAAATGATGATAAGAATCAGTGTTATGTAGCACAAATAAAGGAAAATCCGAAAACCGTAAATTTGTAGTCACATCACAAAATTATTTTTTTTAGCGAATAAATTTGCGGAACTATATTTTTACGGAACGCAGAACGCGAGTCGTACTCGCACTAGACGATTTTTTATACAACGTCAGGAGGCATACAATCATAAGACCAGCCTGATGTAAAGTGGTTACCGTAGCCTATAAACGCCTGCAATACATTAAGTATGACTCGCGGGATGCCGCCTCCGCTACTAACACTGCAACCCCATAGGAGCTTACTGGTGACCTCACTCACGCGCAGGAGTACAACAACCCTCTAGGGAGTTGTTATTTGGCTGCTGTTTCCTGTGAGGCGAAGGTACTTCCCCAGAGTGTTTGCTCTCACGTTCCTTGCCTCTCTTAATTTCCCACTTTATCTCTGAAGTTCTTACTGCAAAAAATCTGAAAAAGTAATACAGATTTCAATAAATACTCCGACTGACTAGCATACTTTTTTTAGAAAACAAAAGGTTTTTAAATCGTACAAAACCGCTCTACTACGAGACGGACTGGAGTATAACCAAATGTCTTGCTCGGCATAATTAATTGTGTAGACTACTATGTATATACTATGTGTAGAATAATTGATTTTTTGAAAGGATACTAATTAGAAATAGTATAAATTTTTCAGGTTTAGTGTTTATAACACTTGACTAATTTCTCACATTCGCTTTAAGAACTTCAGAAATAAAGTTGAAAGGGTGGAGTGCTTGTGAAGGGATATAATAATAATGTCTAGTCATTCACTGATGTTTTTTTATACTACGTAGACAGGCAGACAAGTTTACAGCCCTCATGCAGGTAGTACGCTTATACATAGAGTAATGTTCACGCGATTCCACCCCCGCTGCCCACATGTAAACATAAATTTGAACAATGAATCTCATTTCGTTTCATCGTCGTGGCTCCATTTGTTTTTATAAAACAAAAATGCCAAGGAATAATATTAATTATTGTACACTTATGGGTTTATGGTAAAGTAAGCCTAATTAACTTAACTTCAAAAGGAGAATAAGAATATATTGATACGAAATGTGGATTAAAATTTCTCAGTACATGTTAAATGTAGACAAATAAAAAAAAAATAGTCCACAACAATGTCGTAATAATAATGAAGTCGTATTAAAAATATTAGTTACGTACGTTACGTTAATTTAAACAGAAAACAATTCATTTTAATTTGTTAACCAATCGATCCTTAGGTCAGGTTAGGTTCATTTGAACTTGACCTAAGCCTCGTTTAGCTTGCGACTTGCGCCACACGCCTCGCGCCGGAGTTGCGCAAGCGCGCGTATTGGGAGTCAGGACGCACTTTCTCTGCGGCGCACGTACCGGTCACTATGCTAAACCATTGTTTGTGTTAGACCCACTTCTTGGGAAACACGAACTATGTTTACAATCATTAGTGTCTTCTGCAGTCATCCGATTTGAGAGGTTACGAAGGTTCAATTTGATTACTTTTAAACTCTAAACAAGCGTATGGCCTTCCTGGTCTACGGGACCGGCGGGGTTAGCTACCTAAGCCTAAGGAATTGCGGAAGATACTAATTCTTACATGGACCAACTAAGGTAAGGTCCCACGTCTTTCGAAATATAATTTTTGGGTTTCCTTGCTATGTTTTCTTTCACCGTCGAGCTAGTGATATCACTGTTCAACGGCCTTCCTGGTGCATCACTTGCAACACCAGGTGCATCACTTGTGCGTTGACGAGTCTTTAGAAACCTCTGCACGACTTTTTGAAGAATCTCGTGCTATAGTCCCATGGTCCTATAATTCACTGGAACCGTACAGCATGCGACCATTGCGGTTCCAGTGCGAGAAGATGAATTTCTGCAGCATATAATACACAGACTAGAAATGCTTGGAAAAAGGCAATCATACATGTTCAAGTATATATATATATTTATATTTAGCGGGAACCGAACAGGTAACCACTGGTTTTATGTGAGCCATTGTTTGCCACTCGATTACCGCGCTCGTCAATGTACTTGTAGTACAACATCATATTACATTACAAAGAGCAATTCTTGTATACATATATATTTGGAGAATCTCAGAAACGGCTCAAGAGATATCGAAAAAAAATTTTTTTTGTTAAGTCTAATTGACAATTTTAAAAGAGACCTATATAGGCAAGTTTCTTTCGGCATTTCTTCTTCGTCAATGGTCATTTCCGAAATGCTAGTAAATTAAAAAAAAGGAAAAGTAAAATAAGAGAATTAAATATGATACAATAAGATTATATTTCAAAATATGTAAGACGTGACTAAGTGCCCGCAAGGGTCCAATGGTCAATAAATAATTTTTATCTTTATTTTTACAATGTGGAAAAGATATAGCTTCCTTTGTATTTTGGATAAACAAATATTTAATTAAAACGGACTTATTTAAGCCCCTTGTTTTATCAATACCTTTGAAGGTACCCTCGTATGCGTCCCAGCCACTGGACTCTGCTAAGTAATATAGGTTTTTTTATACTACGTTGGACATACAAGCATACGGCCCACCTGATACCTATTAACCTATTAACGCTATAACGCCTATTAACGCTTGAGATATATTAAGTATCACTCGCGCGATGCCTCCTCTGCTGCTTACACAGCAACTCCTTGAGAGCTTACTGGTGACCATACTCACACGCAGGAACACAACAGCACTCCAGGGAGTTGTTATTTGGCTGCGGTTTTCTGTGAGGTGGAGGTACTTCCCCAGACAGGCTGCTTTGATGAGAACTACCTCTCTTGAAATATCCAGGGCAAGACAAACAGACATGCACACAAATGTTTGCCTTCTGTGGGAATCGAACCCACGAGCGTTGGTGTCAAAGTCGCATCATTGACGAATACGACTGAGCCACCGAGCTCGTTATTATGAGTATCATATATATGCAAACATTGCATAATATGTTTTTTTTAATTTAACAACTTAAAAAAAAGATTTCCACAATGTTCGATCAAACAATTGGGCGATATTGAACATAATTCTACACAAAGTAAATTTAACCAAAACTTGGGCGAAGTATTTGAGCGAATGTTCGAGTTGCGGCCAGTACAAGTAGATATTAATACATTACGTCGCAGCAGGTGAACTTTGCCATAAGGCACATAAAACGAAGGTATTTTTTTTACTTGTAATTATGCAATATCCGTTGCGGAGGTAACATTTAGCATTCTTTAATGTGACATAAGTAACGAGCGCAGCGCGTCACACGCAGGCCGCGTTACGCAACTCGTCCGTGAATGAATCACCACACTAACGCGTCGCTAACGGAAGGATGCACAACTCTTAGGGCGGCTGCACACTATTACAAGTTTGATTCATAAATAAAGTTAATTTAAAAAATCATAAAATGACTGACATTAGAAAATAAATAAAAAGACGTAAACAAGATATATTGATATAAAATAAATCAGAAATATTAAAATTATGTCGTTCTACTTGTACGCTGATAGTGAGTGAACAATATATGTATGCTTGTATGCTTTCCGACGTAGTATAAAAAAACTTTATGTTGACATTTTTACTCGTAAATCAACTTTCAGATTTCAGACAACCTGAATGGATTTTAGTTTCGAGCGAGGCCTTTGCCTGAGGTATATGCTAAAATTGGCCGAAGCCGAACAAGAAGATTTATTTGCCGAAATCGATGAAAACTGAAAATTTAATTTGTGTAACTCGCTTTATATAAGATTTTTGATTTAGTTTTCCTAGTCTTTTTTTTTAATGTGTGCATTTTTATTAATCAAAGCACAATTCATTTCTGTTTCAATAAACACTTTTTCTTGTCTACAAATTTTCACATTCGACACTCACGCAATAGTGATAATTTTTATTTGGATTATGATTTTGGAGTAGATTCCTTAAATATCAGAGGAAAGTTTCCATATTTCAATCACTGCCGAATTTGATGGTTCTACTAAAGGCTTAACACCGGGTGACAGATGTACAGACAGGTGGACGCATTTTGAGGTGAGGCTGGAGTAGCGCATTTTTCCAATTTTAATACGGAATACTAAAACACACAAAAAGATGTTTCGTAGAAAATATCCCAATATTTATGAGTACAAAAAATCATGGACGGCCAGTGTTGGGCCAGCTCAAACATTCCTGAGGGTCACGGTCACTGACCGAAGTTACCCACGCCGGTCTCTGGACTTCGGGAACTCATAAAAGGACGGACGCATTCCTTACCTATTACTTACGATATGAGATAACGGCATCATGTAAAGTATACTTTTTGTTAACTATAAAAACGTTTGACCAATAAGCGACCTTTGAAAATGGGCCAAGAAATGTAATTTACCTGACTTTTATATCGGGTACAAATCTATAGCAGTGGTATAAGCATGAAGTTTTTTGGAATCTATTGGAAGCGGCTATAGGCTACGGTGACCTGTCACATCAGGAGTTTGGTATTTATTTGTCCGCATTTTTACAATATGATCACGTGGAACTCTCAGGCTTAAGGTATATTTTTTGTTAGTATGCATTATGATAATGTTTCGATTTATTTTCAATAATCAATTTGATTTATTTTAGTATATCTTATTATAATGAACGAAGAGTTCTTGTATGTATCCATATGTTCACGCCATATCCTTCGCGGTTGTTCTCGAAGGCAGAGAGAATCGAACGTTGTAAGACGCGGTCCTTCCATAGCTAGCTTTTATATATATGTCACACTGTGTCACAACACTGGTCTGGACTGATCAGTGTCGGGTGTGCTACACAGGCTTCGATCGTATACTCAGTGGACACCAATTTGTTACATTACACAACACTATTTACTGTGTTTATGCCAAGTTTGTATTATGTTCTTGCCATAAGCATGTTGTTTTCTGTCTGATATTAGAGTAAAGAGCTGTGTTATATATTGTTGTGTACAACACTGTACAGTTTTGTTGTGTACATATTTAAATGATTTTTTTCTTTCTTTATATACCTAGTCCGGCCATAAGTTCTGTTACAAATGAATTGATTTTTTTAGGAAGTAATGTAATCTTAATAAAAATTATTTGTACATATATGTGAAAGTCTCAGCAAAAAATAAAAATATTATATGACGTATTTATTCACTTAAAAGTCACAGCTGTGTCCATGCCTCACCCCTTTTTTTTTTTAAGAACCTCTTTCTGTAGTCTGTAGTCCCTTGCGAACACCATACAGAACAGAACTAAAAGCACTACTCCTCTGGTGAGTAGGATATGGAGGCAGAGGCTACGATTTGTGGATCACGTTAGTGCGTAGCGTGTGCGTAGGTTGCAATGATTGTATCATATCATTTCGTACAAAGCGCAGCTACGTCAACGTGCGTAGCGTGCCCGTGTGCAACTACGAAGTAGCGTTTCATTGCTCTTGCTAAATTACAGTCTTTCGTTTCGTAAGTTGTAATCTATTTCAGTTCCTCAGTGGATAATAGTGGTAAGGCGGTGGTAGCGCCATGACGGCCAAAGACCCCATCCTTTACTGTCGCTTTCACTGATTGTCACCGCTAATGGGATAAACGTGCCCATGAACCTCGTAAACTAACTCGCACCGCTCATTATCTTTAATCGGACTGTTTTTACTGTTCGCTAAGTTCCGCTAGGTTTCTAAACATATCTATCAATCTATATTTTAACGTCCAATTCCTTGTGAGGTAGCTAGAGTAAACTGATCGAGCTATGACTCGGTCCTGAAGACTTCAATCTCTTCAACATTCGCAGCTCTTTTTATGCATGATCGCCGGTTTCTAAAGCTCTTGACATCATCTTCTGACAAAACACGATCTACTTACGCATTGTATGTCTGTTTCGTAATTCTTTTTTCCTGCATTCATTCTACCTGTTTGAACCAACGGAGTATGCCTCTTCTTATTTTAAGGCACGACTAATTTAGTCATGATAGTCATGAGTCTTAGCCTTTCTTACTCCTACATCTTTTACTATGCGATTGCCTATATGAATAGGGAACGCTTGCACCCGTCACCGTTGCTGCCAGGCTGCTCGGTTTCTGCGATACATATTTCGCTTCTACATGAGGCATCCTCAGGCGCTGCCAATGTTAGACGTTAGAATAATATGCTACGAAGTACTAGTTCTCGTAGACTAAATGGACAAACTGCCTGGCATGTGAATATACTCGCAGTTTAATAAAACACAGCTTCCATTATCCAAATCAATTGTGATGTCTCAGACATATCGGCGAACATACACACGCAATATGAATACAGAATCTCTGGTTTTTATTTTGTAAAAAATACTTAGGTACTACCAGTTGATGGACGGACGAAACTAGTCGTCCCTTTGTCGTTTAGCAAAAGAAAAAAACGATGATTTTTTTTAATAATAATTGTTTAAGTATTAACACAATTCCACCCACTCATTATCCCCAATTATAGTCATCATTTATATCAAGTGTCCCGAACAGAAGGGCCGAGGTCCGATAATTATAGTTACATATTAAAGTTGTCGACGTTCTGAGTTTCCGAGCTCCCTTAATTAGGTTATTCATTTCACAATCTCATATTTAAGATCATTTTTAATATAGTTTTATCAATTTCGAGCGGTCGATCTTGCATAAAATAATATATTGTGGTTTATTTGTAATTTAATCAGGTACATACTATAGTTTTTTTACTCCTTGATGCCTAATAATGTAGTGTAGTCTAAGCCTACACGTGCCAAACCCTTTTATCTGACCAGGGAGTTTACAGCTTAAGATGAAGACGATTCGTGTCGATTTTCTTATTACTAATACCGCACTTCCATTTAAATTTGTGTTATCTTCTGTTAAGTCGGTGGAGGTCCCGTTAACAGTGTAACGGAAGACAATCGTCATTAACATAAATCGACGTTCTATTTTCAGCATCAAAAATATCGATTTGAATCATATCAGACCTTAAGTTTTAGAGGATAGGCCTCGAGATATGGTATTGTATCTTTTTCATATCACTTATCATACGGCCTGCCCGATGTCTATCCTACCTAACCTACCTAATTCAATATTCATCTTAGTTGCCTACATCGTGTGCAGGTAGTAGCAGCCCCCTAAATATAATATGTTCGATTGCATACATAAATTGATAAGTTTTAGTAACACAAGGTTTATTTAGATGACAATAGACCCACTATACTGATCACATAAAGGCTGCTACAATCGTTGGTTTTACAAGCATTTATTTAACCTACAACGTCGATTTTCGGTCGACTTCCTAGTTACCAATAATCGAGCTTGGAAAGTCAACTTTGACATTTCGTCGCCGGGGTCATACATAGAGCGATATCAGACTATGCGTAATTTATTCATAATTTCTGAAAGTGAATAGGTCATGTATTTAAAATTTCATATTTTTATGATCGTTTTAAATGGACAGTGACTAGGCTGATGAATAAAAATTTGGTTCGTTAAAAAGAATGTAAGGGCTTTTGATGTTTTTTTGTTGTTTATGGGCGATTTTTATATTATGCATTGCGATGGTAATAAATATGAAAGGTATGGGTATATGATAGGTATATATATAAAGTTGATACCAATAAATATTGAAGCGACGATGAGGATCTCCGTTTAAACTCAAGTCAAACTGCAATGTAGTTGATATACATACATACATATCATCTCACCTGTCTCCCATTGGGGTAGGCGGAGACTGTTGAACGCCAAGTGCACCGATCCAAACATACCTCTCTCTCATCTCTCGTCTTCCACACTTATCAACCTCTTTATGGATGCTCTTCGGTTTTAGGTGCTTTTTTTTAATATAAGCTCAGCATAGTTGCTCCGATTTGCCTGATGGTAAGCGAAAGAGGAGCCCAAATCGCAACTGCAATTACCCAAAAGACTACACAGTGTCCTGTCAGTTGACGCTGCCATGCTGACCCGCAAGAAGTTTCTTCGCGCTTCGTTTGAAGGATCCCATATTGTAGGAAGGAGGGAACACATGTGCAGGCAACCCGTTCCACTTTTTAATGGTAGGATAAAGAAGTTGCCGAACTTTTTGGTATGCGAAGAAATGAAACAGTGGATTGATTTACTTTTTATTTAAAATTAAATAAAGTTGATATTTTTGCGCATGTGTGTGTTTCTTCATGCGTATTTAGGTAGGGTAGCGAGGAAATGGAAATAATGTAAATTAAATTAGGCACATGAGTATGAAATATGTCATTTTTTCTGGGTATTTCTGAGAGGTGTGTCAAGCTTTAAGCTCATAGAAGACTGCAGTCAAATAATTCTCTGGAAATATGAAAGGAATACAACTCGTATTCCTGCACGTAAATGAGATATCCAGTAGCCTCATTAGAAGTTTTAAGCAGCAGGGAAATATGCTAGTAGCCGCTTTACACCAGGTGAGCCTTATGCTTGTTTGCCTTTCAACGTTGTATAAAGAAATAAAAATAGGTAAAAAAACTTTTTAAGTTAAACGGTTTTATGTTAAACATACATTGCAATGTTTAAGATAAATGTACTAAAAACCAAAAAATAATAAAATAGATACAGTCGTGGAATTATAAACATATGCATAGACTAGACTAAAATAAAACCGTGGGGCACGTCAATTGTCTACAATCGTTGATTAAAATGTTTGTTTTGTAATGTTACACTATAATTAGGCAGTTGTTCAACCGACAACGATGGACGTGTGATAAGTAGGGCTAGAATGTGGAAACAAGCCAGCAAGCTCGATTATAAGCGAGTTTTAGGGTTTCATAGTGGTGAGCGAGTAGTACAACAAGATGCGCCTGAGTCTTGAGGGGAAAACGCTAACGACATATCATTTTTATCCACCCTAATGCCATACAGTTCTCGGCGCGTTTTAACCTTTCACCTTAACTTGGGTGGTGTACCGCTAACGACGTATCATTTTTAGCCACCCTAACGCCACACAGTCCTCAACACGATACAAAATCTTGACTTGGGTGGTGGATTCAGGCTGGATTAATCAGATACCTAAATTACAGATTCAATTTCTAAATTTAAATCTTATTATTATACGCCATTTAGTGGCTGCGCCCATCTTAAATATTGAGGTTGTATAGTGCACTGTATTCTTCTTGTCAAGCCCTTTTATTTGATACCCATATTGGTGGGATTGATAAAAAATTGTTATCAGCCATTTGGTAGCGGCGGCCATCTTAGATTTCAATTTTGCATAGTAAATTGTATTCTACTTGTTGAGACCTTTCATTTGATACCCATGTTGATGGGATTGATAAAACCTAAGTTTTCCGCCATTTTGTAGAGGCCGCCATCTTGGATTTTAATTTTATATAGTACATTGTATTCTACTGGTTGAGCACTTTCATTTGATACCCATATTGATGGGATTGATAAAACCTACGTTATCCGCCATTTTGTAGCGGCCGCCATCTTGGATTTCAATTTTTTATAGTATATTGTATTCTGCTTGTTGAGCCCTTTCATTTGATACCCATATTGATGGGATTGATAAAACCTACGTTATCCGCCATTTTGTAGCGGCCGCCATCTTGGATTTCAATTTTTTATAGTATATTGTATTCTGCTTGTTGAGCCCTTTCATTTGATACCCATATTGATGGGATTAATAAAACATAAATTATCCGCCATTTTGTAGCGGCGGCCATCTTGAATTTATAATGATAATGAATAAACATAATTGTATTGTCACCAAAATCCAAAGTGTATACAAAATTTCAAATTAATCGGTTGACAGGAAGAGGGTGAAATTTGAATTACTAAATTTGACCCAAGAATAAATAATAAATAAAACAAACGGGGTGAGCTAAATAAAACCGTTTAAAAAAACGGGTTGCACTCCGGGAGTGCCGGCAGAAGTGAAAACTTGAACATTAACGTTGTGCATTTTTGAATATTTTGGAATGGTTAGGGAATAATTTCGCACGAATTGCTTTATTTATCAGTATAAAAGTACTATCATGTATGTGGTAAAATCTCTAAAACTCAAACACACATGCACACTCGCACAAGCGCCCTACGCCGATTAAACCAAACAGCGATGTTGATAAACTACGTTGAACGAAACGCGTAAACGCCAACAATTTCATGGCGCTTCATGTTTTAATTGTTTAATTAGAGGCAACTAATGATTTAGCGCTGCAGCGAACTTATGTTCTAATTCTCACTAAAATCTTACGGTCAGGGTCACATGTCCTGACGGCCTGACGCGGGTTTAACATTTTTTAATCATTCCAAAAAGTGCCCAACGCCGCTAAAGAAGTTTTCACGTCAAAAATTATGTTATTTATTAATTTTAGACAAGTAAGTGCGGTCAGTAATTATTCAATGGAGATATAGTTGTAAGTGCCAAGACGATTATTATCTTTATTCGCGTTGGACAAAGTGTATATTTAATAAATACATCTCAGCCGCATCTGTTACCTCCTTCGCCGTCTATTTCATAACGAGGGCGCCATGTCGACACTGCGCAAAGTTTATAGTTTGCAAATTTTCCCGTTTCATAAATACCATTAAAATTCACAAGAATCGAACCGACACTTACGTAACAGTTGTCTGTTTCATGTGGGAGGGTTCTCTCTGTCCCACTGGTACATGGACAGGTATATTGGTCTCTGTCACGCACATTGGACCCACTGGTCCGTGACCGGTTTGTATAACTTTCGGATAATAATTCACCGTAGAGTAATTAAATCTAACATAGATAAACACAAACAATTTGGTACCTTTTTCTCCTGTGTTTATCAATCGATTTTTTTGTAGTTATTGACGTGCTTTATCAGGTAAAAATCTCAAACTAAATGGTAGAAATAAATGTTCCTAGATTTATTTCTACTATTCGATTCAAAATTAGAGCGCTCTGTTCTATCTGCCTACCCCGCTAGCGATTTGACGCGAAGTTATAGATAGAGTCAAAATGCAAATTTGTTTATAATTATATTCATTACTAAACTAGTTTCTTAAAATAATTAAAATACCAATCCAGTAAAAGAGGCGTTTCCTTATGCAACAGCTTTGTTTACAACATTTAAAAATTTAATTTCTATCGAAATTTTAGTATTTTATGTTAAATGGTATATGATGTGGCAGGGATGGAAGGTACACCGAAGATGTGGCAAGACGAGTGAGTGCTGGGAATAGTGTGCATGGAGCGTTGGGAAAACTTTTTGCCAGTAAAAACTTGACCAGAAGGCACAGCTCGCTATACACAATGTAGTGCTGGTCCCAACGCTTACTTAAGGAAGCGAAAGCTGGGTATGGCAGAGAGAGCACGAAAGTAGGATAAACGCGGTCGAAATGCGAGCGTTGCGCAAATGTGGCGTACCGCTTGTTGACCGTATTCACAATGATGAGTTGGTTTGAAAGAGACCGTCGGTGTTAAAATAAGAAGAGGCATGCTCCGTTAGTTCGGACATGTAGAAAGGATGCAGCATGAATGAACACGACTTACCTACAATGATCAAATTGGTCGTGATAAAGAAGTTGATGTCAGGAGCCCTAGAAACCGGCGAACGTGCATGAGAAGTGCAATGAATGTTAAAGAAGCGAGTGAGGTATGTGAGGATCGAGTTACGTGGCGCTCGGTTCCCTCTGCTACTCCGCAAGCGGTTTGGCGTGAAGTTATAGATAGATATGGACAGAATTTCAAATTGATCACTAGTTTAGTTTTTGAGATATATCCCTCAATAAAAATGATTTTAACGAGCAACTTTGATGGTCACCAGTTTCCTTGTTTTTAGGGTTCCGTACCCAAAGGGTAAAACGGAACCCTATTACTGAGGCTCCGCTGTCCGTCCGTCCGTCCGTCTGTCACCAGGCTGTATCTATTGAACCGTGATAGTTAGACAGTTGAAATTTTCACAGATGATGTATTTCTGTTGCCGCTATAACAACAAATACTAAAAAGTAGAATAAAATAAATATTTAAGGGGGCTCCCATACAACAAACGTGATTTTTTTTGCTGTTTTTATACATAATGGTACGGAACCCTTCGTGCGCGAGTCCGACTCGCACTTGGCCGATTTTTTAAATCTCTACGCACTTAGTGTTATTCCGTTTCCTAACTCATTAGATACGGCGTGGTCTTACCTAAGCCTAAGGCTCTGGCGAACATAGTGATTATGACTTCCACAACCCACGGGGAAAACAAGACCTTTCTTAAGTTAGGCCACACGACTTACGAAATATAATATCTTGGACGTGCGAGCTTCCTCATCAAGGTTTCTTCCACTATCGAGCAAGTTATAATTACGTAAACTCGACAACACGAATTTAGTTGTACATGCCAACAGCCTTTGAATCAGGAGCTGTGGCTTAAAAGCTAATTCTTTATCCACTAGGCTATCACTGCTCTGCTTGTTATTTAAGTCTATCTCTATCTTCACACCCGATCGTTCGCGAGGTTGCCAGAGAGAACCGAGTGTCACATATTTGGTCCTTTCGTAGGTACCTTACTCGTTTTTTTAATATTAATAACGCTTTTCATGCACGCTTGCAGCTTTCTAGGGTTTCTGACTCCTGAATTTACCTTCTGAAACATGGCTAATCTCGTCATAGTAGATGGCAACAGTCGCACTTAGACGCATTTTTTTTCCGCCCATTTAATTGAAGATGTGTTGCTACTTCGAGCGAGGTTCATCTTGTATATCAGAATTACTATTCATTTGTTTGTTGTTTGGATTGTATATGCTGCCATCCCGATTCTACGATTGCGATAAAACTTTGTCAATTTATTACTCACACAGGCGCGAATATTATATTATATAAAAAAGATATATAAACCAGTTGAGAATGCGCAAGCATATACTGCCAGAGGAACACCTCGTCAATTATATAACATTTTTTTTTTTTTACACTTTGTCCTTTTTAGGGTTCCGTACCCAAAGGGTAAAACGGAACCCTATTACTGAGACTTCGCTGTCCGTCCGTCCGTCCAACCGTCCGTCTGTCACCAGGCTGTATCTCATGAACCGTGATAGTTAGACAGTTGAAATTTTCACAGATGATGTATTTCTATTGCCGCTATAATAACAAATACTAAAAAGTAGAATAAAGTAAATATTTAAGGGGGCTCCCATACAACAAACGTGATTTTTTTGCTCATTTTTGCTCGATATTGATAACGGCAACAGGTAGACGCTTGAAACATTCACAGAATATTTAGTTATATATTCACTTTAAGAACAAATAATTAAATTAAAATAAAACAAATATTTAAGGGGGGCTCCCATAAAGCAAACGTGATTTTTTTGCCGTTTTTATAGATTATGGTACGGAACCCTCCGTGTGCGAGTCCGACTCGCACTTGGCCAATTTTTTAAAACCTTTTCCTTAAGAGATAGGAGGTTAGTTTTTCAGACATTCCTATTCTACTTTTTTATGCTGAATCCGAATCTGAAGACAAAATTTGAATATTCGAAAAAAAACGACAGACACCACACCCAGATGCGGCTGGTACTAGTTCATATTTTCTGTTCTCAAGTTACGCAATCGGATGTACTCGACGCATTTTCCGTTTGATGTGGAGCAGCCCTTACAAATACTTATTGTTTCCGAGCTAGGTGAAGATTTGACATATGTAGGACAAGTGAGAGACTCCTTAAAGATAAAAGGTACGTTTATGGCCAGTCTCCGTCGTCGACTCGCGTGTCAATTTGCCTGTAAAAGTAAACATTACTGGAAAAATGGAATGATGTGTTTGATTAGATGAGTTTCCAGTAAGTCATTATAATTTCTTCACAAAAAATAGGAGCGAAAATTAACCAACACGTACCCGTACGTCGTTAAATAAATCTCGTCTTTAAATATTACATGACAAAAAGAATGATGTTTTTATGTATGTGAAGTAGGTAGATTAAGCCGGACGCCGTATGATTCAGTCATTACACACCTCACCATCTTTTTTAACATTCACAGCGTTATGCATCCCCGCAGATTTATAGCTTTCCTGACATGATTCTGATGACACAGGACCAATTTGGCCAGTGTCTGCGAGTCTTGGTCTTCCTCGGCTACATCCTACTTTTGTATTACTGTTTCGTCATTCTTTCCTCGTGTATTCTTTTTACATGTTCGAGTCAACGGAGCACGCCTCTCCTTATCTTAACACCGATGGTTACTAGATAACATAATCAAAATTTTAACAAAAAAATCCGACTCCTATGATAGTTTTGTCAGATTTAAACGGCAACAAATTATTGAATCGGCCACGCGACGACAGATCATTGGTGGGAATGATAAATCTACACAATCTGTCTTCGGCTCAATAATGAAAAGTTTCGATGGCCATCTTTACCAGCTCTATTTAACTAAAAAAATGATACTTCTAAATGCGAATTCTCAATTTTTTATTGGTTTGCTATAAATACCGAAATCGTTATATGTGTATGATATTTGAGGAGTTTTTCAAATCTTCATGAACCCCACTATCAGAACTGAATTTTATGATATGAAAAACGAAGGACCAAACAGGAAGTTTTCAAATAAAAAAGTTTTTTCAAATCGGTTTATTAAATGACGAACAAATATTTAAAAAAATGCAGCCGAGTTGAGAACCTCCTCCTTTTTTGGAGTCGGTTAAAAAATAGAACGAGTTTCTTGTAGCCATTTCATAAACCATCTATAAATCCTTCACAATCAACCGGTTAGTGCGCGAGTGCGACTCACTCTTGACCGGTTTAAACACAAGGACAGGTAAGTGTATAAATGGATACAATAGCTGGTGCATTATCAATATCATTACATCAGCCTTTGTCCGCGGAGGCTCGGGCCGCAGGCCTCGTTCTATGGTATTCTCAAGAAATGTGGGTTGTGCGACGGTCGGCTGCTCTCACGTCAGCTGTTATATAACGTACGCGCGTGCGCGCACTGCGGCTGGTCTACCAATATATACAAGGTGAGACAGTAACTAACTTCTTAATCAATGATGCTCATGCTTAGTAGTGAAATATACAAAGTTACCTAATGGAAAACGATTACCGTTGCCTATGAACACTCGCAATCCGTTAAGAATCACCAATGCCACCTCTGCTGCTAGCACAATCACTTCTTAGGAGCTTACTAGTCACGTCAGTCACACGCAGGAACACAACAACCCTCTAGGGACTTCTTATTTGGCTGCGGTTTTCTGTGAGGTGGAGGTACTGCCTCAAACGGCCAGCCCTGATGCCCCCTACCTCTCTTTGAAAACATTCAGACCTTGAGCAACCGACATGTTTATGCTCACAAATGTTTGTCAACAAACCGAATTCACGAGCGTTGGTGTCAAAGTAACGTAACAGCACGTTACGCCACTGCACCACCGAGCTCGAAATAAAACAATTGATAATACGTGACCAAATTAGTCATGTTTTAGAAGTGTGTATTAGAATATGAAATAATGAAAAAATATTTTTAACAACAAAAAGGCTGGTGTCAGAAGCCCTAGGAACCTCCGAGCGTGCATGAAAATTGCTATAAATGATAATGAAGCGAGTAAGGTGTGTAAAGAAAAGATCGAGTGCTGTCATGCTCGGTTCACTGTGCTTACCCCGCAAGGAACTTGGCGTGAAGATACAGAAAGAAACATAACATTTTTAAAATGCTAGTAGATCTACTTGTACATAATATGCAAGGCAAAAAAGAATAATAATTGGCAACGCGCGAATAAAGCCGCTGTTATTGCATGAATCTATAAATTATGACAACACACACACACACTCAACCAACCTCTAGGAAGTTGTTATTTGGCTACGGTTTTCTGTGAGATGGAGGTACTTCCCCAGACGGGCTGCTTTGATGCGCCCTACCTATCTATCCAGACCATATCCAGACCAAGACAAACAGACATATTCATGCACACAAATGTTTGCCTTGGGAATCAAACCCATGAGCGTTGGTGACAAAGTCGCATCATTCACGACTGAGCCACCGAGCTCGTCAAATCTCGTTTGAGCTTCCGTATTCTGGAACACCGTTCCTATATGAAATCTATATGTTTCTCTGTGTGTGCGTTTTTTATGAATATTCGAATTTTGACTTCAGATTCGGATTCAGCATAAAAAAATAAAATAGGAATGTTCAGGAACACCGTTCCTAACTCTTAAGGAACATGGTCAAAATGGCATGCAAATAAAAAAAAATTGAATTGTTATGTAATTGATGAACCAGGTGTTCCTCTGGCAATGCAAGCTTGTGCAATCTCAACTGGTTATATGATGGACTTTACCTTTTGAAAGCTCATGGGCACTACATTGAGAATGTTTCTTTACTATGTTAAGTTGAAAGTTTACGGTTCATCTGATACCAGGAGCTCGTCATTTCTCGTGACTCCAGTTTTGTGACTTCTTCTTCATCTACTCGTTATCCCGTTTCCTAAGCCATTAGAATTGGCGGGGTACGCTTCCTAAGCCTAAGGATTTAGTGAAGGCACGGAGTTTCATATAGAGCGACTGTCGTCAGACTTCCACGACCCAGAGAGAAAACCAGATCTTTCGTAGGTTAGGCACACGTTTTTCGAAATATAATTTCTAGGACGTGTGTTTCCTCACGATGTTTTCCTTCACCAAGCAAGTGATAAATGTGTACATAAATCCGAAAACACGAATATAGTGGAACATGCCCCCGCTAGGATTCGAACCGATGACCAGGTGGTCGATCGGGCGCGTCCTTATCCACGGGGCTGGGTACTTATCTCTCACCAGGTTCGTGACTATCAGTATCTATTGTGTTATAATTAGGGTTCGATTCCTGCACAAGACAAACATTGTTATCCATAAGCCTGCCCGTTTGTCTTGGTCTTGGCGTTTTCTATGTATTAACGTATGTTTATCAGTACCTACAATACAAACGTTACTCAGTTTGGAACGATAAGTCGTTGCGCAGTTTGGCCTGACATATTTTTCTATTAATCCCGTAGAATTTACACGAACGTTACTTACTGCGTCGGGTTTATGAATTGTGCACAATGCGCTGTGACGTGACGCATACGCATTGGGTTATCAACCAACGTTTAAAATAGCGGTAATTAAATACAACGCAGTATGAAAATTAACACGGATATACACCAAATTGCGTAACTTTAAAACACTTTATGTATTTTTTATGAATTTGTTATGCAATTATGATTTTCTTGAACAAGTTTGGGCTGAAGCAGCAGCAGAAGGTAGTTTAGAAAACATGAGCCTATATGATACTAAAGTATATGGCACTGCTATATATGATTATAATTAAGGTTTAAAAACGATTTATATACACCCGGAATTTATTGTTGAAGATTCCAAAAAACATTTTATAGTGAAAACGGAATGAAACGAAAAAGCGACGGTAAAAATAAATAACCACGTAACATCTATAGGATTTAATGTACAAACGAACGAACGAAAAAATGAGATTGAAGTATAAAAAAGAGACCACCAAATACACTTAAACGATTTAACATACGAGAGAATGAGATAGAGAATATACAGAATTTAAGCATTATACAGTGTTTATTACAGGGTTCGAACATTGAACGTGTGTTAGTACGTGTGTGTGCGTGCCTGCGTATTACGAAGCTTGGGATAAGGCGTCATTACAACCGTGGTGTATTGTTTACATAAATATTTAATTATTTTAATAACAACATTTTTCAAGTATGCTGAAAACGAATGCAGAATATTGTCGTGACTATTAAGTTCTATTTTTTGAGTCTGTCTATGCAGCTAGCGCCTGCGGACCGTTATTACATAACCGGCTTTGAGAGGCGAGCGTGAAGCGCCACAGTCTGATGAAAGGTAAAAACCGATGAGCCTAAGGCCCCCCAAGAGAGTTTGACTTTGGTTCGGTCCTTTTTTTCTACCAAAAGTGTAACAGCCCACAGAAGAAGGACTAACCCACCACGGGGTGTGTTAGTCATTCTTCTGAGGTGGCACCCTCCGCATATGATGGGAGGGACGTGGTGAGCATGTGGTGAGATCCTCATAGATACTCTTACGGAAGACCGTACGGGTTATGTCAGACTCTTACTGAGTAAATATCACCTACCTTTCGCCGGGAAGGCCTTAAGGCTTTCAGACCAAAGTATGACTAGGAACAAAAGCCATCTATTGGCGTTCTAGAAAATTATTTAATTAAACAATTTTTAATGGAAGTATCGCGTGTTTTATTTATTTTGTTGAACCTGACGTTTCGAATGCTTTGCAGCGTCCGTGGTCGCAGGAAGACTAAGGTGACATTTGTCTTACATTGGTTATTCAATTATTATATCTACCGACATGGATGGATTAATTATATATGTTCCGATTCACACAAAGATCGCTCACGGTGTCGTGAAACGTCAGGTTCAACAAAATAAATAAAACACGCGATACTTCGGTTAAAAATTGTTTAATTTAATGTATAACAATCGCGAAAACCTAAGACAATTCTAGAAAATTAATTTATCTTGGTACGCATTAACGTAGAATAGAGCGTTATGCGATTAGGGAAATACCTGCTCCTTACAGAAAACCATAGCCAAATAACAACTTCCGGGTTTGTAATTGTGTTGCTGCGAGAATTACCAGTAAGTTTCTATGGAGTTGCTGTGATACTTCATCTATTACAAGCGGTAGGTATGCTTGTACACAAAAGTGGTTAAATGCTGTAATTTTCAACGCAACAGGCGTTCATTGCGAACCTTGGCAGATCTAGTCACAGCATCTATTGTAATAGTCCTAAACAATTTAGTAAATAAAATAAACACCATCTTCAGTATTTTCCCACGCCAATACTGAATGCATACTCCTTGCCGAGTCGTACAAAGAGGGGCGCTGGGTCGCACGTCAACACGGCGTCCCACGGACTCCTGGCCAGCCTGTGTATTATCACGCGGTACCCATTGTTATCGTAACACGCGTGAATAGAGCATACTCTGTAATTAAGTTTACTTGCGGAGCTTAGAGAATAGCGCTTAACCTGGTAAGCATAGTCTTACCGCATTTTGAATTCGCGTGGGAAAGAAATTTTGTGGGAAATACGAAGGAATTGATGAGTTCAGTGGCGCAGTGATTAGTAACGCTACTTTGACACCATCGCTCGTGGGTTCGATTCCCACAATAGTAAAACATTTTTGTGCATGGACATGTCTATTTGTCTTGGTCTAGGTATTTTTAACAGGTCATAGCTCTTTTCATGCATCATCCCCGTTTCCTAGGAGCCCTTAGATCTTCTTCTTTGTTTTATTGTTGTAGATTTAAAGGGTAATCTCAGGTAATTCTGACATTACTCCTATTTGCTAATTTTGTATAGGGTTCCTTGAAAAATAGACATCACCGCGGAGGCTTTATTTATTTATTTGATCGGTATAATGGGTTATATCCTGAAATCTCTCTCTAATTATTCGTATTTAATCTGTTACACTGTGATACATTGCTTGCGAACACCTTGTATGTTACACATACAAGAGTATTATTAACCCGACAAATATTCACTATAATTAACCACCCGACTTGTATTCAATACGCAGCAGGCCTGCCCGATAATAAAAAATCCTCATACACTGGAGCCGCAGTGGTCACGTCCTGTGCGGTTCCCGAGAAGTTTTCTTCCGAGAACTATTAAGTTGTGGAATGAGCTCCCTGCCGAGGTTTTCCTAAGCAACTACAGTATGGGGTTCTTCAAGAAAAGCGTGAAGAGGTTCTTACAGGGTCCGCAACGCAAGAGTGACACCCCTGGTGTTGCAGATGTCCAGAGTACGGTAACTGCTTGCCATCAGGCCGGCCGTACGCCTGTTCTCCACCTTAGTGGTCTAAAAAAATACCATGCGCTCAAACCAAGAATCAAATCATTTGAGGAGTACTAAACTCCAAAAACATACAAAAGTACAGAATAATTATATATGGACATATAATACTTTAGCTCCATGTGTAACTCTACAATATAATAAATATTATAAACTCCCTTCTTTGCTAAAGCTGGGGCCGCATACATCTCGAGTGTGACTAAACTTCGTCTTTAGTATATTATTATACTACAATTGACGAGCTCGGTGGCTCAGTCGTGAATGACGCGACTTTGACACCAACGCTCGTGGGTTCGATTCCCACACAAGACAAACATTTGTGTGCAGGAACATGTCTGTTTGTCTTGGTCTGGATGTTTTAAGAGAGGTATGGCGCATCAAAGCAGCCCGTCTGGGGTAGTACCTCCACCTCACAGAAAACCGCAGCCAAATAACAACTTCCTAGAGGGTTGTTGTGTTCCTGCGTGTGAGTGAGGTCACCAGTAAGCGCCCAAGGAGTTGCTGTGTAAGCAGCAGAGGAGGCATCGTGCGAGTGATACTTAATTGAGCTCATGTTTAAATATTTTATGTTATTACACTGCACGCGTAAAGTGAAGTAGTTACAGTAGTCCTATGGCGACACTTTGCAATATATATTGTGTATGTTTGGCGCGGAGCTGTTTGCTGTTAACGCAGCAATTATTAGAAGCTCACTACGGTAACTCACTCGCAGAACAAAGCAACCTTTACCGTCGTAATATTTTTTGAAGTGAAAACTTCTTTAGCGGCGTTGTGCACAAAAGTGCCAAAAATGGGATGAGTAAAAAATGTTAAACTCACGTCAGGACACGTGACCCTGATGTAAGATTTTGGTGAGAATCAGAACTTAAGTTCGCTGCAGCGTTAAAACATTAGTTACCTCTAATTAAACAATTATAACATGAAGCGCTAGATCGTTCATAGGGCATTATTTTCTCGCGACCAAAACGTTGTAAGCGCCATGACATTCTTGGCGCTTACGCGTTTCGTTCAACGTAGTTTATCAACATCGCTGTTTGGTCCGCATGTTCAAGTTTTCACTTCTGCCGGCACTCCCTGAGTGGAACCCGTTTTTTTTATATGAATGTGTTTATGTTGGGGCTACAAAGAAATTACAACATATTTTTATGTGGCTGTAATTTTCAATAAGTCTTAATACTATCGCATCGGACTACATTATAGAATATCACTTTGTTCGCCTCACCTAGGTACGTTCACCTACTGAACTTAAAAATAAGCGTATGACAACGATTCATGTAGTCACCAACACATGTATAATGACACGCAATACTGTCAACAAATACGCTGTGATTGATGATCGATGATTGATGAATGCACAATGATCAGATTTTGACCTCGTAATTATGTGTTCACGCCAAGTCCATTGCGGGGTAGACAAAGTGAAATCCACATGACTCGGGCCTTACATACTCGCTTCTTTACCGTTCATAGTCTTTTCGTGTTCGCTCGCCGATTCCAAAGAAATCATCTTCTGATAACGCACTTAAGAGAGGTAGGGCGCATTAAAGCCCGTCTGGTGAAGTACCTCCACCTCACAAAAAACCACAGCCAAATAACAACTCCCTAGAGGGTTGTTGTGTTCCTGCGTGCGAGTGAGGTCACCAGTAAGCTCCCAAGGAGTTGCTATGTAAGCAGCAGAGGAGGCATCGCGCGAGTGATACTTAATATACCGCAAGCGTTAATAGGCTACGGTACCCTCTTTACATCAGGTGGGCCTTATGCCTGTATGCCTCCCGACGTCGTATAAAAAAAACCGTCCAATTTGATCGCGTTTGGTGAGTCTTGGTCTTCCACTGTGCCTATATCATTCTACTTTCGCATTGTATATCTGTTATGTCATTCTTTAACATAACCATAACAATCGCCATAAAACTCTTTGATGTGCGAAAGTTTCCCGACCAGCGAAGAATCTTCGGCTTCGTTCGCGGTGTCGAAGTCTTCGCAGCTACGTGCGTAAGTGCGGCCGAGCCTTAAGGGCCAGTACTTCAGCCTTAGATAGGCACGTGTTGCCTTTCTCTGCCTTTCTAGGTATCAGCGTACATCATAACCGGGCGGCTGGCTGGCTGCCATTTGTGGTATTTCCGGCTGCTAACGCCGACACTATCTGACTACGACGGCCGAGTGACAGCTATCAATGTAATGTAACGCGAAATGTGCACTGAGCGAAGTAAAATATGACTTACTTTGTTTCGTTCCGCAATGCAAGATGTAGATACTTTTGTATCGTCGTGAAGTTTAATCTCATTATTTACCACCTGGCGAAACGGAGCCACTAATGAGCTAATACAAAAAAATGGAGATTGCTCCTGTCTATTATTATTATGCACATTATTTATTATATTATTTAGACGAGCTCGGTGGCAGTTATTAATACTTTGACACCAACGCTCGTGGGTTCAATTGTCACACAGGACAATTCTTTGTGTGCATGAACATGTCTGTTCGTCTTGGTCTGGATGTTTTAAGAGAAGTAGTGTGCTTCCCGTATGGGCAATTACCTCCATCTCACAGAAAACCGCAGCCAAATAACAACCCTCTGGAGAGTTGTTGTGTTCCTGCGTGTGAGTGAGGTCACCAGTAAGCTCCTAAGGCGTTGCCGTGTTAGCAGCAGAGGTCGCATTGCGAGAGTGTTACTTAAATGGCTACGGGTAACGCTTTAAATCATAACAGAGACTTTGAATTAGTTCTCCCTGAGGAGACGTCAGAATCTTCTGATAGGTTATCAGTAATTTGACAACTCTACGTTAAAGGTTCAAATGTCTTGTCGAAACAATATCTGTACTTAATAATGTATGCCAGTTTCACTTTTTAAAGGAGTGAGTCACAAAAACTTCTCTTGTGTTTGCACGATACTGACATTTTACGTAGAAAACGTGTGTATTAGCATGCATATTAGCATTTTCTTGACATTGTAAAAGTGTGCCACTCATTATACTGTTTTGTATACACCTACCGACAAAGTTCGCGGTCGACCCCCATATATTTTTACTTGCAGTAGTCAACACGGTATTCGCTTTTGTTTATTAATGTCCACAAAATAGCATTTAAGTGTAATAAAATAAAAGTCTTTTTACAGACAAATCCAAGTATGTCTTTAGAGTTTATTGTGTCAAGTGTGGATTGAACTAGTAGTATTGTAGTAGTAGTAGTAGTAGTAGTAGTGGGTCCTGTACCATCGTAATAAAAATATGTACTCGTAGAAAAAATAGGTTTGTTTTTTGTTGATTCCTGAAATTTTCAACTTCACTAAAAGAAGGGATATGAGTATTTTGGTGAAATATAGTAAGATAGATCATTTTTACCCGAAACTTAAATATACGCACTGTCCGAATTTTCATTTACGCAATATTTGTACGCTGAAATACAGCCGAATACGACTGGCTTCTGTATTTGTTTAAACAACTATCTGTATCTTACCCGTATTCTGACAAATAAATATTATTATTATTATAAAGCATATAAAGTGTAAATTTTTTTTTAAAGTGTAAAAAATTGATTCAATCATCGAGAGAGAGAGAAGATCGAGACACACATACAAAGCATGTTTGTAAAAAAATGATTCAGTCATCGAGAGAGAGAGAGAAGATCGGGATAGATACAACATACAGACATATCATCACGCCTTGCTTCCAATGGGGTAGGCAAATACTATGGAACGCCAGGTGTACCGGTCCAAACATGCGTATTTCGGTTCTTATACTCGTACATTTAACAACGTTTACATTCATGCTCGTCGGTTTCAGGTGCTCATAATTTGGTACCTTTTAGGGTTCCGTACCCAAAGGGTAAAACGGAACCCTATTACTGAGGCTCCGCTGTCCGTCCGCCCGTCCGTCCGTCTGTCACCAGGCTGTATCTCATGAACCGTGATAGCTAGACAGTTGAAATTTTCACAGATGATGTATTTCTGTTGCCGCTATAACAACAAATACTAAAAAATAGAATATAATAAATATTTAAGGGGGCTCACATACAATAAACGTGATTTTTTTGCCTTTTTTATAGATAATGGTACGGAATCCTTCGTGCGCGAGTCCGACTCGCACTTGGCCGATTTTTTCATCTTAACACCGATACTTTCTTTCTCACATCCAAAATATGAACTCGGTCTGCAAGGCAACGCAGATTTTTCACAACGCTCGCAACTCGATGCCGTTTATTCTACTTTCATGCTCTCTCTGCCAAACTCATCTCTTGCTTCCTATTAGCGTTGGGATCAGCACCGAGCTGTGCATTCTGGCTAAGGTTCTTACGGCCAAGAAGTTTTCGCTCCTTTCACGCTGCTATCTGCACTCACTCGCCTCTCATATTTGCCTTTTTCTGATAAGTCGAAGGGTTTTCAATTTACAATAGTTCAACTATCCAGGTGACAAATAGGCATACGACCCTCTTCTGTGTTTCTTTTTTATACTACGTCGTGAGGCATACAAGCATACGACCCATCTGATGTAAAGCGGGTACCGTAGCCTATTAACGCTTGCGATATATTAAGTATCACTCGCGCGATGCCTCCTCTGCTGCTTTCACAGCAACTCTTTGGGAGCTTACTAGTGACACTCACACGCAGGAACACAACAACCCTCTAGGGAGGCTGCGGTTTTCTGTGAGGTGGAGGTACTTCCTCAGACGGGCTGCTTTGATGCGCCCTATCTCTCTTAAAACATTCAGACCTGCACACAATTGTTTGCGTTACTACAGCGCTATAATTAAACAAAAATATTTATTTATTTATTTTATTTCAGAACTGGCACACTTCTATTTCTGACGTTTCATGCATATTAGTGTATTCAGCATCGAGGTTAATGAAGCGTAATCTTTCTCACGTTTAGCGAATTTGCACGCATAATACTGGTTACGAATAAGCAATTCACACACAATGTTGACGAGCTCGGTGGCTCAGTCATGAATGACGCGACTTTGACACCAACGCTCGTGGGTTCGATTCCCACACTGTACAAACATTTGTGTTCATGAACATATCTGTTTGTCTTGGTCTAGGTATTTTCTATGTATAGTAAGTATGTATGTATATAAAAAAAATGTATTTACGTATGTTTATCAGTTGTCTAGTACCAATAACACAAGCTTCGCTTACTTTGGGGCTAGGTGGCGCTGTGTAATTTGTATGTATGTATATCTTCACGCCAAGTCCCTTGCGGGGTAGGCAGAGAGAACCGAGCACCATAAGACGCGGTCCTTGCAAACTTCACTCGCTTCTGTGACATTCATAGCTCTTTTCATGCACGCTCGCCGGTTCCTGGGGCTCCTGACATCACCTTCTGATAAAACACGACCAATTTGGTCATAGTAGGTCAGTCTCGGCCTTCCTCGGCTCCTACATCCTTCCACTTTTGCATTGTATTTCTGTTTTGTCATTCTTTCGTCCCGCATTCTTTCTACATGTCCGAACCAACGGAGCATGCCCTTTCTTATCTTAACACCGACACTCTCTTTTAGACCAACTCTTTCTCTCACGTCTTCATTACGAACGCGATCAGCAAGCGTTATGCCACAAATTTTGCGCAATGCTCGCATCTCGACCGCATTTATTCTACTTTCATGCTCTCTCTGCCATACCCAGCTCTCACTTCCATAAGTTAGCGTTGGAATTAGCACCGCGTTGTGTACAGCGAGCTGTGCCTTCTGGCTTAGATTTCGGCTGCCTAGAAGTTTACCTAACGCTCCATTCACCCTATTCCCGGCACTCACTCGTCTCTCCACATCAGCGGTGTACCTTCCATTGCTGCTAAAAGCACTTCCAAGATATACAATCTCATTCACTCGCTCCAACACTACATCATCAACCATAATTGTGTAATTTGTCCGACAATATTTATTTATACTTCCAAAGATGCGTGATCTAAATGATTAGGAAATGAATTAACGCGCGAAGAAGAAGGCATGGAAACACTCAAATTAAACAAGAAGATATGTTGGCTGTTGACAAAGCATGGCTATATATAGGCTTACTACCTTGTCGATAATGTTTTAGATGGTAGAAGTTTGTGACATTTTTTTTAACTAATAAACACTCGCAATACTTTAAGTATCACTCGCGTGACGCCACCTCTGCTGCTACAGCAACTCTTTTAGGAGCTTACTGGTGACCTTACTCACACTTAGGAACATAACAACCCAGAGAGTTGTTATTTGGTGCACCCTGCTTCTCCTAAAACATCCAGAACAAACAGATATGTTCTTGCGGATCGTGGCGGATCCCATTGTATGTCAGTAACATCCTTTAACAACACCTATGCATAAAGAATGATTATATATAGGTATGGCACAGAGATACGAAGTAATAAGTAGTGTGTATTTAAGTCAAATAATTTCGTAAGGTATCGCCAGTACAGTGACATTGCACCATACGCGAGGACAGTGAAAGGGCAACCCATCTGATGGCTAACCGGTGTGGTCGCCCTTTGGACTTTGCCTTCAGACTTTGGCTTCGCAATAAGCGTGGCCACATACTTTTTTTTTACAACTTCGGAAGGCATACAGCATATGACCCACCGGATGTAAGCTGGACAGCGTAGTCTCTGAAGATAAAAAGATAAAAGATAAAAATCATTTATTTGTCAATAGGCCAACGGGCACTTAGACACGTCTTACATTCTTTAAATTAAATCATATTGTATCTTAATAATTTTCCCTAGTTTTTTTTTGTACTTTTAATCTCTCTTTTTTAATCTTTTCGAAAATGACCATTGGCGAAGAAGAAATGCCAAAAGAAACTTGCCAATATAGGTCTTTTTTCATCGTTAATATATATTGCAATAAGTATATGTGAGTGTACATATAGTGAAATCAAGTGGTACAATTAAAGATATATTAATACATGTGCTGAATCATTTCCAAACATCCCTGTCAGTTAGATATTCATCGATTCTATAATAACCCTTCTTGCACAGAGTATTTTTGATGTATCTTTTGAACATATTGTCAGGCAAGGACAGAACTGTTTCAGGTAATTTATTATAGAATCAAATACAATTTACAATAAAAGATCGACTAGTCTTAGCAAGCCGATGTAACGGCGTATCCAATCTATTCCTGCTTCTAAGATTTTCACTAAATTTTCAAAATGACTATATTTTTACGAGCATACATTATGTTCTCATAAATATACTGAGGAAGGCTTGTAATAGATCAGGCATTGCCACAGCAATTGGTACAGCAGCTTACTGGTGACGTCACTCACGTCAGGAACACACCAACTCTTCAGGAAGTAGCTACATACGTTCGGTTTTCCGTGAATTGGAGGTATTTACACAGGTAACCTGTTTTTATCTGACTTATGTCTCTTAATAACAAGGCTAGATAAACGAACTTTTATGACCCATACATAAAAGTTTCCCCGAGTATTTTAAAATCAATCACTCCGGCTGAAATCATAATGCGAAAAAGGTCGTATGGCTTTTTATATAACGTCCGGAGGCATGCAAGCATACGGCCTACCAGATGTAAAGTGGTTACCGTAACCTATAAACGTTTGTAATACATTAAATATCACTCGCTGTTAACACAGCAACTCCTTAGGAGCCTTTAGGGAGTTATTATTTGGCTGCGGTTTTCTGTGAGGTGGATTTACTTCCCCAGAGCTTGTTTTGATGCGCGCTAGCTCTCTTAATAACTTCACATCAGGATTCGAACCAGAGACCATTCGATACTAGATCGGTTCTTTATCCGCTGAACTGCCTCAGTTTCCTTACTTATGCTATAATTAAAATACGTCTCAAGCCCACGTGGTAATGGCAAGTGGAACAGGTTCCGAGCACGGCTGTCATAGGTCGCGTCCGATGTCCTGTACAACCGGCCGCACGCCAGGATGTGCGGTGGCCAGCCTTACCAAGGCGACTTCACTTTCCCTTACCGTCGTACTTGCTAGCCTCATAACTATGTGGTTTCTTTTTTTTTATACTACGTCGAGAGGTATACAAGCATAGGGCCCACCTGATGTAAAGCGGGTACCGTAGCCTATTAACGCTTGTAATATATTAAGTATCGCTCGCGCGATGCCTCCTCTGCTGCTTACACAGCAACTCCTTGTGCTTACGGGTGAACTCACTCATACGCAGGAACACAACAACCCTCTTGGGTGTTGTTATTTGGCTGCGGTTTTCTGTGAGGTGGAGGTACTTCCCCAGACGAGCTGCTTTGATGCGCCCTACCTCTCTTAGCTTTTTTTCATTTTTTTAGTGGTTTCACTTTATACTCATACATTTTCAGAAAGTCTAAGTTCATATTTGAAAATACATTGTGAAATAAAGTTATCATATAAAAAAGATAATTCCGAAATAGATATAGAATGAGGAAGTGGAAGGGTGTAGGAGCCGAGGAAGTGTCGTTAGGCGATGTCAAGAGTTTTAGGAACAGAGCTTGCAAGAAAAGAGATATGAGTGAGAATTGGCGTCTTTTTTTTCGTCGGTTATCACATTCTTTTGCTTTTTTTCAAAGTTTTTAAATGTTTCGAAGACACTTGCCGACATAAGAGTTTTTAGATCGTCAAACTTACAGACAGCCAGATGCTGAAGTTTTAATAAACACAAATCCAATGAAATGAAAACACACTTCGATTGTATCTTCTACAAACTTACATGAAATCAGTCGAAAGCTTAACTAAAAGATTGAATTTTCTTTTAACAAATGTTAAAAAATTATTTCACGTAACTTCAATTAGATATTTAATCTTATCGACAAAAAATACTTTCAAAATCTAGTTGGTCAAGATGTGACAAAAAAAAACACATACTTCATGTTTCTCTTCGAAATCGGTTAAAAATTCTTCACCGGATTTTAGTCTATACGAAATATGGCATTTTTTATACCACTAAGGTGGCAATCAAGCTTACGGCCTGCCCGATGGTAAACAGTCACCTTAGCCTATGGACATTTGCAACACCAGGGGTGTCACTCATGCGTTGCCGACCCTTTAAAAACCTCTTCAAGCATTTCTTGAAGAATTTATAGAGGCATTACGTTCCAGTCAGCAGTTTAGCAGTGAAAAGATGTTAAACAGACAGACAGGTCGCACGTTTTATTAGTGTAGAGTACGAGCGCTGCCTGGAACAGCAGTTGGTGAAGGTATTCTACTGCCGGACTAAAATGGACTTGAAGGTTGCTCTTCAATCATCATCATCTCAGCCCGTATTCGTCCACTGCTGAACCTATGAACATAAGCCTCCCCTCTAGAGTGCCATTCGTAATCGAAATAAGATGAAGAGAGAATAAGACGCAGTTCAGTTGAAGTGGGAGATGGATTGGGGAGGCTGAACAATTAGACTTTGACGACTGCAAGCGACGATCAAGCGGGAGTTGATACAGGGAAATACCTCCACCTCTCAGATAAGCGCAGTCGTGTGAGGTCCAGGTAGCTCCTGAGACTGTGCTGCTAGTTATGGTTATAACCCCCACAGGATTAGTAACGCGATCTTCTGCTTTCACGACGATATGTGTATAAAAATAAAATAGTTGTTTCTGTTTGTCATATAACGTCGTTTAGCATGCAAGCATACTGCCCATCCGATATAAAGCGGTTACCGTAATCTATGAACTATAAGTATCAATCGCGCGTTGCCACTCCTACCGATAAAACAGCAACTTAGGGGCTTACCGGTATGTTATATCTTAACCATTAATTGCACATAATTAACTTATAATTGTCTTGTAAAGAATTCCATCATATTGTTGACATAGCGGCGTGTTTCTCACAGACCGCAGTGGGCTTTCAACGGTATTGCTAATATAAATGCATATCTATGCACCTTATGTCTAAAATTACGTGTAATTGAACATCTGTCTGTAATTTACACAATGCTATATGTGTAGAGATGCCATTTATCGGCACCTAAATATGAACCCGTACTGTTGTTATGAGTATTCAACTGGTACAACAAACAAGTGGTGGACAGTTCCCGGGGAATATTCTTTCGAGAGGGTCCAAACCAAATTAGAGATCTGCAAATGGTACACGATTAAAGCTGAAGATCACCTGCACGTGGCGTACCTTGTAGCAAACAAGGTTATGGCAAAAGAGGTATTTATACAATACAATGCAATATAATACAACACGACAAAGAACACTTCATTGTACTAGTTAAAAAAACCATAATAAATGAATAAATATTGTCGGACAAATTACACAGCGCCGTCTAGTCCCAAAGTAAGCGAAGCTTGTGTTATGGATCAACTAGACAACTAATAAACATACGTAAATACATTTTTTTTTGTAAATACATACTTATTATACATAGAAAATACCCAGACCAAGACAAACAGACATGTTTATGCACACAAATGTTTGTACTGCGTGGGAATCGAACCCACGAGCGTTGGTGTCAAAGTAGCGTAGCGCGTTTCACCACTGCGCCACCGAGCTCGTCTATAAATACTTAATAAAATGTACTAATAACCTAAAAGTGATAATAAAATCATAACCAGTAAATTCGTGTTTTCAGATTTATGTACCTACGTATTATATATTATATAATACGTTAACTACGGAAAAAGGAGCATTTTGTATGAAGGAGCACAATTATACAACAAATTACCAAACGACATTAAAGAGACTAAATCGTTTAATATGTATAAAAAAAGTCTCAAAGCTTACATTGCCAGGGGTTTTACTTATCATTCAGGAACACATTAATGAATTGTAATATAATTTATTTGTTACCCATTGACAAATCAATAACCCACAGTTATGTATACCCATAGTAGGTACCTATTAGATTATGACAAATGTACGTGATATAATTGCTTAAATTATTGGTAATTCCAGATGGATAGTGTATGTTTTTGTTGTGATTATGCTAATTAATTTGTATAACTGATTTATTTTAATGTATCATTTAATATAATATTATGTAATCTTCGACTGCAAGGATGTACAATGCACTCGACGCAATTTTAAGATT
The DNA here is from genome assembly GCA_947507595.1 of Pyralis farinalis. Classification (NCBI taxonomy): domain Eukaryota; kingdom Metazoa; phylum Arthropoda; class Insecta; order Lepidoptera; family Pyralidae; genus Pyralis; species Pyralis farinalis. Next base: position 1,793,661 of record OX382261.1, on the reverse strand, counting down.
GGGCTAACTAATAGTTAACAGCAGCTTGTAATCGTGCAACCCGCCCTGACGCCCTGTGACTAAGCGCATTTGTCAAACGCGATTCGCATGCGGATTGTACTCGTAGCAGTGATTATTAGTAAACTACCCCGCTTTACAATTGGTATGAATAATATAAGTGATAAACTGTAAATTACCTATGATATGTTTACAAAAACGCTTACGATATTGTCATTCTTATTTATGTATTTTTCTCAGTAAGTGATTGTAAAATCTTATGAGAAATAAAGAATTTTAAACCGTATATATACTTGCACAGCGGTGAAGGAAAACATCGTGAGGAAACCCGCACGTCCAAGAAAACTATTCGTCGTCTTTGACTAGTCGTAACTAGTCGTGTGTGACGTGAAGTGTGATCTTATCTAAAAAAGATCTGGTTTTCCTCTAGGCTGTGGAGGTCTGACAACAGTAGCTCCATCTGCATCATCATAAAATAAATTCCCAAGTCTACGCTAAATCATTAGGCTCAGGTAGCGGAACCCGTCGATCCTAATAAATGAAGTAACGCAAAGAAGAAGAGGCTACTTAATAAAAAAAATCTAGGCATAACATACATGGTTTAAAGCATACCTCTCTTAAAAACATCCAGACCAACAGACATATTGATGAACACAAATATTTGTCGTGTGTGAGAGTTGAACCCACAATATTAACGATGTCAAAGTCGCGTCCTTCCCTTATCAAGACCTAATTCATCATGATTTATCAGACGACAAGAGCCCTAGAAATTGTTAAGCAGCTTGTCTGGTGAAGCACCTCCACCTCACAGAAAACTGCAGCCAAATAACAAATCGCTAGAGGATCGTTGTGTTCCTGCATGCGAGTGAGGTCACCAGTAAGCTCCTAAGCCGTTCCCGTGTTAGCAGCAGAGGTGGCATCGCGCGAGCGATACTTAATGAATTACAAGCGTCCATAGGCTAAAGTTATAAAAAGAAAGTAATGAAAACAGCTAGAAATATTAAAAAAGCGAGTGAGGAATATAAAGCGTCATGTGGCACGCGGTTCTCTGCCTACCGCGCAAGAGACCTAGCGTGAATATGTAGATGAACCGGTTCATAGAAAAAAAAATGTTTATCTTACTATCTTCGAAGACACTTGCCAATACAAGAAGTTTTAGATAGTCGAATTTACAGACTGAATTCATTGAAATCAAACTGACTTCGATTGTATCTTCTATAAACTAATATGGAAACAATACAATGCTTAATTACGAAAACAGATTTTTCAGTTTACAAATGTGTAAAAATCATTAAAATTTACTTCAGTAATCGTAACTTCACATAACTTAAAAATATTTCGTGAGTAGGTATGTGCTATATGTAGTATATAGACAGATTGATAGAAAAAAACATATTTCTCTATGTATGTATGTACGAGTATGTCTTCTGTCTTCACGCCGGGTCCCTTCCGGGGTAGGCAGAGAGAACCGAGCGCCATAAGACTCCGTCCTTACACACTTCACTCGCTTCTTTCACATTCATAGCTCTTTTCATGCACGCTCGCCGATTCCTAAGGCTCCTGACATAACCTTCTGATAAAACACGACCAATTTGGTGATGGTAGGTTAGTCTTATATATTTCTCTATCTTCGAAATATTTCTCAGCGTGCCATGCAATTAATAATATTATTATTTACGGTGCTTTGCCCATATCGGCTCACTGGCTATTATTTTAAGGCGAATTATCGCTCTCCAAAACCTTCGGCGTATTTATCACTTAATCGGAATTCTGTAGGAAGCGCCAGAGACCCGGAAATTTTGTATTGAAGGACAGTAAACTTACAAGACAATCAACAACTTATAATTTTTTTGGGCTTTAATTTACTTGCTTAACTGGAGTGAGTGTCAGCGAGGTGACGCGTGACTGATAATTCTTGTATTTCAAGGATTCATATACTACCGTAACCGCATCTCATCACAAAGTCGTATGTTTGGCATTCGAAGTAAAAAAAGCAATAAGTTAATTGACTCGGGCCGAAAATTTTAAATAAACAAAACGTGCGTGTGGTTCCCAAACAAAGTCTTCCTGTGCCTTGGCGGTAAAAAAGGGTCATGGGTTTATATTGGTTTACAACCAATATAAGTATTGGTTGTAAAGTAGAAACTAAACTGTTTATACGAGTATTAACAGTTAATAGATTCTGGTGTTATTTCGCTTGTAGCTTGTTATTCTATCGACTAACATCTATAGCGCCTGAGGATACCTCGTGGAGAGGTGAAACGCATGTCGCAGAGCCCAGGACAGTCGTGGCAGCAACGGGTTCTGTTCCAGATGGCGGACGACCGCAGCAGCCGAGGCGGAGACTACGGGACCAACGACGGCATGTTGTATCTACTAACGGTAGTGTGTGGGTGCCGTCCGGCGCTAGTCCGTATGAACTAATTGGTAGCGGAAGCAAATAAAGCAGGTTAGATCAAATCGCATGTCTAAATGTAATAATATAAAATACATTTTTAGTTGATTAGTAATTTACTTCGAGGTGTATTAACAAGTACATAGCAGTAGCATAGATCACACCAGAGTTTTGACATATCCAGCGACCGACGTGGCTCTTAGGATCAGCAAGCTGTAGTGGCAGTGGGCAGGTCACATAGCTTGGAAAACCGATGGCCGTTGAGGCAGAAAAGTTCTCGAATGGCGGCCACGTACTAGAAAACGCAGATGATGGACCGACCGATCGCAGGGATCCGATGGATGCAAGCGACACAGGATCCATCGCTGTGGAAGTCTAAGGGGGAGGACTATGTTCAGCAGTGGACGTTGCAGCGACATTTTATAATACACCAAACAATTTATAGCAAAGTGTGAACACATAATGTCTGACTCGAGATTAATCTCCTTATTTTTATTTGGTAAACACAGGAAATGTTCAATTTACGATATTTATTCATAATGTATAATATCTAATTGTTTCTAATGGCTACGATGGAGCAATATTAAATTAGACGTTCGTGAGTTATTTATATTTTGCGTCATACAAAATGAGCGCGCGCCGTGCAATATCACCTGACACTCGTTATACCATCTAGATCAGGTATACATCAAATTAGATTTAAGCAACTAAGTATTTTGACTGATATATAAATAGGTTATATTATAGGAGTATGGGTTTTATATACACATGTGTAATTATCATCTGCTCGGTGAGATTTAAAATAGAGAAACATGCATATTCACATTTCTCCCTTAAATGTTCAATAATGGTTATAGTCTTATTTAGACAATTGGGCGAATACTATTTATATATGAAACAAATTTCTTTATCGAAATACCTTGGTCTTCCATGCCGCAAGGCGAGATCTTACCGCAAAAAGATTAGTCACCTTGCCTATGGTAATCTTACTATTTATTCTGAAGTAAGATCACCTAAGAGCTAGCTAAGACCTTATGATTTGGTTCAGAGACGAGCTGTAAAAATAGTCAACGATTCTGATCAATACAATTTTAGGAGAGACTTTCTTTCCCATTGTGTGCTCTACCAAGCACATTTGCTCTCTTATGCGTCGTTCATACATATTTCAATTACCATGCTATTGTAAATTTCCTTTTGTTAGCACAATTATAATAAACGAACACAATAGAAAGTCATAGCAGGAGACATACGACCGAAATGGCGATATTGATTGTACTCTGCACTTTCATTTCTCACTTCGTTGTGCATCATTTTAAGTGACTAACAAGCTCACGCCCTGCGTAATGTGGACCGATTACCATAGAGTGTAGACGCTTGCAACATAAGTATCATTTGGGAATTTTCATTGCAAACTCATTATTTTCTAGGAACCTTCTGAACACTCACTCGCAAGAATCCGACAACTATACAATGAATCGCGTCAGAGTCTCTAAAAATAAGTGGAAAACCGAGACTTAATGCCCTTCAGAATCCTTTGATATGATTCGGTGCAAAGTCAAGCATTGAGAATTGTCGATGATCCAAAGTCCGCAGACGGTATTGAGCTCTGTGTGTTCTACCGGTTGTACAACGTGAAGTTTTTGATCAACTCGTTTTACAATCGCATCACTCGCCGACGGATACTAAATCAACCTGACACACTGAAGCCGCTGGCGAGATTTTCACTAGAGACTACTACATGAGGTTCTTTAAAAAAGGAGTGAATATGTTTCTAAAGAACTGGCAATGCAGGAGGGTCATTGCATGGTGTTTTTTTGTTTTTTATTTATTCATTTGGTACACCAACAGGTTACATGTTTACAATAACAAAATAAAAAATATATTCTAATTTATTCCAACCCAATTACAGGTGAACACAACATTTCTGCAAATCAATGTTATGCTGTACGTTAATTGCTACACACACATAACTTTCATAATATTGAGCTAAGGTGACACTCATTTTGAAATAGTTAATTATACAAAATAAAATCTGGCATTGTAATATAATATAAAATAAGTTGCATGCACTTATAGGGCACGGTGACGGCTTACTCTCAAGCGCGCCATAATGATATAAAAAACTTGGTATCCTTGTACAAGGATAAATTCCCTGTCGATGCCAAGCGGCGTAATTGTAAAAGAAGGTCGTAAGCAAATTAATAATAATATTTACCATTCGCGGTAACTATTTTCCAACACATCGGCGAATATGTTTGTTTTGCCATAAAAAAAAATAAAAATAATAAATGTTATAAAGAAAATCCTTGATGAAATTGTATGAAATATTTGCGTTTCGCCAATATTGGCAAATAGTGAGCTAACAGGACTATTCGTGCGGAGGCTATACAAATTGCCGAGTAAATAATTTTAAATAAACCGATATAGCAATTCCACCTTGTGCTGTCGATGGCAATGCATTTTGAACGTTTCCTGTTCAATATTTAATTAAAATTGTCAATTTTGCAGATTATTAATTTATTCTCGGTATGTACCTGAACAACCGAGCATCGCTCTGCTTTTTATGTTTTTTTTTCAATACTTTCGGTTCAATTAGCTAACTTATCAAAATACAAAATTTGATCCAAATCGTTAGAATCGTTTCCGAGATATGCGAAAATATATTTATATGTATATAATAGTAGATAAATAATAACAAATATTGTTGGACAAATTACACAGCGCCAAACTAAGCAAAGCTTGTATTATGGGTTCTAGACAACTGATGAACATATATGAATACCTTTTTTTGTATAAATACATGGTTATAATACATAGAAAATAGCCAGATCTAGACAGTCATGTTAATACACACAAATATTTGCCTTGTGTGGGAATCGAACCCTTCTTTGGTGCTAAAGTAGCTAGCTATTCCACCACCGAGCACGGCGAGAAATTCTCGTTTATAGTGATATGGTTTTGATACCTGTGTACAAATGATAACTTAGTAATAACCATTTAAACTAAATAAAACATTAGTTTCGTCCTTATTTGTGATTGAATCATTTTTTAGTGTGATCCCATCCAAAAGGTTGTATACCCTGAAAATATGATTGTTAGTTAAATAAACCTGCAATTTTGGTACTCCAGTTCTGTATGTGTCGGTTCTTGAGATTCCGCACATTTGGAAGCCTTAACGATGAAAAAATAGTTTATAGAAAAAAACCAGTTGAGAATGCGCAGGCTTGCATTGCCAGAAGAACACCTGGCTCGTCAATTATACTAGGGGAGCTGGGCCAGCGGCGCATTGGCAGAGCTGCTTTTGAACAATAAGTAAATAGAAGCAAGCTGCGTAAGCAGAACTGCTGACCCTAACCCTAATGGTATGTACAGGAATAAGATGAGTCTGTTGCCCCTAGACGGCGCGGCGATAGTGATCGTGTTGTTGTTTTTCAGTGCTCGCCATACGCGCTTCAATTGACTTTGTATTGGAACGGTTTTTGGGGCGATAACATCATTTATCGATATCCTTTATTGACCTAATCGAAATTTAATCTATTTTAGGGGAATCTACAATACTAGGTACTATCACGTCGAACAATCAGCTCTCTAGCTTCAAAACTGAAGGAGTACTACGTTTAACAGTCGAAAACCGCAAAACTGCCAAAAAGACAATTTTCTCGGTTATATAGCTTCGCTGGCTAATGCATCTCTGCAAAAACAATTTAATTTTTTTTTTAAACTTTGTCGGCCATTTTGACCATGTTCCTTAAGAGATAGGAGGTTGGTTTTTCAGACATTCCTATTCTACTTTTTTATGCTGAATCCGAATCTGAAGTCAAAATTCGAATATTCGACAAAAAGGTGTGTCGCTTTTCACAGACAAACATATAGATTTCATATGGGAACGGTGTTCCTGAAAAAACAAATGCAATACAAAGTATAAACAGCAAAATTACAATATCACAAATACAGCTCGAAAGCTACCGCAAATATTTTTATGTTTCAATTTTCAGTTGAATCCTGTTGTAGTGAAATATAGCAGTATTTCTTTTGGGTACACGAGTCCACACATGTATACTCAGGTAGTAAGCTTTCTGTGATATAATTTGTGCGTTCTATAATTTTAACCATAGACAATTTTGAAATAAGCTCAAACTTAAACACTATGAATTAGACAGACTGTTACATAAGGCTTGTTAGGAAACCAGAGGTGTCTGTTGAAACCTCTGGTAGAAAGCAGCTGAAGGTCACGTGGTGCAATATTATGTTATGTAGGTAGACTAGCCGGTGTTGCCATACCTACACTCACAAAAACTCCGCGGTAATAACCAAATTTCGTTTGTAAATAACCACGCCCGCATGCCATTACATAGCAAAGGTGTTGAGTCTCGTTGTTGCAAGTAAATGAATCTTGGTTGCATGATTATGATTGTATTTCGGAGTGTAAGTAGCCCAATGACTCTTTTTGAGCTAAGTCCAAATTCGGCAGGCCGGCAAGTATGTCGATTGGCAAACAAGTCTTCGGTGAGAGGGTAGTATTCAGATATTTTTTATGGTTTTGGATTCTGGCTAAGTTAGCAAACAAACGTATGGTGTGCTCGATGATAAGAAGTAGCTATTTGCTGGGGCTCGACATCGAGGTTTTTCCAAGGGACTACAGCAACACCAGGGGTGTCACTTATGCGTTGCCGACCCTCTAAAAATCTCTTCGCGCGTTTCTTGAAGAATTTTGGAATTCTGAGAAGAGAAGGGAAGAGATTTTTAGAGGGTCGGCAACGCATAAGTGACACCCCTGGTGTTGCAAATGTGCATAGGCTACGGTGACTGTTTACCATCAGGCAGGCCGTATGCTTGATTGCCACCTTAGTGGTATAAAAAAAAGCTACCTCGAAATATAATTTCTTGGCCGTGCTGGTTTTCTCACAATGTTTTCCTTCAAGCCGAGCACGTGATAATTACAAATGTGTACATAAATCCGAAAATACCTACTTAGTGGTACATGCCAGGATTCGAACCTGGAACCATTTGGTTAATAGGTCGGTTCTTCGTCCTATCACTGTTATCAACGGCCAAAACCGATTGTTGGATATTATATCATAAAGGTCTTAAATGCACTAGTTATCCTACTGCGGACTTAAGATTCGCGAGTAATACGTACATTTATTTACGCGTAAGTTAACGCGTACTTTTCGATATGTTTTAATTCTATAGCGTTGTAATGCTACTATATCTCTGGCGTGAATGAACTGAGTTGCATAGTTAAAATGCAATGGAATTCAAACAACACGTACACGTCTATGCAAGAAAGCAGTGCTATCTATCCATAAAACTTAAGGTAGCGTGATTGACCAGTTTACTGATTTTTTTTTACATTGTTTGGAGACATATATTGCTCATTATATTAAGTAATATGATATAACGTATAAATTAATAATAATAATAAAAAAATTTAAAAAAGGAAAATGAAAACAGTCTTTAACGAGTTCGGTGGCGGATTGAATGACGCGACTTTGACACAAACGCTCGTGGATTCGATTCCCACACAAGACAAACATTTATGTGCATGAACATGTCTGTTTGTCTTAGTCTCGATGTTTTAAGAGAGGTAGGGCGCGTCAAAGCAGCCCGTCTAGGGAAGTTCCTCCACCTCACAGAAAACTGCAGCCAAATAACAACTCCATATAGGATTGTTGTGTTCCTGAGTGTGAGTGAGGTCACCAGTAAGCTCCTAAGGAGTTGCTGTTTAGCAGTAGAGGTGGCACCGTGCGAGTGATACTTAATGTATTAAAAGCGTTCATAGGCTACGGTAACCACCTTACATCAGGTGGACGGTATGCTTAAATGTCTTCCGACGTTGTATAAAAAGGTCGAAAGTAATAAGAGTTAAGGAGTATTGGACGTCTGCATGACAATTCTAAATTCGGCAGGTGTGTCGTGTTACTAAAGTAATCTTTGCGGCGATTGGAACAGTACATAATTAATAAATTAGTATTAACTAGCTGCTGCCCGCGGCTCCGCCCGCGTGGAGTCAAAAAACGTAGCCTATATGTTAATCCAGATCATAATCTATCTACGTGACAAATTTCATTAAAATCCGTTCAGCCGTTTAAGCGTGAAAGAGCAACAAACATCCATCCATACATACAAACTTTCGCATTTATAATATTAGTAGGATTATATCTTATGGCGCTCGGTTCTCTCTGCCTACCCCGCAAGGAACCTGGCGTGAAGATATGCATACATACATACAGAGGCACAGAATAATCTAATAATATAGGTTGTTACAAAGAGAAAGGCAGAATAATTTAACAAAAAATGTATGTCACATGAAAATTTTATTTTATGAACAGTTTGTTTTAGTATTCGTTCGAAATAATGATTACTTAGAAACAGTGTTGGTCTAAAAGAGAGTGTATATGTTAAAATCAGAAGAGGCATGCTCCGTTGGTTCGAAAAAGTAGAAAGAAAGCAGGTGGATAGAATTACGAAACGCATGTACAACGCGAAAGTAAAAGGACGTAGGAGCTGACGAAGGCCAAGACTTGCCTGCCGTGACCAAATAGATCGTGGAAAGTGATGTCAGAAGCCCGGCGAGCGTGCATGAGAAGAGCTATGAATGTTAAAGAAGCGAGTAAGGGCCGAGACATGTGGCGCTCGGACCGCTCTGCCTATTTCGCAACGAATTTGGCGTGAAGTTATATATATATATAGATATTATTCTGTTACAAATACATAATAAATGAACTAAAATATAGGATACATGCATTGAATTTCATAATAAATCAAATTAAAAAAAAATGTTATTTGGGGTTCTTTCAGTCAAAGAAAATGAAATCTTTCTTTTCGTCTATTTGTCTGGAATGTAATATTAAATCTGTTACGATAGTATAATGAGGGCCATACGGCCCGTTCTATGTGCATGCTATGAAGCTGTCACGAAGTGATTGAAAACATATTTTCAGGTTATGTGTCTGAAAATATGTTTTATTATTATATAAAAACTTATAAATTGATCTAAATGTTTGACGAGCTCGGTGGCTCAGCCGTGAATGATGCGACTTTGACACCAACGCTCGTGGGTTCGATTCCCACACAAGATAAACATTTGTGTGCATGAACATGTCTGTTTGTCTTGGTCTGATGTTTAAAGAGAGGTAGGGCACATCAAAGCAGCCCGTCTGGGGAAGTACCTCACAAAAAACCGCAGCCAAATAACAACTCCCTAGAGGGTTCTTGTGTTTCTGCCTGGAAGGTTACCAGTAATCTCCTAAGGAGTTGCTGTGTAAGCAGCAGAGGAGGCATCGCGCGAGTGATACTTAATATATTACAAGTGTTAATAGGCTACGGTAAATGCTTTACATCAGGTGGGCCGTATGCATGAACATCACCCGACGTTGTATAAAAAATGTATTTACATCTTCTTCTTAGTGTTATCTCGTAAATCCATTAGGATTAGCGGAGTCCGCTACTTAATCCTAAAGATTTGACAAAGATACTGATTTTGACATGAAGCGACTGTTGTCAGACCTCCACAACTCGGGGGGGGGGGGGGGACCAGACCATTCTTAGGTTAGGTCACATGTCTTTCGAAATATAATTTCTCGGACTTGGTGGTTTTCCATCACCGCCGAGCAAATGATAATTACAAACATGAGTACATAAAACGGAAAATAGAATTTTAGTGGTACAAGCCAGGATTCCAACTGGGGACCTATTGCTCAATAGACCTTATGCACTGTGATATCACTGTTCTTATAGTTACTAAATAATTGCTAACTGGAAATAATTCAGCACAGACTATACCTCCTTTAAGTCTTTAGTTTTACCATTTGATATCATTATTGTACCAATATGCTTATGTAATTTTTTTTGTTACATTAATTGTCTATTTTAAAAGAGACCTATATTGGCAAGTTTCTTTCGGCATTTCTTCTTCGCCAATGGTCATTTCCGAAATGCTAGTAGATTAAAACAAACGGAAAAAAGTAAAACAAGAGAATTAAATAAGATACAATAAGATTATATTTCAAAAAATGTAAGACGTGTCTAAGTGCACGCGAGGGCCCAATGGCAAATAAATAATTTTTATCTTTATCTTTTTATCTTATCTTATATCTATATATAAGTATTGTCTATTGAAAAGAAACCAAATTTTGACCAAAGATTTTAAGGCTTCGAATAAACTATTAAAAAAAAATCGGAATCTTTGTTAAACCGTTGATTGCTAAAAAGAAACACCCAAAGATTTCCTTTGGTTACTTAAAAAGCGTGAAACGTTGTGTAAACTAAACCAAATCACAAAGTCACGCCATGACTTAACATTTCAAGTGTTTATGGAGTATTTATCAAATCACCGACAAGTCCGGGAGACGGCGGATCATCAATTTGTCGCATTCAAACTAAACAATTGGGGTTTACACAAACTATCCGATCACAATTCACCGTGGAGTTGGTGATTGCCGCTTCACCAGCCATAAGTGAACGTTGCAGCGCCTTCTGCCCATTGTCTTGGAAGACAATAGCTCTTCAATTAGGGCGTAGTTGTTGGGCAAGATTACGTTAGAAAAATCCGAAAGCCTAAACCTTCAATTCATTACCAGCTTTTTTTATTTTATTTTATATTTATGAATGCTTGCAATATAGGAAGAATCCCTGCTGCCAATAAAAAAACTTCTTAGGAATTTACTGGCTCATTCGTAGAAACACAACTACTGTGTATTTTCTGAGAGGTAGAATTACTTCGTTTTGATTCGCCCTATCTCTTATAAACAGACCAAGGCAAACAAAGACATGTTTATTATCCTGTGTGGGAATCGAATGCACGAACCTTGGTGTTAAACTAGCATTACTAACTGCTCCACCACGGGGCTCATCGGTATAACTTACTTTAAGATGTAGCGTCTGCTCTCTACAGGGAAAAGCATCATCCGTATTGTCAGTCTGTTTGTACATCATTTTTCAAGTGATAACTTCTTATGGGAGGGTAAACCGCTTCGTTACGTAACGCGTTACGGCGCCAGTCTGTCTGGCTTACCTTTCTCTCACGCAGACGGCAGCGGATTAGTTTAAGTTATCACTTCTGTCGGGCGTCCTGAGACGCACTTGTTTTTTTTATATACAACGTCGACGCCCTGAGGCATACAAGCATACGGCCCACCTGATGTAAAGTAGTTATGGTAGCCTGTGAACGCTTGCCTATATATTGAGTATCGCTTGCGCGATGTCTTTGCTGCCACTCACTCGCAGGACTACATCAACCCTCCAGGTAGTTGTTATTAGGCTGTGATTTTCTGTGAGGTGTAGGTACTTCCTTAGACGGGCTGCTTTGATGCGCCCTACCTGTCTTAAAGTACCCAAACCAAGACAAACAGGTATGTTCATGTATACAAATATTTGTCTTGTGCGTGAATTGAACGAGCCCTGGCCCAAGCAGTTTAAACACCAAGCTAGTCAAAACTTTAAATCATTACCTAATCTTCATTAGTTACTACATGTCCTAAGTTGTAGTTAGACCTAAAAGGAGGCCTTGGGCGTTACATCAAATATTATAGCTCTCTAGAACACAACCCATTGTACAATCAGTAAAATATACAAAAGAAGGCAGTCTCTATTCAGATTAAATGGTTCACCATACATAAGGTTGGAATCCCAATCAACCAGATACTTCCGCCCAAAGCTTCACCGTACAGTACTCTTATGGTCATCCATGGTAGTGCTTTGTAAAGCAAAAAGCAGTGACTACTGAACTGTACATAAATATACATACATGTTACACAGCGCCATCTAGCCCCAAAGTAAGGAGAGGTTTATGTTATGGGTGCTAGGAAACTGATACGAAGAGGTTTTCAATTCGACTGTATTTTTTTGTATATTTGTTACGAGATCTTTCCCCCAATTAGGAATTGATTTTGATGATTCTTTTTTTATTTGGTATTTACTAATTACTATTAACGTTTGTTCTGTGTGGGAATCAAACCCTCGAGCGTTGGTGTCAAATAGCGTTACTAACTACTACGAGCTCGACATTCTGAACTATGAAAGCATACAGCATACAAAATAATACCGTGATAAAAAAATTAAAAATACGGTTGTTCGCGTGTTAATCTGTACAAAACCTAAACTAACTTTAAATTTGCACGAATTCCTAAAAACCGCCATCGTACAAGTAAACGAAGGCAGAGGAGTTCGTGTACAGTCTGCACATACAGGAATCCACAATAAGTTTGTTTTAAAGCCGTTAATAACAGAACAAACACAGGTCTGAGATGATATTTGTGTTGTTGAACAAACGGACACGATAGAATTTATTATGCAAAAGTGTGAGCGGCGATTTCATGACCACGGTATAAAAGATTCCATAACTTTAAACACGCCGCGGACTTTTGTACGAATATAGCTAGTATGTTACGCAAGAACATCATAATTATGTATCAATACATTCAAAAATTACGTATGATTAGGAAACAAGAACAGTGAAAGAGGGGTAGATTTTGGTAGTTTCAACGGGGGGCTACCGCCATGTTTTACCAATGCCCAAAGCGAGTTAGCTCCTCAACAGCCACCTGATTTCGTTACCAGGAACCTGATGAATAATTGTAAATTTTGAATGTATTTGTTATTGATGCAATAAAGAGTATTCTATTCTATTCTAAATTACCAGCAGGAGTGACAACATGCAAAATCACACTAATAGTGTTACTGCTTTTCATATGCTAAATTGATAATATAAAGATAATTAAGACATCTCCAGCGAATACTTCTGAATGTTACATTAAATTTTGTAATGGTTAAGTGATTTAAAAAAAGAATTTATCATAATTATGTATGTAATGTATGCCACATCATACGCAATCGGACATCGGCTTGCTAAGACTAGTAGATCTTTTGTTGTGAATTGTATTTGATTCTATAATAAATTATAATAAAATAAACCTGAAACAGTTCTGTCTTTGCCTGACAATATGTTCAAAAGGCACATCAAAAATACTCTATGTAGGAAGGATTATTACAGAATCGATGAATATTTGACTGACAGAGATGTCTGGAAATGATTCAGCACATATGTTAATATATCTTTAATTGTACCACTTTACATTGTATACATACACTGACATAAATTATTGGAATAGAAAATGAAAATTTGATTAGAGATCTATATTGGCAAGGTTTTTTGGCATTGCTTCTTCTACATTTTCGAAATGCTGGTAGATTATAAAAGAGAAATTAACGCTATGAAAAATTTATAACATACAATATGTACTGATTTAAAGAATGTAAGACGTGTGTAAGTACCCGTGAGGGTCTTATGGCAAATTGTTTTTTGTCATTAATATTTAGTAAGGTTACCAGTAAACACCTAAGGAGTTGCTGTGCTCCTTCTGAGAGGTGGCATCGCGCGAGGGATACTTAATATATTACAAGCGTTCATAGGCTACTGTAACCACTTAACATCAGGTGGGCCGTATGCTTGTATGCCTCCCGACTGTAAAAAATACAAATACGTACATAAATTTAATAGTACATGCTCCCACCAGGAACCAGTTGCTTAATAAGACTGGATCTTTATCCAGAAGAAGGAGAAATATTGCCACTGCTCATATTATTAAACAAAGTGTTACCATTTAAAAGAAATATCAAGACGTCAACCGTCACAGTCCTTTCCCAGACGCCTGCTAGACATTCAGCTCGGAACAAAGACTTTTGCTATGCAAGTCTCAAGTCAGACTCTACATGGAGTAGGTACTATAGTCACCTATGGGCGGCAGCACCATACCAGATGGATACCAGCTAGGACCTTGTGATGCCAAAGACAAGCTGTGAGAATTTTATGGAGAGATTTTGCCTACGTTTGTGTTTGTTCTAACGATCGTACAATGGGTTGTACAATCGCAATGGTCGCGTTCTGTGCGGTTCCTAAGAATTTTTCTACCGAGAACTCTTAAGTTGTGGAATGAACTGCGTGCTGAGGTTTTTCCTGACACCATGAGTTTCTTCAAAAAAGGTGTGAAGAGATTGCTACAGGGTCGGCAACACAGGAGTGCCATTCCTAGTGTTGCAGTTGTCTTTAGGCTACGGTCACTGCTTACCATCAAGCAAAACCGTATATTTGTTGGTTGGTAACCTTAGTGGTATAAAAAAACATTGTAAACCAATTTTGATTTGCCGTACATTTATTTTGTACATATGATAGTTTTAGTTAAATGACAGCCATGATGATAAAAGAAAAAGAAGTACGAATGCAATAAAATTCACGTAACTTATTACAAAGGAAGCTTGTTATACACATGTAACATTCTTGTAACAAGACGATAAAGCAAACAAATAGAATGATGAAAACATACTATTATCATTGAAGTTCGATTTACCAATTCCCTTAGACTAGGAAAATAACATTATTGTGATTTTCTTAGGTTGAATGCAACACGAAGAAACTAAAAAGAAGAGCTACTAACTTGCACATTGTGAAATATTTTCAAATCGAGAGCTCAATTTCATTTGACTACAGGCATTTCTTGTATCTTTAATTACACTTCTTCTTTATCTACTAGGCGTTATCCCGTCACCTAATCAATTAGGATTGACAGGGTTCGCTCTCTAAGCTTAAAGATTTAACAAAGATACTGATTTCGACATAGAGCGACTGCCGTCAGATCTTCATAACCCAGAGCGTAAACCAGGCCTTTCTAAGATTAATTTCTTGGATTTGCGGATCTTCTCACGATGATTTTTTTTTAGACTATGTCGGGCGGGACACAAGCATACGGCCTACCTGATGTAAAGCGGGTACCGTAGTCTATTAACGCTTGCGATATATTAAATATCTCTCGCGTAATGCCTCCTCTGCTGCTTACACAGCAACTCCTTGGGAGCTTACTGGTGACCTCACTCACACGCAGGAACACAACAACCCACTAGGGAGTTGTTAATTGGCTGCGGTTCCCTGTGAGGTGGAAGTAATTCCTCAGACGGGCTGCTTTGATGCGCCCTACCTCTCTTAAAACATCCAGACCAAGACAATCAGACATGTTCATGCACACAAATGTCTGCCTTGTGTGGGAATCGAACCCACGAGCGTTGGTGTCAAAGTCGCGTCATTCACGACTGAGCCACCGAGCTCGTCGTCTTTCCTTCGCCGTTGAGCAAGTGATCATTACAAGTATGTGCATAAATCCGAACACAATTTGGTATTTAGTGATACACGCTCACAGCTTGACTCGAACTAGGACTAGCCGGTCAATACGTGGTTTTTAGCCACACAGCTCACTGCACCTTTGTCTTTAATTACACGTATGAAGTTATTGACTTTTGGTATAATTTTGTTTCAATTTGAATGCTGGCAACATCTCGGACGTTTTTTAAGTTACATTATTAACCATTCGCCATTAGTTTTGATATCATTAATAATAATAATCTTTATTTACTGCTCACAAGGTTTACAATAAGTTTACATAGTTCTTACGATTGTAACAAATAAATCCTTGTGAGAGTCAGGAGTCTGAACTAGGCCGAGGCCTGTGCTACAGAACTCCTGGCTCTCCCTGTTAAATCTTATTTTACAATTATTATTCAAGTAGCTACATATTGTAATTATTTTGCATAAAATCAGTACAGTAACACTAATTATTAATATAATTAATTTTATATTATTCGACAAATAAACATACGGACTATCTGATGGTACGCAGATACATACAGTATCACACGAGCGTTGCTAACCCAAACTAGAATACATTGACGGGATACTGATCTCTCTTCGTTCAAATTTACTTTCGCGGTATATGTATGTTTGCAACATAAAAAGTTGCGTCTTTTTTAAACTTCTCACCAATTTCCTGGTGACCTTCGAGGAACTAAACAGCTCCTCAGGGAATCTTCTGTAAAGTGAAGAACTTTAGCCAGTCTTTTTTAGGTAACATCTTATTTGTAGCTCCTTCTTTCACCAACTCAAATAGATACGTATTTTTCGGGGTATAAAAAACATCTTTGGAGTCAAAGCCAACCTCGCCTGCACCTGGTGCACCCTACTAACTAACGAAGCTCTGAAGAAGGGTGAGCCTTGTATGCCTCCCGACGTTGAGCAAAAAAAAAATGGTGAGCTATGATCTATGTCCAATCCGAATTATATTGCTGTTCTTCGCAGGACTTACTCGGCAGCTCTTAAAGTATCATTAACAAAATTACGGTTATCGTCCAAGAGCAATCGACGAAATTGAAACATTGTGCAAGTAAACAAATTGTTTCGATCTTACACGTCTGACCTAGATTCGAGTTTCGGCTAACATTACGCAACC
Organism: Pyralis farinalis; assembly: GCA_947507595.1. Lineage (NCBI taxonomy): Eukaryota > Metazoa > Arthropoda > Insecta > Lepidoptera > Pyralidae > Pyralis > Pyralis farinalis. The sequence continues at coordinate 1,776,996 of OX382261.1, read as the reverse complement.
TGCGCAGTCGGTTACGGCTCACAACCGTGATGATGAATTAAAAAAAGCAAACAGATCAAATCCGGAAATTATTTTATTATATTAACCAGCCACAAACCTCTTCATGCCCGGTTTTGGGTCAATTTGTAAGCGATCTTTTTATGCATTGTTTAACTTTTTTCATTTCTATTTTTTCTAATACTTGGGCAGTTGAAAGTGTGTTAAGTGTATTTACGCAGCCATTTCGTAACACTGCTAACGGACTGTGATATAATTTGTTGGTTATTTATAATAAAATTGTGCGGTAACCAATTCCAAGCTTAATACGAAACGTCTTCAAAAACTTACTCTTTAGCGCCCAGAGTCTCCTCTCCTGCAGTCCGTCAACATACTCCTGCATGTCCAGGCGACAGTCTCCGCCGACCACGGCCTGCAGCTCCCGCCACTGGTTCACCAAGATCTCAGCATCGAATATCCTCAGCATATTTTCAATGCCTAATAAATTCGACGTCGTATTTTCACTCTGATTCCTTAACACTAATTTCGATTCATCTACTGTGGTCCTTATAGAATCACTTAATTTACTCAGAATATCCTTGTTCGGTTTCGAAGTGGTCTTTTCAGCGGCTTTGGTAGTTTTCACTATGTGTTGGACGTTGTGCGATGCTTCTGTACTAGGAGTCCTCCTCTCGGTCTCGACGTCGCCGAAGGCTTCAGCGAACGACAGCCCGTCCTCGTCGGCGAACGCATCGAAGGAATCTTCGGTGGTAGGTTTGTCATTCTGGCTTCTGTTCGGCATGCTTATCATAGATCCTATTAAGTCTGCCGTCAACGGGCTCTCATCGTCGATGCCGCCTTTGGCCGATGCTTTTTTAATAGTCTGAAAAGCGTCGATCAAGGCGCTTCTCAACTTCTCTTCCCGCGCACTCTCTTTTCTGTCGTTCGGCAGTTCAGCGCAGTCAATCAATACAACACACAAAATAATGAACACTAATCGCGACATTTTTGAGATTAGAAATATATTTTTTAAAAGAATACACGCATGATATCACTGAGTCGAATTCGGAATTCGGTTTGTGCGCACTCGTTCGGTCAGAGGTGCGCGCGCGGCGTCATTGTCGTAATGCGACTGACGGTGCCGCGTCGGGGGCGGAGGCTGTGACATAACTTCGTTACGACTTTACACAAGCACTTTCACTGTCGACGCGCACCTGCGGGTTGCGCCTGCGCCGCCGTCCTTGCAGGGCGAGTGCGATGCGTAGTCATTTCTCTCGGCCTGGCGGAGCGCCGACCTAAATACATGCCATCGCGCTTATCTCCCATTGAGACAGACCGGGATGCAAACTATGGATGACCGACGCAGACATACGTCTTTCTCATCTTTTCATGTAGCACCCGTGACTAAAACCGGTGAATCGTACTCAGATAAATTGAAACTTCGTCTGCCCAAGCAAACTAAACCCATAGGTCTTTCTCTTCTACTTTCATCAACCTCTCGGAGTATACTCGGCGATACTGGATTGACATTTACGCTCTCGTAATAAATTCATAGTTCCCGCCCCTTCCATGTTTCTCTACAAATGGCCGCCATAACTTTCGAAAAGGCATCAATGTTAAAATCCTTAGATAACATAATGTTAATTCGTTGATGTAATGCAGAAGGAGTCCTTGACATACTGACATGTCAATTGGCTGCATGTAAATTATGGAGTTATCAAGGCTATGTCGAGCTGTAAAACTTCAGTGTGTTAAACGGACTTTAACAGACCAAAAAAAGAAGGTTGTATGTTCTTTGGCTATGTTTTATTTTATGCATGTTTATTTATGTCTCGGACACGGCCTAAATGATTCGCATAATATAAACTGTATTCTGTCTGTTAAGTAAGAATTTGCCATTGTGTGTGGTGAAAATAAAGAAGTTTTATGTTTACATTAATAATTTGTTATTTTTATCTGAATTATATAAAATTTTGTAGATATTGTTAACCAATATATATATTTTTGGAATTACTAATGTTGAACGTTCATAACATTCTATATTTTCTACTCTAAAATATTTTCTAAATAAAATATATATTTCGATATAGATGTAAAATTTTAGGACAAAAATGTGTGTAATAATCGCCAATTTTATACATAAACTCCTATTGCTATGGTACATCCCAACGAGGTCCCGGTGATCCCCCACAATTTTGTATTTTTTTCATGACAATTTTAAAAAATGTAATCGACTTCACTGAATTTCACATTAGTAAATAATAAAGCAACGATGTAAGTATAATTTAGTGACGTATTTTATTTTTAATTCATATGAATGAACTTTTTATTTTAAAGTTTTTGTGTCTCGTGTTGTCGTACTCCGGTACGAACGGAAGTCAATGTTGTGAACATTGACACTGAATATTACATGACTTGTCTCTGGTAAGTTTTTTTTCAATACGATGTCGGAAACCCCACGCATGTATGTATACGGCCTATCAGTATGAATGCGTGCAATGCAGGAAATATCAAACGCGCGTTGCCACCTCCGCTGATAACACGTCAACCTCTTAGTAGCTTACTGGTGACTTGAAAGTAATTATTTGACTGCGGTTTCTGTGAATTTGAGGTACTTCTACGGGTAGCGCACATCAAAGCAGTCCGATTTGATGTGCGCTATCTGTCTTAAGTTCTTGAAGTAAGAGTCAATAATATTATGCTAAAATCAACGATATAATTAGCAAGTACCGAATGTCCATGGATTCTTCCACAAACCAAAAAACCACTTGATTGAGCAGGAAGGCACACCGCGCTCACAAAAACGTTGTGTTTTAACGCCGAAATAACTTTTCGATTCTAGCCTACTGACTAATTTTAGAATATTTATCTATCTATAACTTCACGCCAAATCCCTTGATGGGTAGGCAGAGATCCGAGCGCCACGTGGCCCGATCCTTAAACACCTCACTCGCTTCTTTAACATTTATAGTTCTTCTCATGCACGCTCGCCAGTTTCTACATCTTGACATCGCCTTTTGATAGAACACAACCAATGTGGTCGTGGTAGGTAAGTCTTGGCCTTCCTTGGCTCTTACATCCTCACACTTTTGGGTTGTATACCTGCTTCATTATTCTTTCATACTGCATTCTTTCTACATGTCAACGGAGCATCTTCTTATTTCAACAGCGACGCTCTCTTTCCGACCAACTCTGTTTCTAACATCATAATTGCGAATACGTTCAACAAGCTTAAGGAATATTGGAAAATATTTTAACCAATAAGCTGATAAGTACCGTGATGTTAACAATAAACAAATTTAAAACTACTATTAAAGCCAAATTGTGTAGCAGGGCATATTATAAAGTATCTGACTATATTAATGATAAAAATGCATGGGAGTGAGTCGATCCAATTATAATGTAATTAATGAAATATGTAAATTTGTTTGGATACCAAAAGAGGGATGCCTGAGTTTTTTGGGCAGTATTTTTATCAGTGCTCACCTAGTCATGAACTGCACGGTAGGGAAAAAAATTGTGAAGATTCCAAACAAATGTAGCCATTTTTACGGAATAAAAAGATTTTGACTTTGACTTTGACTTTGAAACCTACGAACTAGCCAATAGCGGTACGTTCTATTTTACCCGTCCCGTAGCGGTGAATTGAGTTACTACGTAATATCGGCTCTCTATAAGTTAATTCTATAACAGTTTCTTTTGTCATAGACAGCTCATGAATAAACAAGAGGATACACTAATTGCAAATTATCCCTAAACTTAACTCTGGTAAGTTCTTGTCGCAACAGTCGATTATATTATCCGACATCTGGGTCGCGACGAGGCCTCGCTGTTTCAGTTGTCGGGTTCCTTTAACTGCCACAATTGTACCTACGTACCACCATACCACATCAACCCTTATTCATCCCACTGCAGGGATACGGGTCTCCCTTCAACGGAAGGGGTTTAGAGCATACTTCACCACGCTGTTCAAATGCGGATTGACGGAGGCCAGAGTTTTCAAGCCGGCCGAGGACCACTGACTTAGCTTAACGACTGTTATCTATCAACAACAGCCGGGACCGATGGCTGAACGTGCTCTCCAAAGCACGGAGAAACTCGAGATAGATAAATCCATCCATAGACAGGCTGCGCTTGATGTTGCTTGACCTGCGTGTTTGGTTAGAATGGCACGCGCAATGACATCATCGAGCTCTCCGCCACAATTGTATATTTACATTTAAATATATGTCGCATCCGGTCGTGAGCGAGCACGCGAACGATAGCGCGCTTTGACAGAATCAAAAGGTCGACACTGGGAGAAAGGGAGAGTTAGTGCAAACGGCGGCAAGTAACGACGTCTTGGGACTGTCCTCTCGTTTCGTATTTTCCTGAACATAGATTACAAGTGTTGATTTAAAATTATAGCGTGATACGAATTGCATTGTATTTCTCATTGCACTACTGCCCACCATACGCCCGCATAATATCGTATAGACCGAAAAACCATACGACATATATATTGTTTTAATGTTACAATTTGAGCGAGGGAGGCATTGCGCTAATGATCCGAGATATGCTTATAATGCATTGAAAGATATTAACATTAGTAAATTGAAAAGGCGAAGCCCGATTATGACAACTAATTATCTAATGGAATAAAATGACTATAATATTAAATGTGTATATACCTAGTCTTGACATAAATACTGAAACAAAGAAAAAAAAATTCTATTGCAAATAATATTTATTACTTTTACAGTGTGTTAGTTTAATACATAAATATAAAACAATTTAAAATATAAAAGCTTATTCGAAGTGGTCTCCATTGGCTGTCATACAGTCCTTTAAACGTTGAGGCCAGTTAGCAATAGAAACACGCACTCTTTCCATGGGAAAATTCTTCACTGCCAATCGTACGGATTGGTTTAGGGACTCCAAATTATTATCACGTTTAGAGCAAGTCGTACTCTCTAAAACTGACCATAAATTATAATCCAGCGGATTAAGATCGGGACTAGACGACGGCCAGTCTTCAGCTCTGATGAAGTCCGAAACTTTCGTTTCCAACCAAGACTGCGTAGATCGAGCTTTATGACCCTACGCCGAGTCTTGCTGGAAGGACCATTCTTGGTTATTGAACATGGTGTTGTTAAGAGGCTTCACTACCTTCTCAAGAATGGTATCTTGATACACTTGTGCCGATGTTTTGATACCTTTTTTACTAAAGTATGGCTCAGTCACTCCTTCATAGCTAATACCCCACCAAACCATCACTGAAGTCGGATAGTGCCCACGTTGCACTCTGTCGACTAATTGGAAAGGTCTTATTGTAACTATTAATAGCCCGTTACACAAACATTTTACTAATACCAAGCGTATGGAGAGTTTTACAAATTACATTTGGCTCCATACCTACTTTGTGTAATGCAATCACAGCGATTCGGTTCTCTTTATCACCCCACTCCATTTTAATATCGCAAAATATTGTACAACGTTAGCGTCAAAATGAGAAAACTCAATGAACAATCATATAAAAATGTCAGATTCCAAATTCAAATGTAATATTTTGTTTATTTTTAATTGTAACAGTATGTATGGCCAGACTAAGTATATTGTGATAGCCCGGTGGATAAGGAATATGCCTATTGAGCAACAGGTCCCCAGTTCGAATCCCGGCATGTATCACTAAATACGTGTTTTCGAATTTATGTACATATTTGTAATTGTCATATTTCGATAGACGTGTGACTTAATCTAAGAAAGGTTTGGTTTTCACTCACAATGTCAAAATCAGTATTTTCGTCAAATCTTTAGGTTTAGATAGCGGACCCGCCAATCCTAATGGATTAGGAAACGGAATAACACTAATAAAAAGAATAGATATAGACATATACGTATATATATGTATATATATATATTTACACATATCTGAAATATTTAGGCTTTAAAACGCAACGTCTGCGCAATGTGAGCGCAAGGTGCCTTTCTGCGCAGTCAAGTGATTTATTGGTATGTGGATTAAATCATGGATATTATATCCGTGCTAATTATATCGGTGATTTTAGCATAATATAATTGATTCTTAGCAAGTACTTAAGGGAGATAGGGCGCATCAAAGCAGGCCGCCCCGGGGAAGTACTTCCTAAAACTACCTTCATAAAACCGCAACCAAATAACGACTCTCTGAGGTTGTTATCGTCTTGCGAGTGAGCGGTATACCAACAGAAATAGGGTACAATAATATTTGAATGTGAACTCGACTAGGGAGGTATCTGCCTACTTCCACCTTACAGAACACCGCAGATAAATAACAATTCCTTGGAGTGTTACAGTGATGGAGCGGATATTTTTTTCGTGTAGGTACAACGAGCGAAGCATATAAGCACACGTTTGCAGTACAGGAAGTATAACCCATCAAGTATAAGAGAGGTAGGGCGCATCAAAGCAGCCCGTCTGGGGAAGTACCTCCACCTCACAGAAAGCCGCAGCCAAATAACAACTCCCTAGAGGGTTGTTGTGTTCCTGCGTGTGAGTGAGGTCAGTAAGCTCCCAAGAAGTTGCTGTGTAAGCAGCAGAGGAGGTATCGTGCGAGTGATACTTAATATATCGCAAGCGTTAATAGGCTACGGTACCCGCTTTACATCAGGTGGGTGGTATGCTTGTGTACCTCCCGACGTAGTATAAAAAAAAACTAACTCCTTAGAAGCTTAAACACTACGAGCTTTCGAGTTAAAGTGGCATTGACCTAACCACCGTATTGACTAACCACCGGGCTTGTCTGTTGGTATACTTGACTAAATAAAGGATTAAACGTAAGTGTTCCATTCTCTCCATTCCACATTTCATCACCATCCCGTCCCTCCAGTCGGCTCGTTACTCAAGCTAGCTGCAACCAGCAGTAACTGTTACGCAACAGAAAGCTATCTATTTGGTCCTAAGTGTTTCACTTACGGGTCGGTACAATCACTGAAGCACTGTGCAGTCTAGTGGCGGGAAACCTAGCACATAATTAATAAATACTTTTAATTAAAGTATCTGTTAATTACTGACATTTACTCGGTCTTTTTTATGTGCTCCTTTTGTGAAACATCGCGTTTCTATTTTCATGAAAGATACTTATAAAGCAAATTATACGTAAACTTATAAAGCAAAACATTCTCAATACAAAATTTGATGCAATTCGTTAGTTACACGAAATTTATACGTTTTTGCATGAATAGCTCGTTTTATTTGGAAATTTATATGTAACTAACCTATTATATACATATATACTAACCTACCATGATCAAATTGGTCGTGTTTTATCAGAAGGTGATGTCAAGAGTCCTAGAAATCGGCGAGCATGCATGATAAGAGTTATGAATGTTTAAGAAGCAAGTGTGTTAGGACCGCGTCTTATGGCGCTCGGTTCTCTCTGCCTACCCCGCAAGGGATTTGGCATTATTATTATTATAATGTATATATTCATGTAAAATATTTTATTAGCAATTCAGGCATCCGTAGCAGTTACAGGGATGCATATAATTTGTGTCTCCCATATATAAATAAATCATATGTATTATAACAGTGCCTATATTAATTGTATATTAATTATATGTAATCATCTGCCACAAATTAAATGTCTAGATGGAAATGCATTAACGAATAAATCATTTTATTTCATTGAAGTATGAATTAAAATGTGATTAAAAAAAAAGGTATTTTGTATTTCGCAGTGCAAAATAATACCTTGAAAGGTCAATTGATTGATATGTAATTATATATTAATAATATGTGTAAAACTAACTACTTAATTTCATGTATGTATGTATATCTTCACGCCAGGTCCCTTGCGGGATAAGCAGAGGGAACCGTGCGCCATAAGACGCGGTCCTTACGCATTTCACTCGCTTCTCTAATATTCATACCTCTTTTCATGCCCACTCGCCGGTTCCTAGGGCTCCTGACATCACCTTCTGATAAAACACGACCACTTTGGTCACGGTAGGTTAGTCTTGGTCTTCTTCGGCTCCTACATCCTTCCATCTCCGCATTATATACCTGTTTCTACATGCAAGCATAATCTTGTGTTACATGCAAGCCGTCTCCACAAAATAAGTAATTCTTTTATGGGCAATGTATACGGTTCTATAACAAACTTCCCTGCAATATAAGAGAATTGTCAATAAACAAATTTAAAACTACTATTAAAGCCAAATTGTGTAGCAGGGCATATTATAAAGTATCTGACTATATTAACGATAAAAATGCCTGGGAGTGAGTCGATCCAATTATAATGTAATTAATAAAATATGTAAATTTGTTTGGATACCAAAAGAGGGATGCCTGAGTTTTTTGGCAGTATTTTTATCAGTGCTCACCTAGTCATAAACTGCACGGTAGGGAAAAAATTGTGACGATTCCAAACAAATGTAGCCATTTTTACGGAATAAAAAGATTTTGACTTTGACATGTCCGAACCAACGGAGCATGCCTTTTCTTATCTTAACACCGACACTCTCTTTCTTACGTCATAATTACGAACGCGGTCAGCAATCGTTATGCCACAAATTTCGCGCAGTGCTCGCATCTCGACCGCATTTATTCTACTTTCATGCTCTCTCTGCTATACCCAGCTTTCATTTCCGTAAGTTAGCGTTGGCATTAACACCGTATTGTGTACAGCGAGCTGTGCCTTCTGGCTTAGATTTCCGCTGCCTAGAAGTTTACCCAACACTCCATTCACGCTATTCCCTGCACTCACTCGTCTCTCCACATCAGCGGTGTAGCTTTCATCGCCACTAAAAGCGCTTCCAAGATATACAAACTCATCCACTTGTTGCAACACTACATCATCAACCGTAATCCTAGTGTTCGTTCTCGTTGTGTCTCTTTGAAATACCATTATCTTGGTTTAATTATTACATTAGTAGTAAAAATGTTGCATGCCCGATAACCCTAATTTTATTTTATTTTTCATCTGTTTGTACACAATTAGCAGTAAAGACATATTGTATAATAAAGTAATAGGATAGTATCGCTTACGCATATCGACCCCCTTTGCAAGCCGAGCACCTCAGCACCGAAATCTCACTCGTCGAAACATAACTGCATCAGTTTTTGAAAGGAGAAGCTAGCTTCTGTTAGTGTTCTATGCTACGCTTTTTCTTCAGAGCTATTGCTAGCCAGCAGGGTGCTCCACATGGCTTGGCTATGATACGAAACATGTTGTTGAGCCACTAGCAAAACTAACAGAAAATCTTGCTAAAATAACTAGCGAAGAAGCATCAGGTTATCGACCCACGAGCAGTACTACGGACACCATTTCACTTTACACAATTATTTGAGATTCGACACGGTATATAAAATACTAGGATAAGTGCGAGTTGGGGCCTTTATTAGGGTCCTGTATCTCTCTGAGTTTAAACATTTCAATCCGTGACAGAAAAAAACAATGTTTGTTTGTCACAATTTACGAACTACGGCACATAGGATACCATTTACGAATTAGTTTTTAGTTACGCATGTATAAATGCATACATGCAAAAATATTGGAATAAGACTACGAATAAATAATTATTCATTCGTAGGAATAAGATTTGTTTTTGAGATAAGCCACTAACAAATAGTCCAAAGCTAAAACAATAAAAATCATACAACCCAAACAATAATAACACTAAAATAATAATAATAAAGACGAGTGGTTAAAGGCATAACGCCTGGAGTAACATCGGAGAAAGCGCAGCACATCACTCAACACCCCTGAGCGCCCACGCAGATGTTGCTCCCGGCTGAATTTTATTGGCATTTGGGGGTCCACCCACTGAGTAACGAGTCACTGCTTGCCGGAAGTAGCGATCAGATATGTGTGTGAGTGAAGTCACCAAAGACAAGTATGCAAGCGTTCATAGCCTACGGTAACGTCTTTACATCAGGTGAGCCGTATGCTTATATGCGTCCAGACGTTGTATAAAAAAAAATCATCAACTTCAACAATAATCTAGTTTACGTTTTTATTAAGTCTTTCAGGAAGACAGACGTATAAATACGTCAACTACACAATTGCTATCCCATTTGTAATTTTTATAACGGTCAAATGATTTATGTTTGTGTTTATACATCGTATCGTACGGGTATCATTTTTCAATATGAAAGTTATTACATATACTCGATACGAGTACTTCTAAGAGTAATGATGGTATTTTTACGATACGCGTACGTGTCACGTAATAATAGTCAATAATATGTGTCTTACGCATAATATTAATTGCGTATTAAGCGTTACAGCGTTACAGCACAGCTTTCCCTGCGGTCAGCGGTCGCTCCGCATCGATACCGGCCCGGAACTAATACTGAGTGTAAATACGCGTACCTGTGATTACGTGCGGGTCACAGTTCGACGTATCTGTATCATTTGTGGTGGCAACATTGTGCTGTTATAGTATTTTTCTGATAGAATAGCTGCGATGAGAAAAAGCTATGTTCGTTAGTACGGATATGTAGAAAGAATGCGGGATGAAAGAATGACGAAATAAACATAAAAGATAAAGATAAAAAACATTTATTTGCCATTAGGCCGCCACGGGCATTTAGACACGTCTTGCATACTTTAAATCAAATCATATTATATCTTACCCACCTGATGTAAAGCGGGTACCGTAGCCTATTAACGCTTGTAATATATTAAGTATCACTCGCGCGATGCCTCCTCTGCTGCTTACACAGCAACTGCTTGGGAGCTTACTGGCGACCTCACTCACACGCGGGTATACAACAACCCTCTAGGGAGTTGTTATTTGGTTGCGGTTTTCTGTGAGGTGCAGGTACTTCCCCAGACGGGCTGCTTTGATGCACCCTACCTCTCTTAAAACATCCAGACCAACACAAACAGACATGTTCATGCACACAAATGATTGTCTTGTGTGGGAATCGAACCCACGAACGTTGGTGTCAAAGTCGCGTCATTCACGACTGAGTCACCGCGCTTCGAACTATTTTGGAACTATTGGAACTATTTGCTTTGCGATAAAACAGCCTGTTGTGGACAAATAACCAGACTAATAACCGACCGGTTCCTAGTGCGGGCGTGTTCCACTAAATTCGTATTTTCGCATTTTATGTAATTATCAGAGTCCTAGAAACCGGCGAGAGTGCATGAAAAGAGTTATGAATGTTAAAGAAGCGAGTGAAGTGTGTAAGGACCGCGTCTTATGGCGCTCGGTTCTCTCTGCCTACTACTAAATTTGGCGTGAAGTTATAGATGTATATGTAATTATGACTTGGGCAGCGCACCCGCAAGTCCAATATTCGAAATTTATTTCGAAGGACGTATGACCTAACCTAAGAAAGATCTTTTCTCTCTGGGTCGTTGAGGTCTGACAGTGGTCGCTCTATGTCAAAATAAGTATGCTCCCCATATTCTTGGGCTTGGGTAGCGGACCCTGCCAATTCTAATGGATCAGGAAATCGTTAAGAATATGATGATTTTTATTTGTTTTTTATGTACGTCGGAATTTATAAATTTGTTGTTTTTATGTTTATGCATGAATAATTGTATGTTGTCCGGAATCCGACGTCACCAAGGGCCTGACGAAAAACGGCGTTGGAGTACACGGTCATGATGCTGAGAAGGCTCCTTGTTGGCATTGTAATACACATATTTTTATATGTATTTACACCCATTTTTCTTTGTGTACCATTTTTTTATTATGTGTATTGTTTTAGTGGTTTCTGCCAATGAATATTTCTTTCTTTCTTTCATGATCAATTAATGTAAGCAATAAATATTTTATTGTAAAATCGCGCAATGGTATATTTTTATTGCGTGGCATACTTTACCACATCAACCCTTATTCATCCCACTGCAGGGATACGGGTCTCCCTTCAACCGAAGGGGGTTAGAACATACTCGCTGCTCAAATGCAGATTGGCGGAGGCCAGTGTTTTCAAGCCGCCCGAGGGCCACTGACTTAGCTTAACGACTATCATCTATCGACAACAACCGGGACCGACGGCCGAAGCACGGAGAAACTCGAAATAGTTAAACCCATCCATTGACAGGCTGCGGTCGACGTTGCTTAACCTGCGTTTTCGTGCCATTCGCCATCGTGCTCTCATACCTTCAAGTATCATTTATTACTAACAATTTGTATGATGTTTTTGATATTAGTAAACATTTATCGAGTCTTCTTCGTAGGGTTATCCCGTTTCCTAATCCATTAGGTTTAGCGGAGTCCACTGCCTAAGCTTAAGGATTTGGCGAAAATAGTATGAGTTTTACAAGGAGCGACCATCGTCGGACTTCCACAAACCAGAGGTAAAACCAGACCCTTCTTAGGTAAGGTCACGTCTTGCGGAAAGCAATTTCTTGGACATGTGGGTTTGTTCCCGATGTTTCCCTTCACCGCCGAGCAAACGATTATTACAAATATGCGCATAAATTCGAAAACAAGTGGTAAACGCCAGGATTCCAACTGGGGAACAGTTGGCCAATGGACCGGATCTTCCACTCCACTGGGCTAAAGATAAAAATCTTTATTTGTCTTTAGACCCTCACGGGCACTTAGACACGTCTTACGTTTTCAATATTATATGTTATTATTTTTCTCTTTTTTAATCAACCAGCATTTCAAATGAACATTGGCGAAGAAGAAATGCCAAAAGAAACTTGCCATTATAGGTCTTTTTTTTTTCAAATCATTTATTGTAATATGTATAATATTACAATAAATATGATATGAGTGTACATATAGTGATATTAAATTGTACAATTAAAGTTATATTAATACATGTGCTGAATCATTTCCATACATCTCTGTCAGTTAGATATTCATCGATTCTATAATAACCCTTCTTACATAGAGTATTTTTGATGTGCCTTTTGAACATATTGTCAGGCAAGGGCAGAACTGTTTCAGGTAATTTATTATAGAATCGAATACAATTTACAGATTACAGAGAGAATAAAAGATCTATTAGTCTTAGCAAGCCGATGTCCCGGCATACGCAATCTATTCCTGCTTCTAAGAAAGGCTATCACAGCTTGTAAATATTCATCGACTGTTTATGAAATTTTACATGGGTTTTGTCGTATTCTCCTAATTAAACCTTCATCTATATGGGTTCACCAAGCTGTTACGTAATGACATGAGGAACAATCGGTCGTTAAGCATGTCAGTACAGTCGCGAGGAAAATGCCCTGCTACTCTGTGTATACCTCCATATGCTGATAAGCTCTATGGCGCAATGGTTAGTAGCGCCGCTTTGACACCAACGCTCGTAGGTTCGATTCACATAGGACAAACAGTTGTGTGCATGAACATATCTTGGCTTGGTGTTTGAGAGGGAGAGTCTCAACGCAGCTCGTTTAGGCTCCTCCACATATGAAATCGCAGCCAAGTAACAACTCTCTGGAGGGTTGTTGTGTTCCTACGAGTGAGTGCAGTTTCTAGTAGGCTAGGAGTTGCTGTATTAGCAGAAGAGGTGGCATATTAGCAGAGGAGCTAATGTACTGTAATGTAGTATGTAGTGTAATGTAATGTAATACTAATGACCTCACATTAATAAGCTCCTAAGGAGTTGGTGCAGAGGTGACTACGGTGACAGCTTTACATCAAGAGGTCGTATGCTTGTACTCCTTCCAACGTTGTATATATAAAAAAATGGTCGGCATATCAAGTTACGTATGTAACAACAATGTAATATGCCACCTCTGCTGCTAACACAGCAACTCCTTAGGATCTTACTAGTAACATCACTAAAGATAAAAAAATATAAAAATTCTTTATTTACCATTGGGCCCTCGCGGGCACTTAGACACGTCTTACATTTTTTTTAAATATAATCTTATTTTATCTTGTTTAATTCTCTTATTTTACTTTTTTCCTTTTCATTCATTTTTTTTCATTTAATTTAATTTTTTCATTTTATCTACTAGCATTTCGGACATGAGCATTGGCGAAGAAGAAATGCCGAAAGAAACTTGCCAATATAGGTCACTTTTAAAATTGTCAATTAGATATTACAAAAAAAAATACATAAGCATATTGGTAGGTACAATAATGATATCAAATGGTAAAATTAAAGATTATTAAGGTAAGATAGTCTGTGCTGAATTATTTCCAGACATCACCAGACACTTGCACGCAGGAACACAACAACTCTCCAGGGAGTAGTTATCCGGCTGTGGTCTTCGGCTGAATAGGAGTACTTCCCCAGATGGGCTGCTTTGATGCGCCATATCTCTCTAAAAAGAAGTAACTCTCGAGACTCTTGAAGTAATTATTATTAAAATTATAGAATTAACTTATGTTTGCGACTATACTCGGCCGAAGATGGTTGCAAGACGAGTCGGCGGTTTTTCGACGTCTCCCACGTCGTTCTTATGTTCAATGTATCTCACGCTTTTTCTTTCATTCACTCACATACATAGCTAATTGTAGGTATATTATATAAGTGAGACGAATGTTTGTTTGTTTGTATTTTTTACGAGCAGCGGTTGGCAATGTTATTTTACCAACGCTCGTGGGCTCAATTCCTACACAGAACATACATGTTGATGCGCACAAATGTTTTGTATGCACGAACATGTCTGTCTTTGTGCATGAACATGTTTTTTTGCTATGGATTTCTGTCAGGTACTTTCCCAGACAGGCGCTTTGATGTGACCTACCTGTCATTTGGGAGCGTTGACCGCTTTTATAATGATGATGTAAGACTGTCTTAGTTGGTGTAAGAGAGATTAGATCCAGCATACAGAAAGAATGAATGGGGAAGACGTGTTTTTATTAGAAGGTGAGATCAGGAGTCAAAACTGGTCATCGTCCTGAAAAGAGCCAAGACTATAGCTCTTTTTATCTAAAGCGTGCACGAATAGATCTACGACCAAAGACTAATTTGGACATTGTAGGTGAGCTCGGTGGTGCAGTCGTGAATGATGGGTTCGATTCCCACACAGGACAAATATTTGTGTGTATGAACATGCATGTTTGTCTTGGTCTAGATGTTTTAAGAGAGGTAGATCGCATCAAAGCAGCTCATCTGGGGAAATACCTCCACCTCACAGAAAACCGCAACCAAATAACAACACCCTAGTGGGTTGTTGGTCCAGCGTGTGAGTGAGGTCACCAGTAATCTCCTAAGTTGCTACAAGCGTTCATAGGCTACGGTAACTGCTTTACATCAGATGGGCCTTTACATCTATATGCTTGTATGACTTCCAACATTATATAAAAAAAATATGGATACATTAAGAAATCATTCAGGTCAATTCATGTGAACTGGATGGCCTTGACAGACATTGAGGACAGTTCAATTATTACACTTTATAAATTAGATTCTTGTTATTCTGTCACCTGTGTCTATTTAAAACTATTGGTCCTCGACGTCTGTTTATATTCCCGTAAGTTCTCCGTATTCAATAAATAGATTTGTAATATTCCCGTAAATACTAATGCATATAAGAATTTAATTAAATTTGACATACGTGTATAACATGAACAAAATATGCTTTTATTACTCTACAATTTAAAAATATAATATATGAGATGTATAATTTAAATTGATCTGACTTCATTTACTCTTTTATAAACCAGAACAAGAGTATGTCCTCCTCTGTAAGGCTGCAGCTCCCGACACGGTCTACAATGCTTCTGTAATTATATTTAAATTGTATACGTAAGATCATGTACACATTATAGTTGCAATAAATGAAATTAAATGAAATAAATTAAAAATATTAAGTGGTAAAATTTATTGAAGTTACATAGGTATGTAACTTCAATAAATTTTCACCAAGCTCGTCCGATATAGGTATATCGGACGAGCTCGGTGGTGGAATGGATAGTCACGTATACTTTAGCACCAAGATTTGCTGGTTCGATTCATACTAAGCGAATATTTGTGATCATGAACATTTCAGTTTGTTTGGTCTGCGTGTTTATAACGGAAATAGAGCGCAACAAAGGTCCTTGTATTTCAAGTGTTCATAGCTTAATATAAAGTACATTAGGTGGGCCCTTTGCTTGTATGCCACCCGACGTTGTATACAAAAAAGAAAGATATCTGAACTGTATTTTCTATGTCCAATAAGTATGTATTTAAAAAAAGGTATTTGTGTATTTTTATCAATTGTCAAGTGACCATCGCACAGGCTTTGCATATTTTGTCAAACAATACTTATTTATTATTATATCATAGACAAACGTTGATGCGAGGTAATGCAGTGTTGTATTTTTTTTAATTACATACCATTTCGCATAATTTAAATCAGATCAGATCACACCGAAGCGAAAGTGCGAATGAACGTGTGCGGATGGCAAATACTAAATGTGACTGACAACAATGCAGTGGCAAAAACATATTGGGTTACGGTTCTCACGGGGTGGTTGTCCCCGGTTCACGACAGAACGGTTCGATACAGAACCATGTGGTTTATTTAACCCATTCAACGTCGTCAAAATTCTGTGTTGTTGTACCCGTGTGCTGCTCTATGTTCTTGCATATCTGATAAAAATAAATTAAACGATAAATATCTTTGTTTAGTATTGTCTTAAGTTTTCGCGATTGTTATACATTGAATTAAACAATTTTTAACGGAAATATCGCGTATTTTATTTATTTTGTTGAACCTGACGTTTCGAACGCTTTGCAGCGTCCGTGGTCGCAGGAAGACATGATCCTTATCCTTATACATTGAATAGTCTTCCTGCGACCACGGACGCTGCAAGGCGTTCGAAACGTCAGGTTCAACAAAATAAATAAAATACGCGATATTTCGTTAAAAATTGTTTAATTCAATTCTTTGTTTGTTGCATCCCAATTTTTTTAAATATAATCCTATTGTATCTTATTCAATTCTCTCATGTTACTACTTTTCTTTAATCTGCTAGCATTTAGGAAATGACCATTGGCGAAGAAGAAATACCGAAAGAAACTTGCCAATATAGATCTATTTTAAAATTGTCAATTAGATATTACAATAAATTGACATTATCATATTGGTACAATAACGATATCAAATGGTAGAATTAAAGATTATATACAGTTTTTCGCTGAAGTTTGAAAACGACTTTAAATTTTTACCGACATACATCATGTCTTCATAAATATACTGAGAGGTAACTGTGAGGATATTTATTTCCTGAGGGATTCTCTGGAACCTATGCTATAAACAGAGCGAATGGTTCTTTTTTGCAAGATAAAAATTGTCTCAATGTCAGCCGCCGTTCTCCACAACAGTGTATGGTAAACATCGTTTAGAAAATAAGTTGTAAAAGTAATAATTACTAATCTATGATATAATGACGAGCTCGGTGGCTCGGTCGTGAATGACGCGGCTTTGACACCAACGCTCGTGGGTTCGATTCCCACACGAGGCAAACATTTGTGTGCATGAACATGTCTGTTTGCCTTGGTCTGGATGTTTTAAGAGAGGTAGAGCGCATCAAAGCAGCGCGTCTGGGGAAGTACCTCCACCTCACAGAAAACCGTAGCTAAATAACAACTCCCTAGAGTGTTGTTGTATTCCTGCGTGGGAGTGAGGTCACGCTGTGTAAGCAGCAGAAGAGGCATCGCGCGAGTGATACTTAATATATCTCAAGCGTTAATAGGCTACGGTACACGCTTTACATCTGGTGGGCCGTATGCTTGTATACCTCCCGATGTAGTATAAAAAAAAAAGACTAAATTAGTGTTTTCATATTTATATACATATTTGGAGATATCACTTGCTCAACGGTTAAGGAAAACATTGTGAGGGAAACGCATGTTAAAAAATTATATTTCAAGATATAAATGTCAAGCGACAAAACGTCTAATTTTCCCTCCAGAATGAGGAGGTCTGACGGCAGTCGCTCCAAGCCAATCAATCAGTATCTTCACCTAAATCTTTAGGCTTAGATAGCGGACCCCGCCAATCCTAATTGATTAGGAAAAGGAATAACGGTAGGAAGAATAAGTTCTTCAGGAATATGACCTTATCCATAGAAATAATTGAAATTATCTTATAGGTCCAGATTTGCTAAGCACCAGCCTTCTCTATTTGTGTCTCAAATATCGCCTTATTCCAAGACGTGAACGACACGCGAGTGTAAAATTACTTTCATTTCAAAAGGGTATTGTCCCATTGTACGAAGTTAGTTGCGATTGCGAGCGACTCAGAACCATATTCGCTTCCGTGTAATATTTCTTTAGTAACAACATTGTATATATATCCATACAGTAACTAAGTTTTATTGGTTATTTTTAAGTTAAATAAAAAAAAATATTATTCTTAAGATGAACATTAACTATGATAGAGCGATTGAGCTAAGACAGTCTACTTAAATAGCTTGTCTACAAAAGGGTATTTAACAAGATGAGATAAAAAATGCTAAATATTCCAACCTTATTTATTCTGTGTAAGGAATTTCGCGATGAAGTTATGAATAGATAGAACTAAGTTCTGACATCCTCATTGGAACGTTCGCTTGTATAATTGGAACCATCATCATCTAAAACCGTGCAGCTTTTCAGTTACGGTGAATATTTATTCCGTAAACTTTCTAGCTTGACACTTTTGTGTGACACTATTTTTTGTACAACGTCGGCAGGCAAACAAGCGTGCGCCCCACCTGATGCAAAGTGGTTACTGTAGCCTATAAATTCTCACAATACTCATATAGTTTGAGTGTTCCCCAATAATATAGCTCACATGTTGCCATCGTCATTGCTACTCTTTTGGAGCTAACTGGTGATCTCACATACTCCCATGAGTACAACAACCACCTCCACTGCTGTAATACGCGGGCGGTACTTCTTGCATTGCCACTAACATAACTGTTACTGTTGGTGACGTTGCGTCGCGCCACCAGAGTAGTGGACTGTATGTATGTTGGGGTGTTCTTCAGTATTCCAAATAACTACGGCAAGGCTTCTTTTCTGAGATCGTGCTGGCTGAGGTTAGGAGAGAGGTATTTCTTGTTCTTCTGAGACGTCCGCTTGTGTTGCTCTCGATCGGTAGAATGACGGATCCGAGGCGGGGCGCCGGTATTTCTATGCGCGCGTCGGCGCGCTCCAGGTAGTCGGCACGCCATACAACGCGCGTATAGTTTCACGGCGTTATTCTCCCCCGCCTCGTCCCCTCTCCATACCTCACCCCTTCGATATCTCGTTTATTCATACTATTTATTTATTTACAAGTTTTCTTAATCCTAGTGACTTAATTTTACATTCGTATTCTACTTATTCTATACATTTAATTCAATACCATAACTATACGTTTATTTTCCTTATGCTAGATGCTACTATTTTACTTTATTTATTTATTTTCCTTTATTTACATGCATTTGCGATACAAATGTTTACAACTACAAATACTGTCTACAAATGTTTCTCGTGGTGGACAAGTACATATTCATATTCATATTTATTCATATTACATTGGTTTGAGACGGTGGCTATACGTTGCGCATACACGTGGTGTATTTGTTCTCACTGTTTTCGTCGTGAACATTTCTCCCGCCGTCGCCTCGCGATTCTACTGGTAGCACGACGATCTTCTTGGTCGGCCGTCTCAGCGTGTGTCCCTTGCTGGTGACGACGTCGGCCACTCGAACTACGCCGTCCTTGCCCGGATAGGTCTTCGTCACGCGTCCTCGCGGCCAGATGTTCCGCGGGAGGTTCGGGTCGCAGATGACTACGACGTCTCCGACGGCAGGTATGACTCCAGTGCTGAATGGCTCCCGCCGGTGTCGGAGTACCGGCGTGTACTCCCGCACCCAGCGTCGCCAGAAGCAGTCGGCGAGCTGTTGGGCGCGTCGCCAATGCTGACGGGCGTCGGCGTCGTGCTCGCTGAAGGTGCCCGGAGCAGGCACATGACAGTCGGGCCCGATCAGAATCAGGTTCGGAGTCAGCGCTGGTGGGTCCTCTGCCGTTACCGCCACATGGGTGAGAGGGCGGGAGTTCACCGTTGTCTCCACCTCTGCCAGCAGTGTGTGCAGCGTCTCGTCGCTCGGGTACCGCTCGTGCAGCGTGGCTCGCAGCGCCTCCTTCACCGTTCGCACCATGCGCTCCCAAGCCCCCGCCATAAAGGGCGCGGCAGGGGGCAGGAAGCGCCAGTTGATTCGGCGTGCGGCGGCTTCATTCTTCACTGCTTCGGAGAGCTCGCGGTCCGCCCCGCGGAATGCTGTGGCGTTGTCGCTCCACAGCTCCGTAGGGCATCCCCGCCGAGCTATGAAGCGGCGGAGGGCGTTGATGGCGGAGTCCGTGCTTAGAGAGGCGGCGACTTCCAAATGCACCGCTCGCGACGTCATGCAGGTGAAGAGCGCGACGTACCTCTTCTCCCGGTGTCTTCCCACTGTGACTTCCAGGGGCCCGAAGTAGTCCAACCCTGTAAAAGTAAAGGGCCGGGCGTGGTGAGCTAAGCGTGCGGGGGGCAGATCACCGGTGGATGGCATCGCCGGCTTCGCTTTTCTTAGTCGGCAGACGGCACAGCGGGCGATGACTTCTTTAACAGCTGGTCGGATCTTTACTATGTACAGTCGTTGACGTAGTTCATTAACCACTATCTCGGTGCCTCCGTGGTGAAGTTTTTCGTGTACATGAGCTATGTACAGTTTCGTGTAAGCGTGCTTCCCATGTAGTACGGTCGGTCGCACCGCTTCCACTGTTAAGTTTTCGGCCGCGGCTAATCTGCTTCTAAGTCGTAGTATACCGTCTTCATCTACGTAGACGCTTAGCGCGGCGAGTCGATCGGTTTTATCCGGTGTCCGGCCGTCCTGTATTCTTTTTATTTCGTTTCCGTAGCTGTCTTCTTGTGAGGCGCGAATCCAGAGTTTCTCCGCTGCGAGTAGGTAGCGCGCCTCTAACACGACGAACTCGCTCTTCTCCGTAGGCTTAGTGGTGGATTTGGCTCGCTTGCAGGCGCGTGGGGTCGTCGGTTTGTTCCAGTCTCCGTCTCGTTCCGGATTCGCACGCGTTCGTTTGCGACGTATAGCGGCTACCAGCTGTTTTTCCGGGTCGGCGAGTTTTCTTCGACAGAGGTCGATGAATTGTAGCGCTCTCGCCGTCGCTCGCAATAGCCTCGTCCAACTGGAGAAACGCTCGATATTCGGCAGGTGCGCTTGTTGTGGTCGTCGTTGGAGTGTGTGGCACCTTTCTTTCTCCTCGCCGGTCGCGGGAATCTCGACCTTATTTTCAACGGGCCAAGTCGACTCAGCTTGATACAGGAACGCCGGTCCCTTGTACCATCTGTGCTGCGCGTTGAAGTCGGTCGGCGTAGCTCTAGTCGCGTCGTCTGCTACGTTGTCGGCTGACGGCAACCACCTCCACTGGTCTTTTCGGGTCGACTCTTCTATTTCTGCCAGCCGGTGCGCTACGAACGTTTTGTACGTGCGAGGCTCGGCGCGGATCCATGCCAGAGCGGTGCGTGAGTCGCTCCAATAGGTTTTCGTAGCGATCTCGTAGTCGTGTTCTTCTGCGACCGATCCGGCTCGAAGGACCATTAAATGTTGGTGACGTTGCGTCGCGCCACCAGAGTAGTGGACTGTATGTACGTTGTTAATTTGCAGTTCTTCCTCACTGTGTTGGCCTCTGATGAGAACGTTCACCCTCTTGCTTTTGTCGTGCGCTATCTCCGCCCCGCTCACGCCTTGTACCCACATCGGTTCGTTCGGTCCGTCGAGTCCGAGTGTGTTGGCGAGTGAAGAGTCTATTATCGTGACCGTGCTTCCTTCGTCGAGCAGCGCGTACGTTTGCACCGTGGCTTGCGGCCCCCTCAGTGTTACCGGGGCTATCTTGAGGTAAGCGCGGCTCGATACTGTCGCGTCGCTCGCTGCCTGCCTTATTGCCGACGCGATGACTTGTTCATTCTTCTCAGTCGTCGGCTGCGTCGGCGCGGCTACGTCTGCTTGCGGCGCCCTCTCGTGGTGTAAAAGGCGATGATGTCGCAAGGAGCAGCCGTTGACACCGCAGGGCTTGGCCTTACATACAGAGCGGCGATGCTTGTACGTAAGACAACAGAAGCAGATGTGGCTCTTCTTCGCAACTTCCCAGCGTTCGTCAGTGCTCGCGTTAGCGAATCGCGGGCACGCCGGTAGTTGGTGGTTTTCTTGGCAACACGGGCATGATGGCGGTTTTTCTTCAGCGGGTTTTTTCTTAGGTTCCGTCGTGGCGTAGGTGCGTTCGATTTTCTTCCTGACGCTCTTGTTGTCCCTGTTCTCCATTGTAGGCTCGGGCAGTGCGTACGGAGCGCTGTTGTCGGCTTCACTGTTGAGAAACTGTGCGACGTTCTTCAGTTCGGGTGTGTCTCTTCGTTGGGCCGCGTAGTCGTACCACTTGTTGCGTAGGATCGGAGTGAGCTTGTCGACGATGAGCCGTAGTACCACAGGGTTGTGTAGATACTGCGGCCGCTCCAGCATCTCGATCATGGCCACGGTGTTGGCGACGCGGTTCGCGAAGATACACAAGTCGCGTGGGTTCTCGGTGAGTCGAGGCAGCGTTTTCATTTTTTCCATTTCATTTATAAGCAGGGCGTCGGGTCTTCCAAATCTTCTTTCCAACGAGTTCACGACGTCTTCTGGTTGAGGCTTACTCATGAGGAGGGCGCCGACTGATTCCAAGGCGACTCCGTGTAAGCTCTTCCTTATTCTGGCGACGTTCTCGCCCGCCGTGAAGCTCGGTGCAGACTCGACGAATGCTGCTTTAAATGGTAGCCAGTCGTGGCACTGGCCGCTGAACGGAGGTAGGTCTGGTATAAATTTCTTCCTGGATTTGCTCATATGGATGGCTTCTGCAAACGCGGCGGACAGCGTTGTGACGTCTATCGCGGAGACTTGTGGGGGCTGCTTCGTCTGCCGCTCGTGTGTCTTCTCAACACGGGCGACTAGCCCTTGTTCGTCCTCGTTGATGCGACGTTCCTCTGTTCTCGTATTCTGCTGGGCCGTGAGTGCGTTGATGTCTTCATCCATAGGTGGCACCCGGTTCTCGGGTTCGGGTTGGCGATTAAACCAATCGGAGATTCGTTGCGGTGCTAAGTCGTTTTCCTCTTCTGACTCCGATGACTCAGCTTCTCTTCTCGCTCGCCTGATTTTTTCTAAGTGGGCTTCGGCACGGATACGCTGTAGTTCCAGCTCGGCTAGCCTTTCTTTAGCCTCCAACTCCGCGAGGAGCTTTCTGCTTGAGGCTGCAGATCGGCGTGACCGAGCGGGTTTAAGCGTCCGTGTCGAGGCCGGTGGCGGCGGCGGCATCAACTGCGTTGACTGGCGTTCGACGACTGTAGCTGTAGTACTGGCCGCGGGCGTGGCTTGAATTCCCGATGTGTCGGCCGGGCCGCCTTTACTTGTAGACGGCGTCGTCGTGGCGCCGGTGTTCATCGTGGCGTCGGTGGCAGTTGTGGCGTCGGTGGCAGTTGTAGCGTCGGTGGCCGTTGTAGTTTCGGTGGCCGTTGTAGCGCCGGTCTCGGCTGTGACGACGGTTTCGCTGCTGCCGGTGGTTTCTGTAGCAGACTCGTTCTCCTTGCCGTGGTTGCTTCTTGTGGTAACCATTTTCTTGATATTTTTCTTTCTTGTGGCTCAGTGATCCGGCTTCGGAAGGACCATTAAATGTTGGTGACGTTGCGTCGCGCCACCAGAGTAGTGGACTGTATGTATGTTGGGGTGTTCTTCAGTATTCCAAATAACTACGGCAAGGCTTCTTTTCTGAGATCGTGCTGGCTGAGGTTAGGAGAGAGGTATTTCTTGTTCTTCTGAGACGTCCGCTTGTGTTGCTCTCGATCGGTAGAATGACGGATCCGAGGCGGGGCGCCGGTATTTCTATGCGCGCGTCGGCGCGCTCCAGGTAGTCGGCACGCCATACAACGCGCGTATAGTTTCACGGCGTTATTCTCCCCCGCCTCGTCCCCTCTCCATACCTCACCCCTTCGATATCTCGTTTATTCATACTATTTATTTATTTACAAGTTTTCTTAATCCTAGTGACTTAATTTTACATTCGTATTCTACTTATTCTATACATTTAATTCAATACCATAACTATACGTTTATTTTCCTTATGCTAGATGCTACTATTTTACTTTATTTATTTATTTTCCTTTATTTACATGCATTTGCGATACAAATGTTTACAACTACAAATACTGTCTACAAATGTTTCTCGTGGTGGACAAGTACATATTCATATTCATATTTATTCATATTACATTGGTTTGAGACGGTGGCTATACGTTGCGCATACACGTGGTGTATTTGTTCTCACTGTTTTCGTCGTGAACAGTTACCACTTCACATCCGGTAGTATTTTTATATATATTATTCATATCACTTTTGTGTGTGATATCAACTGATCAACGCGATGTGTTGTGAAGAATTGTTCGGCATGATAAAAGAAATATAGATCAAATTACCTGTAAATTTGACTTATTAGAAATTTATTACCTTAATAGGAATTTAGTGGCATATGCCCACATCAGCCAGTTATTTATCAATTCTATAATAAGTATTGTTACTAACAGCATTTTTGAGGTGTTTTTAAGTAAGACATCCCACCATCTCCCTTCAGGCAGTCCACTTCAAGTCAAAAAATTCCTTTACCCTCTAATAGTTTCAAGTGTGGTGTGTGGTTATTAACAAAATATGCAGTATTCGCTACTCGAACTTAAATAAAAGGATGTAAAGTTAATTTGTGACTGATATCGCAATTTGCGTCTCCACTAGACATGTTGACTTTAATGATTAAATCTACGTCTGTACAATGCGTAGTTACTGCGTGAGTTATTATATTTGTTGCAGCGATGAGCCCGCGGAAGCATCGTGAATGGGCCTTGAACGCATTACGCAATATTTGTGAATGCAAATAGCGTAAAAGTTATATACATGTATATATCATATATATAGTACATGGGCAACCGACATTTCATCTTAGCGTTTTTAGGTTTTATTGTGTGAAATCACGTTACTTCAGAAAATACACAATTTAGATAAGTTATAAACTATATTTATATGCAAAGTTTGACCCAAATCGTTAGAGTCCGTGTCACGTATAAGAAGTATGGCTACGATAAGAAAAAAAAATGGGTGCGTGTACTTATGTACGCGCGTGAGAAATTATACTTCTCTGGCATCATTAAATAAATATTTAACATTAATAACTTAATAATATTTAATATTAATTATATTAAATAATAATATTTTAATTTTAACTATAGCGCCATCTACCGGTAATATCGTGAAACATTTAGCAGTTTTAACCTATAGCACATTTTTAACTATAGCGCCATCTACCGGTAATATCGTGAAACATTTAGCAGCTTCAACCTGTACTTTTGTGTTCGAGTGCCACGCATTCACTCTCGCTCTGTCTCTTTCTATTCCCCCTCCATGGTAGCGTTAAACGTTTAACGCAACCTTGTTGGAAGTCGCATTAGAAGTATAACTTCAAAAGCTTGGTCTAACGATATAGGAATGTATACAGAATGCAAGAGGAAAGAAATTATGAAACAGATATAGTACGCGAGAGTGGAAGGATGTAGGAACGGAGGAAGGGTTACCTACTACAGCAGACCCCCGGTAATTCGGTCCCTGTCTAATCCGGTGCCCCCTGTAATCCGACTTGCCTATCACTGTACACAAAATATATTTCGTCAAATCTTCGCTAATGCGTGATTTAGCAGGTTGTAACTTGTACACACCACCCTGTGGTTCTAGACACGTGTTGTCTCAGTATGATTTGTAGTTCAAATCTTATTATCACTTTAAATTGTAATTTTTCGGATTACAAGTTACTTTTTTTTTCAATTCGGACTACAGGGAGTCTGTGGCGGTACTCTATTACGACCAATTCGATGGTCCGACACCGCCTTGCAAAACGTTTGTCAGGTTACCGGGAGACCACCAATGATATTGTATTAAAAAGAGGTAGATGTCATACTAGCGCGCAAAAACTGAGGCAATGAAATTAACCCAATTGGTCTAATATGCGCTGTTCTATGATGCGCTGACGTATTTCAAGCGCAACTCTTGACAGATAGCTATCTCTCTCTATATCATGCGTTCCGTATTATCTATCCCCTTCTTAAGTAAGTAAGTACTATAATGTCGTAGTGGAACAATAACAAAACGACGCGCAGTATGAATATACGTCATCTTTAAATGCAATATCATTGGAGACCACCATGTGACCAAATTGATCGTGTTTATTAGAACGTTGTGCTAGAAACTGGAAAACATTTATAAGAACTGCATACAGATAGATTAAAATAAAAAAGAGACACTTTTGCTTTCTATATCAAAAAATGTTAATATTTCTAAATAAAAATATTTCATATACAAGTATAATCTGCTACGATTCATAAAGTTATTTTGAATAGATTCGAGAGTAACTACCTGTCAGTTGGTTACCTATTCGCGATTACACCATTGGAGTATTTAAAAGAGTATATACAGGGTGCACTACGCATATATATAACTGCTTATCATCACCAAGACCGTTCGCTTAGGACACCTTAGTGGTTTTAAACAGGGTTACCGGGATGCAGATCAATGCACGCGGACGAAGTATTTCGTATTCAGATTGTTTTTAACCTGTTAAAATAGCATCATCATCCAAGCGTTAATACCTTTTGCTTCGGCCCAAGGTCCGTTATTGGTGGAATCCGCTGCATAAGTCTAAGGATTTGGTGAAAATACTGATTTTGACATGGACTGTCGTTGCACCTCCAAGAAACCAGAGGAAAACCAGACCTTTCTTAACTTACGTCACGTCGTTCGAAATATAATTTATTGGATGTTTTCCTTCATCGTCAAGCGAGTGATAATATACTACGTCGGGAGGCATACAAGCATACGGCCGTAAAGCGGTTACCGTAGCCTGTAAACGCTTGCAATACATTAAGTATCATTCGCGCGATGCCACCTCTGCTGCTAACACAGCAACTCCATAGGAGATTACTGGTGACCTCACTCACACGCAGGAACACAACAATCCTCTAGGGAGTAGTTATTTGGCTGCGGTTTTCTGTGAGGTGGAGGTACTTCCCCGGACCCATAATGACAATTGTACTTACATAAATATGAAAACACAAATTTAGTGGTACATGTCTACATCGGAATTCGAACCAAGGACCGATCGGTAGTGAGTTCTTTATACAGCCGGCTATCAGTGTCCATTAGTTTTATAACATACAGGATGTTTAATAACTTCAAGTGTATCTTTCTTTGACAAACTATCTTTTGAAAATCGGCGAGGTGCACCACATCCACGTGACAAAAGAAATCAAGCGATTTCATCACATTTTCATTTATTACCTTCCACGTTAATGTCGTTGAGTCAAGATTTCCTGCATGTCGACATGATCGAAGAATGGGATGGTATCCAGTCCAGTGGGTCAGAGAGCGGTGGTATTAAACGTATAAGGGGCTACTCGCATTGGCTAATCCCTTTATGTCGCAAATATGAAAGACTGTCGCTGACACTGTTTACATAATTACGTCAACTTTCACATGTATCCACCAGAGGGAGCCTGCGTGGGTACCTCTGTCTCACCTATTTCTACCACCAAGCAGCTATATTTATACAGCTGTGTTCTGGTTTGAAGGGTGAGATATGGCAGAGAAATTACTGGGTAGATACTGTGACGAAACATCCTTAGGTCACAAGATTGGCAGCGCACGAGTAACATCCCCGTGTTGCGAGCGTCAATAGGTTGCGGTGACCGCTTACCATCTGATGCGGGCCGCATGCTTGTACGCTAATCTAGTCGTATAAAAAAATGTAAACAATGTTTTTACAAGATATATATACGAGGATCTCTTAATGCAAAACGCATTGAGAAAGTAAACTTTACATGCAATTTGATCTAACCTGCTTTGTGCGCTTCCGCCACCGATTAGTCTATGTTAACTAGCGCCGACCGCACCCACCACTACCGTTATGCATGCCATCTCTGCGAGGCAGATGCGGAGCAGCCATGGTATTTTAATAATTTGATATTTCAAACTTGCATAGTTTATGGAGATCTTAAAAAGACGTCACAAATAAAATACCATTAAGTACCTTATTTTCATTGGTTAACCGTTTGGATCAGATAGCTGGGTATAAGCATAAAAATGGCGGTAAGCCTAAAAGTATTAACAACTTCATTAGACGTGCACTGAAATTCATTTCACGTTCGGTATTACCGAACTTCGTCTAGAGCCGTATACCGGTTGAAACTGCTGAATTTCAGTTGCTTCGGTAGACGTAGAAGCCCAGAAATTCGGTTGCTTGAATCAGAGAAAATATTATGTTTCAAACGTCAATTCAATTTGTAACGGACATCTATATTTAAATATAATAATGTAATTATTTTTCCCACTGTGTTTAAAAGGATTCAGCTTCGGTACAAACTAATTAACCTGTTGGTTAACGCTCGCCAAACCTTAGACTTTCAGCGCTTAATAAGTACACCGTTTCGAGCCTAAGTTTCTGTGAGAGCATATTGCGCTCTGAATTTTCTCCTCGAATAACTGTTAAAATAGATGCGAAACATGCCGTTTTGTTCGGTAAAATGATGAGACAAAAACAGCAAGAACTCCAACTATACAAGGGATAATATTATATTTCACGCCTACATATAAGCCTAGTTTGATGGTAATATGAAGAAAATATAGGCAATTATTGATGCCATTTAATAATTTCTCAGTATCTTGTTATATATCGTATACTCGTTCATCACGTGCAATTGTAAATAGATCTCTTTTTTCGCATAAATTTAATGTATTATATGAACAAATAAGTAATATGTAACTGAGTAATTTGTGTGCTGTTACTGTGCCATAGATAAATAAATAAATAAATTGAGCTTTATCTCATAGACAATTTTAGTCATAGACAATTTTAGCCACATATCGTTGACCAGTTGATATACAACTGTACATACACAGTTGAGTCATGTCGAGTGCAAGGAAATGGTAAACGTATAATTTGTATCATTTTGTAATTTCTATTGTTGCACATTCAACCACTACCATGTTTTCTCTACTACACCTACTAATAACTTAACGAAACACGATCACAGCAACCTTTCAATGGGAATGTATAGGAAGCTATAATATTTTGGTTATTTCTTTCATGATTGGAGTAGACAAGGAATATACATTTCCTTGTCTACTCCAGTCATGAAAGAAATAACCAAATGGGGACCCAATAGAATGATTTTGCTTTGAAACATCATTCACCGCTACGGGTCGGGGGGGGTGTGTGTGTGTGTGTGTGTGTGTGTGTGTGTGTGTGTGTGTGTGTGTGTGTGAAGTAAAAGGCGTAACTCTTATTGGGTAGTTCACGGCTAACATCCTGACACTTCGGCATATTGGTTAAAATATCCTCGCACTAGAATGAAGGCGCAAATCGATTACGTGTTAAAACACTAAATGTTGGTGTTGGAGTAACGGATGTCTTTCCGTGCCCTCAATTGGGTTGCCGATTTGTGACTAATATAAATGAGGGGAGTAAACGCATGCACTATAAATTTAATTCCCTCAGATGTTTCTAGAATATTATTCCTGTATATTATTAGTTATTAGTTGTAACTAAAGTCATATTCAGTCATACTTTGCTTCTCCTTCTTTTCGACGATGCCTACATATGCCTTGATCCGTACGAGGAGATGTTAAACAAAATGTTTATTGTCTATCTCTGTTTAAAACTATTAGTATATATAAAAGAAACTTTGTAAATAAAATCTGACAAATCTAACGGTAAAGGAAACCACTAAAATGGCTCCCTATTTTCTTTCGCCGTTATTGCATTCTTCTACAAGATTCTTAAAGACCCGTCTGCCGTTTCCATCTTTGTTCTTGCTTCTATTTGCTACAGTTTAGATCTTGGCTACGGTCTCACACACGCTTATACATTCACACACAAAAATATACACATACTCCCTCGTATGCATCTATTCTATCGAAAAGTAACCTTAAAACAAAATACAGTATACTTACCTACATGAAATTGTAAATATGACGTAATGTACTAACATTTAAGATAAAGAAGAGCGCTATATCCTGACGCAGGCATTCGTATGCTTAAAAGGAGATTCCGGATATAGCTTAAGAGAAACTAGTACGTTAAAGCAAATAAATATTTTTTTATTTATTATTATGCGAAGTGGAAGTACTTCTTCTTGGCCTGTTTTGATCCGCCTTACCTCTTTTTATCCAATCAATCGAAAATCATGCGAATCGACATTCATGCGGCGAGTTCCTGTCGTAAACCAATAGTAGCATCGTATGTGGACGTGTGTAGGAAACGACGGCGGTCGACTCGCTTCGTCAATGGAGAGAGCATTGCGCGCGTGTTGCACAACCCTATGGACATTGTCTCATAGCTCGGTATATAGGATGCACAGCGATGGTAGAGAAAGGAGAACATCAGCTGTACATATGAGAGACGTTTTTTAACCGATAGCCATCGCGGAGGGTAATATCACATCAGTCTATGTACCTATATAAGTTCCTTTGTCATGCTCCAGAAAAAAATCATTGTCTAATTTCAATTATTCCGCCGATTAATTCGTTTTAAGCCCGTGGTTGCTTCTGAAGTATTACTAATAATAAAGTTAAAATCTATAAGCTGACTACAGCAAAAATGCTCACTGAAAAGGTATTACAAATTAATTAATTAATATTATTTTTAATGATGAAGTATTGTAAAATATACATTAGAATATTTACAGATTATAATTATAAATAATAAGTGTTAAAATAAGATGAGGCATACTCCGTTGTTTCGGACATATAGAAACAATGCAGGATGAAAGAATAACGAAGCAGATATACAACGCAAAACTGGAAGGATGCAGGAGCCGAGGAAGGCCATTACCCATCATGACCAAATTGATCGTGTTCTATCAGAAGGTGATGCTAGGAGCCTTAGAAACCGGCGAGCGTGCATCAGAAGAGCAATGAATGTTAAATAAAAAATCGGCCAAGTGCGAGTCGGACTCGCGCACGAAGGGTTCCGTATCATTATCTATAAAAACGGCAAAAAAACACGTTTGTTGTATGGGAGCCCCCCTTAAATATTTGTTTTATTTTAATTTAATTATTTATTCTTAAAGTAAATATATAACTAAATATTCTGTGAATATTTCAAGCGTCTACCTGTTGCCGTTATCAATATCCAGCAAAAATGAGCAAAAAAATCGGTCAAGTGCGAGTCGGACTCGCGCACGAAGGGTTCCGTACCATTATCTATAAAACGGCAAAAAAAACACGTTTGTTGTATGGGAGCCCCCCTTAAACATTTGTTTTATTTTAATTTAATTATTTATTCTTAAAGTGAATATATAACTAAATATTCTGTGAATATTTCAAGCGTCTACCTGTTGCCGTTATCAATATCGAGCAAAAATGAGCAAAAAAATCACGTTTGTTGTATGGGAGCCCCTTTAAATATTTATTTTATTATATTTTTTAGTATTTGTTGTTATAGCGGCAACAGAAATACATCATCTGTGAAAATTTCAACTGTGTAACTATCACGGTTCATGAGATACAGCCTGGTGACAGACGGACGGACGGACAGCGGAGCCTCAGTAATAGGGTTCCGTTTTACCCTTTGGGTACGGAACCCTAAAACTCACGTTTGTTGTATGGGAGCCCCTTAAATATTTATTTTATTCTATTTTTTAGTATTTGTTGTTATAGCGGCAACAGAAATACATCATCTGTGAAAATTTTAACTGTCTAACTATCACGGTTTATGAGATACAGCCTGGTGACTCGGACGGACGGACGGACAGCGGAGCCTCAGTAATAGGGTTCCGTTTTACCCTTTGGGTACGGAACCCTAAAAAGCAAGTGAGGTGTGTAAGGATCGGGCCACGTGGCGCTCGGATCTCTCTGGATTTGCCGTGAAGTTTTTTCATATAGTCGTAGTCTTGTGACTACGACTATATGAAAAAACTTCTCTTCTTTACATATGTCATGTATCTAATTTAAACGGGTATAATAATTTAGATAGGTGTTCTTTTTCTTCACCATACGCAGTCTCCCAATCCATTAGAATCGGCAGGGTTCGCTGTAAGCATAAGGATTGGAATATTTTGGCCTGAAGCGACTGCCGTCCGACCTCCGCAACCCAGAGGGGAAAACAGACCTTTCTAAGGTTAGGTCACACGTTTTTTTGAAATATAATTTCTTGGATGTGCGGGTTACCATGTTTTACTTTGCCGTTGAGTAAATTATAATAACAATTAAGTTAAACTTGAAAATACGAATTTATATTTTTTTACATTTTAGGATTTATACCAGGTTCGTTAACCACTAGCCTGTGTAACCACAAATTTAGATAGGTATAAATGACACGTGACTTTGAGTGTATAAACATTTAATAAATAAATATTGTCGGACAAATTTCACAGCGCCATCTAGTCCCAAAGTAAGCGAAGCTTGTGTTATGGGTACTAGACAACTGATGAACATACGTAAATACATTTCTTTTTTGTAAATACATACTTATTATACATAGAAAATACCCAGACCAAGACAAACAGACATATTCATGCACACAAATGTTTGTACTGTGTGGGAATCGAACCCACGAGCGTTGGTGTCAAAGTAGCATAACAGCGCGTTCCACCACTGCGCCACCGAGCTCGTCAAATTTGGGTGCGCAGACATTTATTATTATAACCTACTAGCGATCCGTACGGCTTCGCACGAGAGATGTGATCGCTACCAAACTTCACAAGTACACCCGCTGGGCTAGTCTGAACATTTCCTAAAAATTTCATAAAAATCGGTCCATCCGTTTTAGACTCGATACGACACATACATCGATTTTTACTAATTTATATATTAGTTCTCTGTTTTCCTCAGGAATTGGAACAATATAATGATTTTGGTAACTATGTATAATATTTTTTTTTACGATATTTTTTTGAAAATAATTAAAACATTTTTCTTTATGTACTTAACGATTACACAGGTAAACCTATGACTAAATACAAGCACTCTACCTATACAGTTTTAAGTTACAGTAAACCCAAAACCCAAACATGAATTAACTAAACCTGTCTAAATAGTTTGTCTTGTAGACCGGTGTTCGCTAACTTTTTCTGCTCAAGGGATGGCGTACATCTTAAATTTGTTGATTTAAGTGTAATCAACAAATTTAAGATGTACGCCATAGGAAAATCAAGTTTTTATCTAATGTTTATTTATTTTTATAATCAATCTTATTATAAAAACCTCGTGTCACGATGTTTGTAGTTGCACTCCTCCAAAACGGCTCGACCGATTTTGATGATTTTTTTTATGTACATTTGGTAGATATGGGAATAGGTGGTAAAGTATATTTCATAAAAAAATCATAAAAATTAAATAAGAAATAATTTACATGGCAGAACAACGTCCGCCGGGTCAGCTAGTCTATATATATAAAAATGAATGTTTGTCTCTATGTCCTCTATGGACTCAAAAACGGCTGGGCAGATTTTGATGAAATTTTCAGTGAATCTTTAGGTTAGCCCAGCAGGTGATTCTGTGAAGTTTGGTAGCGATCATATCACCCGTGCGAAGCCGGGACGGATAGCTAGTATACCATAAAATGATGTTTAATAAGATAGTGATGGAGCCTACCAAACCTCATCCTGTGGGGAACGAATCGGAATCGACAAGTTATCTGCCAAAATGTATAGCATCTGAGTGACAAGCTCGGTGGTGCAGCGGCGAAACGCGCTGTTACGTTTCTTTGACACCAACGCTCGTGGGTTCGATTCCCCACATAGCATTTGTGTGCATGAACATGTCTGTTTGTCTTGGTCTGGATGTTTTAAGAGAGGCAGAGCGCGTTAAAGTAGCCCGTCTGGGGAAGTATCTCCACCTCACGGAATACCGAAGCCAAATAACAACTCCCTAGAGGGTTGTTGTGTTCGTGCGTGTGAGTGAGGTCACCAGTAAGCTCCCATGGAGTTGCTGTGTTAGCAGCAGAGGTGGCATCGCGCGAGTGATATATATATATATATATATATATTGCAAGCGTTTATAGGCTACGGTACCCGCTTTACATCAGGTGGGCCGTATGCTTGCATGCCTCCCGATGTTGTATAAAAAAAAATTTTTCGAATGTGGCTTTTTCGAGGTAATGTAAATACCCCCACTGAACTGAGCATAAGCATCAAAATTTGGAGCGATCGTTGATAAGCTCGCTTAATCCTTACCTATGTAATGGTATTATCTTAGCTTTCTAATGAAATTTCAACAAAAAGTTGGCAGTATATAATAACGCTACTTTGACACCCACGCCTGTTTTGCGTCACCCCGTTCCCTGGGGTGATCGCTTCAGATGAAGCCTTTGACGCCTTCCCGGCTAAAGGCAGTCCCAGGGGGTGTTTTAATCATTAGAAATCTGACATCATCAGTTCGTTCGTACGAAATGGTATCTTTGGAAGATCTCACCATCCCATTTTCCGGAGGGTGCGCCTCACGGAAGAATGACTAATGCACGCTAGTCCTTCTTATTAGTCCTTCTTTTGTGGGTCTTTTCTTGGGCGAAAAACAAAAAAAAAACACCCACGCCGCTGCGATTTCCACACAGGACAAACATTTGCGTGCACGAACATGTTTATTTATTTTGGTCTGGGTGTTTAAAAGAGAGGTAGGGTGCATTAATGCAGCTCGTCTGGAGAAGTACCTACTCACAGAAAACCGCTGCCAAATAATAACTCCCTAGAGGGTTGTTGTGTTCCTGCATGTGATTGAGGTTTCCAGTTTGCTCCTAAGGAGTTGTTGTAATAGCATTGGAGATGGCATCCCGCGAGTG
This sequence comes from Pyralis farinalis, assembly GCA_947507595.1. Taxonomy (NCBI): domain Eukaryota; kingdom Metazoa; phylum Arthropoda; class Insecta; order Lepidoptera; family Pyralidae; genus Pyralis; species Pyralis farinalis. Next base: position 1,742,286 of record OX382261.1, on the reverse strand, counting down.
ATACTTAATGTATCGCGAGCGTTCATAGGCTACGGTAACCGCTTTCCATCAAGTGGGCCGTATGCTCGTATGCCTCCCGATGCTGTGTATTAGATAGCATACAGAGATTTCCATGTCCGTATGTTAAAACACAGCACTTCTCAAGAGCCTACTGGTAATATTTATTTTTGTAACCTACTGTATAATAATTGACTCGATGTGTTAGGTAACAACTCACAGTTTAGGTCCCAATAGTGTTAGATATTTGATAATCCGTGGTGCACGGCAGTTGAGCTTCACTTGACTAGCCATCCCTTTGAGGTTTTTAAATGCCTTATTTGTCATATTGCTCTCTCACTTTGCCAAGACGGGGAGTCAATTCCAAAACTTCCTACTGTTACAAATTTCTTCTGATTAAATTCGTTGTGAGTTCCAAGGCAGCTGTAGTTTAACCCCCGGGACGGCAGTGAACTTCACTGTTCATTGCCTTTTTGGTGGTCGCCGCTGTTAATTCTGGCTACACAGGAGACACGGTGGTGGTGGTGAGTGGTGGGCCTGTCCGGTTAATAGCCTAATTATAACCTCACGCACTGGTAGGAAAAACAACGCAAAGTAGCAAAAATGTTTCTGCCTGAGTGTCATTTGCCAGTGGTTCATGTGAGCCCGTCTGGGGAAGTACCTCCACCTCACAGAAACCGCCGTCAAATAACAATTCCCTGGAGGGTTGTTGTGTTCCTGCGTGTGAGTGAGGTGTATAGTATCTGAGTGACGAGCACGGTGGTGCAGCGGCGAAACGCGCTGTTACGCTATTTTGACACTAACGCCCGTGGGTTCGATTCTCACACAGCATTTGTGTGCATGAACATGTCTGTTTGTCTTGGTCTGGATGTTTTAAGAGAGGTAGAGCGCATTAAAGCAGCCCGTCTGGGGAAGTATCTCCACCTCACAGAATACCGCAGCCAAATAACAACTCCCTAGAGGGTTGTTGTGTTCCTGCGTGTGAGTGAGGTCACCAGTAAGCTCCCATGGATTTGCTGGGTTAGCAGCAGAGGTGGCATCGCGCTAGTGATACTTAATGTATTGCAAGCGTTTATAGGTTACGGTAACTGCTTTACATCGGGTGGTTCGTATGTTTGTGTGCCACCCGACGTTGTATAAAAAAAATCAAAATGCTCGATTATATTTTGAATCGAAAACCGCTGCGCGCCGCTGCTATCAAAGTCAAAGTCAAAATCTTTTTATTCCGTAAAAATGGCTACATTTGTTTGGAATCGTCACAATTTTTTCCCTACCGTGCAGTTTATGACTAGGTGAGCACTGATAAAAATACTGCCAAAAAACTCAGGCATCCCTCTTTTGGTGTCCAAACAAATTTACATATTTTATTAATTACATTATAATTGGATCGACTCCCAGGCATTTTTATCATTAATATAGTCAGATACTTTATAATATGCCCTGCTACACAATTTGGCTTTAATAGTAGTTTTAAATTTGTTTATTGACAAATCTCTTATATTGCTGGGAAGTTTGTTATAGAACCGTATATCTCGGCGAGAATTGACTTCTAGCCTGTTTGCAGCCTTTCTTAATCTCCGAACAGTTGCGAATGCGACCGGCGCCGGTGTTGCGTCACACGTTCGCGAATTGTGCGCAATGTATAACGCAACACGGGGAAAGACCGCCGATTTTGTTATATTATATGCAATCTACTCTTTGGCCAATACATGCCGTACTTTGTATAATTGCTTTATGTGTAAGAAATACCGATGCAATAAGGAAAACAACTAAGAAGCAGCCAAGTAACAAGTCCCTGAAAGGTTGTGCCAAATGAGGTCTTATACAACGTCGGGAGATACACAAGGATACGCCCCAAAGATGTAAAGCGATTACCGTAGCCTATAAACTCGCACTACATTACGTATCACTCGCGCGATGCCGCCTCTGCCGCTGACACAGCAACTCTGCTGACCTCACTCACACGCAGGAATGCTGTGTTCCTGCGTGTGAGTGAACCTTCCAAGGAGTTGTTATTCGGCTGCGGTTTTCTGTCAAGTAGTACTTCCCCAGATGGGCTGCTTTGATGCGCCCTACATCCTTATATTGTAAGCATAAATAGGCCACGATATCCAATTTACATGGGCCGTATGCTCGAGTGCTCTCCGAGGTTTTAAAAAAAATGTAGTTATATTTTATTTACTTTATAAAAAAAATGTAGTTATATTTTATTTACTTTACGTGTGGGGCTGCTCGGGCAGCGTGTCGGTTGTTTCACGCGTGGTGCACTACGTGCAGTTGGAGTACACATGAATCACTGGCAAATGACACTCAGGCAGAAGACATTTTTGCTACTTTGCGTTGTCGTTCCTACTAGTGTGCAAGCACACAACAGGGAGTTGTTATTTGGGTGCGGTTTTCTGTGAGGTAGAGGTACTTCCCCAGATGGGCTGCTTTGATGCGCCCTACCTCTCTTAAATTGTCTATCTATCTGTCTATAACTTCACACCAAATCCCTTGTAGGCACAGAGAACTGAGCGCCACGTATTAAGTCACCTTACACATCTCACTCGTTTCTTTAACATTCATTGCTCTTCTCATGTATGCTCGCCGGTTTCTAGGGCTCCTGACATCACCTTCTGATAAAACACGACCAATTTGATCATGGTAGGTAAGTCTTGGCCTTCCCCGGCTCCTACATCCTTCCACTTTTGCATTGTATATCTGCTTCGTCATTCTTTCATCTTGCATTCTTTCTACATGTCCGAACCAACGGAGCATGCCTCTTCTTATTTTAACACCGACGCTCTCTTTCAGACCAACTCTGTTTCTAACATCATCATTGCGAATACGGTCTACAAGCCTTACGCCACAAATTTTGCCCAGCGCTCGCATTTCGACCGCATCTATTCTACTTTCATGCTCTTTCTGCCATACCCAGCTCTTGCTTCCATAAGTTAGCGTTGGGACCAACACTGCATTGTGTATAAGTTGTGCCTTCTGGCTCAGGTTTTTACTGCCAAGAAGTTTTCCCAATGCTCCATTCACACTATTCCCAGCACTCACTCGTCTTTCCACATCTGTGGTGTACCTTCCATCCCTGCTGAAAGCGCATCCAAGATATACAAACTCATCCACTTGTTCCAACACTTCATCATCAGTCGTAATCCTTACATTAGTTCTGGATTCTTCTCTTTCAAATACCATTATCTTTGTTTTCTTCGCATTCAGTAGTAAGCCTTTCTCCATACATTCGTCTTTCATCGTTGTGACCAGTGTTTGCAGTTCAGATGGTGTATCTGCTAATAGCACGGCATCGTCTGCATACAGCAGACAGTTCACCGCTAGGTCACCCATGTGCAATCCCACATTCGTTGACCTTATTCTCTGCAGACGACTATCGAGATACAGGATAAACAGCCTAGCAGATAGCATGCAACCCTGTTTGACACCAATTTTGACATCAAACCAGGGTGACATGCCACCATCTATCCGCACACATGCTGAGCAATCCTTGTAAGTGGACTGCACAGCACGGGGCATTGAACCGTCAATCCCATATCTCGGCAATAATTATGTCCCACAGTTCCTTTCGCACAACCCTACAAGGCTTTCTCAAGATCCACAAAACCGCAGAAAACCTTCTGGTCTATGGCCAGATGCTTCTCTACGATATTGCGGAGCGAGAAAACTTGATCCGTACATCCCCTTCCATTTCGAAATCCTCCATATGCCTCATACAGCATTTCATCAGATTTCACCCTCATTCTCCTTTCCATATACTTTTGCTGGTAAGTTGATCACACTGATGGCCCTATAGCTGGCGTAGTCCATGCGTGACCCCCTGCCTTTATACAAGTGCACGATGACTGCGCGTCTCCAGTCCATTGGGACCCTCCAGTTCTCCAGCATAGATTGCATAAGTACCAGCAGTCGTCGCGTATGTAAGTGCCACCTAGTTTGATAATGTCAGCTGTGACCATATCAATTCCTGCAGACTTTCCATTTTTCAAACTTCTTATCGACCATTCAATCTCATCCATAGTTATACCTTCATCGGACGTCGTCAACGTGGAGTCAGCATCAGACTCTCTCATTGCCAGCGTCCGAGGCATATTCATACATTTCTTCAAAATATTCACTCCACCGTTCTAACACTTCCTGAGTGTTAGCAAGAATGATACCAGCTTTAGACTAATCACACTGACGAGGAACCACCCCGAGACTTCTTTACCTCTCTCCAAAAGAGTTTGGTATTTGCCTCGAAGTTTTTCGCCAGCCTCTCGTCCTCATTCATAATTTGTCTTTCACGCTTCTCTTTCACTAAAGCCTAGGTTTCATTCTTGCATAGACGGTACATTTTTTTCTTCTTCTCTCTTATACTTTCATTTAGGGGGAAAATATGATACATAATCCTGCCACGCTTTCCTCTTTCTTGCTACGGAGGATTCAACCTCCGCATCCCACCAGGCATCTCCTTTCAATGTTTTGTTTTATGCCTCTTTGCGCATCCACATGTTTCTTTTGCACTATCCACCATACTTTCTTTCATAACTTTCCAGCAATCATTCACATCTGAGTCAGAACGAACGAAGAACGAAATTGCAGAGTCGCTTACCAGATGTACATACGTTCTCCTTACACTTTCATCTTGCAATTTTTCAATCCTTATTCTTTCATGATCCCCGAAAGGGATACGTACTCGCCAATGCCTCCACTTCTTGAAAAGTCCCACAAACCGGCTTACCACCAGGTTGTGATCCGTTTCAAGAGTGGGACTTCTAAAGGCTCTGGTATCCATTATAGAATTTCGGAGACATCTATTAAAATCAAATCAATCATACTTTTTTGGTCATTCCGTCTCTATGTATACGTGTAAATATCCTTGTGATGAAATAAAGTATTCTACACGGGGGAGGTTTCGTTCCATACGAAATATAAATGAATGAATGTCTTTATTTACCGAATATGGGTACATAAATGATGTTCTTACAACACAATAGTGAAAGCCATACATATTCTGCCGAATGTATATCGGCGTGTAAATGATTAAATACAGAGATGATTTAAGTTAGCTAAAAATTAGGTCATAATATCTAGATAAGCGTATTTATTATTCCATGTTAAAACAATTAATTTCATGTCAATTTATCATTCAAATAATCATTAATTCTGTCATAACAAATTGAATAGTTCCTTGTTAAACATGTGTAGGTAAGTTCAGTGTATAAAACTTTCAGGTAACCGGTTAAAAATTTTGATGTCCATATTATAACGCATTATTTTGGAATAGCTATACTTATACTCGCGTGATGCCCAGTTAATACGGACCCAGAGAAGTCTAGGCCCTACCAAACAGTAATCTTTTACACCAGTGGCTAAGCGAGAAGAGAGTACGACACCTACACCAGCCACCAGACCATCGGGCAGATCATCGGTGTCGCTCCCCTTGCGCATAGTCTCTGTCACACACAAAGCATCTAAGCGTCTCTCAATCATTACGTCCATCAGCTCATTCATCTTATCACTCAATCCACCTCTCACATTCTACGTGCCTATTCAGCACTCGGCTCTCCTTGACCCGCCGGAATTAGCGCTGCGTGGTGTGCAAATAACAACTCCCTGGAGGGTTGGACACTCCTAAGAAGTAGCTGTGCTAGCAGCAGATGTGGACATCGCGCGATAATGTGTTGCAAGCGTTCATAACTACGGTAACCGCTTTACATCAGGTGGGTCGTATGCAAGTATGTCTCCGGACGTTGCATAAAAAAAATGCAACGGGAGTGGCAAAGCGCAAGTGATACTTCCCGTGTTGTAAGCGATCATAGGCTAGGAAACCAATGTTACATCAGGTGGGCCGTATGCTTGTATACCTTCCTACGTAGTATACATGTAATTATATATTTCAAGAGAGGCACGTACGGCGCATCAAAGCAACCCGGCTTTTCCTCCACCTCACAGAAAACAGCAGCCAAATAACAGCTCTCTGGACGATTGTACCGTTTCGACGAGTGAGTAAGATTATCAGTAAGTAAGTTGCTGTTCTGTATTATGCGTGTTGGGGTGGCAATGCGCGAGTGATAAGGCCTATATATCAAACATTCATAGGCTATGTGTGTGTATACCTTCCGATGTTGTATAAAATTAGTACAGGTTACCCATACGGGAAGTATCACTCGCGCTTTGCCACTCCTGTTGCACATTTTTTTATGCAACGTCCGGATACTTGCATACGACCCACCTGATGTAAAGCGGTTACCGTTAAGAACGCTTGCAACATATTATTACTCGCGCGATGCCCACATCTGCTGCTAACACAGCTACTCCTAAGGAGTTTATAAAAGGTATCGGATCTCTTCACAATTTCACCATAATGTCGTCATTTAGACGCGAGTAGACCAGGTCACCAGCAATGCAAAGATCGGCATATATTGCATAATAAGCGAGTGAGTCAGCTGGGCGCAATCACCACTTCTCATAATTGGACAGTCCACATTTGGTAAGCGGCCTTGGACCTTTCCACGTGAACCTTGGACTTCATTACGTTATATGTTGATTTCTGACAGTTATGTAACGTTTGTATTCCATTATGGCAGCAAGCAAGCATATGGCACGCCCTGTAGCATCTTTTTCGGGTTTCGTACCAAAGGATATCAACGGAACCCTATTACTAAGGCTTCACTGTTTGTCTGTCCGTCTGTGATAAGGCTGGATCTTTTGAATCGTAATACTATATCTTCACGCCACGTCCCTTGCGGGGTAGGCAGAGAGTGCCACAAGATGCGATCCTTACACACCTCACTCGCTTCTTTAACTTTCATAGCTCTTTTCATGTACACTCGCCAGTTCTTACAAAACACGATCGATTTGGTCACGGTAGGTAAGTCTTGGCCTTCCTCGGCTCCTACAACATTCCATCGTTACATTGTATATCTGCTTCGTCATTTTTGCACGCTACATTCTTTCTATATGCCCGAACCAACGGAGCACGTCTTTCCTTATATAACCATCGATACACTCATTCAGACAAACTCTCTTTCGTATTTCACGTCACGATACGTCACAAATTCTGCGCACTGCTCGCATCTCGACCGCGTTTATTCTTCATGCTCTGTCTGCCATCACGCTGGGTAGCGTTCACTCACTCTGTTCCCTCTGTTCCCTGCACTCACTCGTCTCTCCACTCCTCTCTTTTACCTTCCATCCCAGTTAAACGTGCTTTCTGCAATCTCATCCATTTGTTTCGACACTACATCATCAAACTTTGTTTTCGTTCGGGTTCCCGGTACAATATCTTATCAATCTTAGTTTTGCCTTTCTTCAAACAATCATCTTTCATCGTAGTGATCAATGTTTGCAGATGGGTTGGTGATTCTGTTAGTTGAACCGTAATAGAGACGAGAAGTTTTCACAGAATTTATTTGAGTATTACCGCTGAAATAACAAATCTACATTATTAATACGTCCCTGGAGATTTGTTGTGTACCTGCGAGTGAGTGACGTCACCAGTGAGCTCTTATTAAATTGTTGTGTTAGCAGTAGAGATGGCATCGCACGAGTAACCGCTTTACATCAGGTACTTGTATGCCTTCCAACCTTCCACAAAAATATAGTCGCAAATGCTGTCAGCATGTGTTACACCACAGATTTGCTCAATTCTAGCATTCCGATCGCGTTTATTTTACTTTCGTGCTCTCTTTGTAATTCCCAGCACTAGGATTACCTTAGTGTTAGGACCAGGCACCGCGTCGAGAACAATAAACCGTGCCTCCTGGCTTAGTTTTCAGTTGCCTAGAAGCTTTTCCGTTCTGATCACACTGATGGCTCTTTAGTTGACGTAGTCCATGTGTGATGCCTTGCCTACATACAAGGATACCATCCCCTCGGACATTTCCAGTTTTCCAGGATAAATTGCCCACCAGATGGGGTTCCGGTCGTAGATACCAACTAGTTTGACCACCTCGGCTGAGACCAAATCGATGCTCGTTCATTTTCCGTTTTACACATAGTCATGTCTTCCGTCGCTGACACTACAGGGTCGTAACAGCGACAGCTTCACAGCGTTTTGGACATAATTACACATGTCTCCAAAATGTTCACTTCACATTTCTAACACCTGTGTGTTTCCAAGAATGTCAATACAACGAATAACTCCGAGACTCCTTTACTTCAAACCTTGAGGCGCTCAAAAATATTGCCATTGGAATTAATCGGTTGTTCGATAGATATCCTGCCGGCAGTTGAGATTCAAATCAACAGTTACCAGCGCCGGCTTTCAAAATGACAATCAGTGACAGAGGACTGTCACGCGCATTCGGTGCAATTGACTACATTCCAGGTTAGTAGTAGTGATCAGAATGACGGGAGAAGTCCGACTCACAGGACGACTATAACTATGTCATCTATTTACGAGTAGTTACGGTTAATGACAACCGTCAAAATAGCAATATACAGGGAACTTCATTGCAATCCTGGGGGAAGCAGCACATATTGATTCGGTGTTCCGCATTCTCCAAACAGAGGTACGATTTGGAGCAGGAGTTGGGAATGCGGGTCACCGAAAACACAGTCTCCGAAGTGGTAATGGGGAAAATAGGTCGAAATTTTTAAAATAATGCATCGGTCTAGCCACGGCGTCATAGATCGTAATAAGCAGAGCAGCTCCACCTAGGACCAATGCAGAACACCTCAGCTATACTATATATAGCCGATGGGGTCGCAGTGGCTAGGTGGAGCTGCGAAGCTCGCTGCCGCGCGTGGCTGGACTGACTCAGTATAGGGAGGGAAATAGCTATAATCGTTCACCGGCATTCTAAAATGGGCCAAATCAAAATTTTAGATAATAAAACTGAAAGATGATGTATGAAAGAATACACTGAGGAATGAAAGAGATGTATGAATGTGTTTATTTATATTGTATATAGCAATGATTTGAAACATGTTTATGATAAATATATATTGTTGGAAAAGTGCCTTGCCCACGGCAGGGATGTACGTATTTAAAAAATAAAATAGAAAATAAAAAAGAAAAAAAAGCCCTGGGGTAGAACTATAGCTGCCTTGGTGAAATTGTTGAGAAGAAATAAGTAGGAGTAGGTACACTAATTTGATGTGGAGATTATTATGCAACAGATGAATGTAGAACTAATTCGTTAATTAACGATAAATAGAGCAGATGATTAAAGTGGAGCTGCTCATGAAAGCTATTACTTGTTCGCGAAAATGTTGAACATGATCAAAACATGGATACTCAAGTCATAAAACCGTCTTCAAATTCGTTTCGACCTACTTTAAGAGAGGCCAGCACGTAATCGTGCTGTGCTCTACTTTTTTGGCATTTGACTTTTATGGCAGGACCATTCCATCTGGGTAAGAATCTCCACCTTATAGAAGATCGCAGCTAAACAGCAACTCCAGGAGGACGGCTGTATTCCTGTGCGTGAGTAAGGTCGCCAGTTGCTTGAGAAGCTGTTGCGCGGGCAGCGGGAAGACAGGCGGATATCAGACCGCCACGAACAGTGCGGGCGCGGAAAGTTGGCGCGGTGGTCAGGGAGACCCGGTGAAACGGCTGAAACTCGCATACATTTTTTTTTTGTTTTTTTTTATCCCCGAGGGGAAAGGCAAAGGGTAAACTCGCATACAGTCATGTGAATATAAATAATATACACGTGAGTTTTTTTTTGGTTCCGCGTAACCCCGAGGGGAAAGGCAAAGGGATCTAGCCCATACAGCCAAGTCTTCAGTTTAGAACCATTTGATAATCTTAATTCTATGTTCCAGCTTCAGGAACTGTGCTGAAAAATACTTGGGAAGGGTACCCAGACCCAATCAACCCAGTTTAAATACCCGTAAAACGATAGTGGCTTTCACAAGATTTTCTTGAAGAACTTATTCACGTCTTCCAAAAAGTGCATACACGTGTTGTATTTGAGTTTTTTCATTACTGCATAATTTCACTAGCACTAATGTTACAAAATACTATTGAAAATGTCACATAAAACTAATTTAACACTGAATTGTAAAAAAATCAAGTATAACAACAATGCCACTCGTCAAAAGCGCGGGAAGAAGTCTATCTATACACGTGAGAATCATATAAATCAAATAAACAATAGAAAATTTTTCTTTTTGGTATTCGGCTCTCATTCGACACCTTTAAATGTCTTGGAATAAAGCGCCGATAACTGAAATTAAGATGAAGAATAATAATTTCCTTCTATCTCACTCACTCATTTATCATATCGGGCTTGTTCTCGCGCTTTTGGCATTGTAATACTTGGATTTTTTTACAATTCAGTATACTTAGTTAGGTCATAAGTTCTGTCAAAAACTTTTGATGTAATTAATGATACACTTTTTGATAATTATACAAAAGGTAATTAAAAGTACAATAAAATTTTATTTACATTATTCGAAATGCCCTCCTTCATTTTGAATACATGCCCTTAATGGACGCGGCCAGTCATCGATCGACATTTATAAATATCTATTTCTGCCGCTGCTCTAATCAGCGATGCTCGGAGAGACTCCAAATTCTGATGAGGTTTAGCGCAGACTTTCTCCTCCAAATATTGCCATATCTTGTAGTTCAGTGGGTTTAAATCTGGACTAGAAGATAGCCAGTCTTCATCACCGATGAAGTCAATTCCACGGGCGGTCAACCAGTTTTGAGTGCTCCATGCCTTACGAGCTGGTGCTTGTAAGGCACGAAGTCCTATTGGAATATCCAGTGTCTGTTTTTGAACATTGTTTTAGAAAGAGGTTCTACTATGTTAGGACAATATTTTGGTAAACCACGGCACAGGTTTTCATACCTTGTTCAGAAAAACACCTCAGTTAAGCCTGAATATGAGACTCCAAGCCAAACCATGATTGATGAAAAATAATGCCCTCGCTGGACTCTCGGAATACGCGCGCTCGCTTCTTAACACTTTTTCATCCGAAAACCGTACCGCCTTAACAAACCGCGGCATCTTTCCATCCTAATTTTTTTCAAACGTTCGTTCAACAAATGACCGGTTTTTTTACGATAAGCTCGTCCCAGGTTTTCATTTAATGCTCTTTTGACAGTGGTTCTGCTTAATTCCATCTGAAGAGCTAAGATTTTTTGTTTACGCAAGGGATTTCTTTGGATTCGCGCCTTCACTGCTTTGATGACCGCTGGTGTCCTAACTGTGCGAGGTCAGCCGCTCCTTATGCTTACGATCTTCGAAGCTTGAATATTTAGTATATCGTTTGATAGTGCGATAAATAAACCGTAGTGTTATTTTAAATTCTTGTAGAATATTGAAAATCTCTTTTGGCGCGTAACCACAGCGGTGCAACCCCATAACCACGACTCTATCTTTCTTCTTCGACCACTCCATATTTGAAAATGAATTTATTTTTCGGCAAGCGGGAACGTTCCATTTTCAAATTAGTCAAAGTATTTCTGGCCAGTATTCCAAAATTAAAATAATAAGGTATTGACATTATTTATTCGTAGGTTTTGACAGAACTTATGACCTGACTAGGTATAATTAGTTTTATGTGACAAATTGTGATAGACATTTTGTAACATAAGAGCTAGGCAATGAGCTTATACTGTAATGAAAAAACTCAAATATAAAACGACTACGCACTTTTTTGAAGACGTATTAAGTATATGAAGAAAACCTTGTAAAATTCACTAATCGTTTTTCGGGTGTGGAATGGAATGGAACTCGTGAAAAATAAAGATATGAATTAAAGGTCTTTGTTACCAAGCCTACAAGAAAAAAAAAATCGTCATCAATCAAATTTCGCGCGCAATATAACCCAGAGAACAAAAATATTGTATTCTTTCGTTCTTACTATTAAAGTTACAAGAAAAAGTACATACATATACTTTACAACATATTTACAATGAAATTTTTAAGATTGTAAGGTATTTTGTTGAGCTTCCTATTAACTAGCTTATATAAGTGTCGCAGTGCCCTATTTAAACGCACCATCAGGTATCGATTTTTCGCAGGTACATAATTATAATATGTTTACACATTACGCATGGTTAACTTCTTTTTATGAGTGACCAATAACATTTTGAGTATAAGTTCTAAATATCAGTTATGTATTTACAGTATTTACGAACGCAGTTCAAGTCGCCCGACTATCTCTTTAGTTTGTAAACATTATGCTAAAATCTATGTCTTATATAAAATCTAAAATATTTAGGTAGCTACTTATTCATATTCAACTTCTCGTGCCTTTTCTTCTACAGTTTTATACAGTGTCATACTATTAAATCTCCATTCTAGATGGCTAAACAAGTAGCAGATGTACAAATCCACGCCTCTGACTCTCAAGGCACGCTGGAAGACGACAATTTCGATGTCAGTGTCGATTCTATTGATGAGGGCCTGTATTTAGGTGAGATATTACTAAATTTGTTACCTGTTAGCCTGTGATAAATATCTACCATACTCATACCAAGTTATGGGTCCTCCTCCATTTAAAATCAAGTACTTTGAATTTTCAAGTTCAAAGGCCAGATTCACATAATGTTACCTGACATGTAGGAGTTCAATTTCTTTCTTGCATATGTCATTGTAATTGAATAATCTAGAATAGCAAAATTAACCACAACCTGATTACAATCATGCTCAAAAGTCAAGGAGTGGGTTCCTGCAGTAATCAAGAGATGACAGTTGTTAAGCTAAATGTATTAGCTTCAAAACTCTGGCCTCAGTCGATTCAAAGTTGACAGACAGGCTGTGCATCCTCCAAACTGCTTCAGTTGAATGGAGAACACTATCCCAACAGTAGAATCAATATGGTTTCATCTGCACTAACATGATTAAATGCTAGATAATAGACCATCTGAAATATGAAGAAGCTCATTTAACAAATGTGTTGTCTTAGGTTGTCGCAATTGTTACACATTGAATTAAACAATTTTTTTTTTAACGGTAGTATCGCATGCTTTATTTATTTTGTTGAACCTGACGTTTAGTCTTCCTGTGACTACGGACGCTGCAAAGCGTTCGAAATGTCAGGTTCAATAAAATAAATAAAACACTCGATACTTCCATTAAAAAACATTGTTTAATTCAATTAACAAATGTGCTCAACATTGCTGGACTTGTATGTAGGTTTACGTATATACTTGATTGATATAGATATACTAAATCATCAAATTCCTTAAAATTTAATAACTTAAAAAACAAGCCAAGTTGCCCCTGCAGCCATTTGCCCATTCTCAAAACACAACCACCTTAAGCCATCTATAATCCTTTGGCTTTTTTTATATAACATCAGTAGGCATACAAGCATACAGTCCACCTGCTGTAAAACGGTTGCCGTAGCCTATGAACTCTTGTAATATATATATCACTTGTGTGATGCTACAGCTGTTGTTATCACAGCAACTCCTTAGGAACTTACTGGTGACTTCACTCACACGCAGGAGTACAAGAACCCTCCAAGGTATTGTTATTTGGCTAGCGTTTTCTAAAAAAATAAAGCTCTTGAAAGCATCTAGACAAAGAAAAGTCAAAGTCGCATTATTAACTGCTGCACCACTGATCTCGTCAGCTCGGCATTGAGGCTCTGCCTTGAATAGGCACATACCCGACACCGTCAAGTGGTATTACTTAAAAGAAAAAATATATGTTTTCAGGTAACCTAGCGTGTGCGAGAGACTACAAAACCCTAGAAAAATTGAAGATAACACATATACTGACAATCGACTTAGTTCCACTGCCGAGGACCATACTGGACCATGTCAAACTTACATTCAAATATGTCAAATGTAATTAATTACAGTATCTTATATATTAGAGCAATGATAGCTCGCGTCGTTGCGCGTGTCATTCTAACCGAATACGCAATGTTCAGTTTCATAATCACCTGGATGAATATGTTAAACTAGTGTCTAAAAAACTGCTCAACAGAGCGAAAAGTGCTTCAATTTGAGACAAAGACTTACATTGTCAAATCTTGAGTCAGACTACACATGGGAGTACTGTACTCACCTTCGAGAGCACCTGCAAAAGGACCTTATGACTTGGTTTGGTTTAGAGTTGTGATGTAAAATGTCTACAATGATCCTAAGCTTACACATTGGCTAAGCTTGCACTTGGTATTAAACTGCCTTGCTTTGTGTGTTCTATCTATGGTACCAAGGGTATGCTTATGGTAGTAGTATGCTTGTTTGTCAACTTAGACATATAAAAAAGTCTGTATATACAAAAGTCATACATTGTCACCATTGTATTAACCACATTGTATATCCACACATTAAACTGTCTCAGTCACATTAAACTCACTCAGTTACAACATATTGACCCTGGGCAGTGGCGGCTGTACCTTAAGTGCGCTCGTGCGCTGAACCACCAAAAAAGATTTAAAAATTACAAAATATTACTTCATCTTTAAATTACCATATTAATATTTATTTTTGAAACATACAAAAACATAATATAACAAATAAAGTTTAAAATTATAACAAATAAAAGACAAAACAATTTAAGCGCTTTGCTAAACTATTAAGACTTATTTTCCCTGTAAAGAAAAATTCTCGTGCGCTTCGGCGAGCGCACGAGGACTGCTAGTATAACTTGTATGAGTTACGAGCTAATATGCCTGACGCGTGAAACAAAAGATAGTTCATAGAAATGTACCGAGAAATGAGTCGGTTCTCGTGCGCCGCACGTGCGAATCGAAGATTACCGAGAGCACCCGATGTTTGACGAAATTTGAGTTCGACGGCGGCCATCAAAGAGAATACAATAACTTCGTAAGACGGCCATGAATTACCTCTCTCTATCAGTATAGTTTCGCTGTATCTGTGACGCGTTAATTATTGTTTGTTTATATTAAGTAATTGTTTATTTTTTAATTTACATCTTTTATGTAAATTGTTGATTTGTTGCAATTTCTAATATTAATACTTGGTGAGCAAGTAAAGTGCACCACCAGTTCGATAACCCACCAGCCGCCACTGACCCTGGGAGTTGTTATTTGGCTATGGTCTTGTGTAAGGAAGAAGTACTGGACCAAAGGCGCCTCCCATCTAAAAGTACTGGCCTCTGCCAATCTAAACAGCATGAAGGAGAATGTTCTAAGCCCCTTTGATCGTATGCTTATATCGACTGTCAATTTGCTGGGTATAAGAGTGATCTGGTATTCTTGTGGTCTAATATTAAACTGCAACTACTGTACTTCCAGTGGCCGATGTTCCGAAGGAGGACCTGATCAGCCAGCTGCCAGACACAAATGACTTCATTGAGAATGCTATTGCTAATGGAGGAACAGTTCTTGTACATTGGTAATAATTTATTTCATTTAACATTTTATACTCATAATTCGCATCCTGGGTGCTGGGTCATGTCTGTCATTTGGTTTGTTGTAACAGTCAAATAGTTTACGTTTGGGCTCAATGGTCTAATGACGCATCTAGGGGAATATTGGAAATCTGTAATGGTTACTGGTAAACCCTCCCAAGTTTAGGTTCATTTAACAACATCACAAGTCATTTAACACTGAGCTATAGCTATCCATGAAAGTGTATTAATTAATCTATTTATTATTTTTCTCAAAGTATTCTTTTTATTTTATACAACATAGGGTGACATACAAGTATATGGCGCACCTATAGTTAAGTGGTTACCATTGCATATGAAGTCTTGTAATACAGGAAGAATCGCTGGCGCGTTCCCACCCTCGCTGCTAACATATCTCCTCAGAAGTATACAAGTAAATTATTCAACTCCCCAGCGAGTTAGTCTTCGGTTTTTTGAGAGGTGAAGGTTCATTGATACATTTTAAGAGAGGTAGGCCGCATCCAATCAGCCCGTCTGGAGCAGTACCTCCACCTTACAGAAAACTGCAACCAAATAACATCTCGCTGGAGGGTTGTTGTGTTCCTGCATGTGAGTGAGGTCACCAGTAAGCTCCTAAGAAGTTGCTGTGTTAGCAGTAGAACTAACTTTACATCGGGTGGGTTGTATGCTCATACCTCTCGGCGTTGTATAAAAGAAACCAAGTTTGGGCCTGCCTTGATGTGCTTTTTATAATATTTGTTCTTAGAAGTTTGTATAAAAAATCACTTATGTCTTGGATATTGATTGTTTGAATACTCATTCCAGTTACTATGGAGTGTCCAGATCAGCGGCAATAGTTATAGCATATGTTATGAAAAAGTATGGTCTCTGTTATGAAGACGCATTTACAATAGCGAAGAGCAAGCGGCGGTTCATAGGCCCCAACGTCGGCTTCGTGGCGCAGCTTAAGTTGTTTGGACACATGGGCTACACGCTGAACAGAGACGACCCTAGGTTCAAACAGTTCAGATTGAAAATGGCGGGACAGAAGTTGAAACAAGGTATTTATAAATTCCACAATTGTTGTCCTTTTTGAAGTGATAACTTCTTATGGGAGAGTAAACCGCTTCGTTACGTAACGCGTTACGGTGCCAGTCTGTCTGGCTTCCCTTTCTCTCACGCATACGGCAGCGGATTAGTTTTAAGTTATCACTTCTGTCGGGCGTCCCGAGACGCACACGTTTTTTTATGTATTGGTTATGCACTATAATGGTAAACTTTTATAGTGCAACTTCACCCCATCACAGACAATCGCCGGCACATAACAAATCCTGTATTAAGCTTATAAGCTTTCATAGGCAACCACTTTACATCAGGTAGGTCTCATGCTTGGTTGCCTCCAGATGTATAAGAAGAAAATATGTAAAAAAAAACCTCTTTGTCACAGTGCCATATTGCGGCAACTTTAATAAAGTTATCGACTTAAAATTTAGAATAGGTTTAAATATTGTTTGTTCATCGATTTATTTATTCATTTTGCGAAAACCAATGTTGCATGTGCTGCTAGGCCGCAGGTTAGATCAAATTGCACATTGTTTCTTCAACCTTACTGCAAATTAAAAAATTCAAAACTACAAATTTCTTACACACCTCAAAACAAATTTCCTTTTTTATGCTTGTAATTTTGCTCAGCTCACGGCAACTCCTTAGGAGTTTACTGGTAAGCTCATTCACTCTCTAGGGAGTTGTTATTTGGCTGCAGATTACTGTTAAGTGAGGGTCTTCCCCGAGATGGGCTTTGATGCGCACCAACTCTTTTAAAAACACCTATATTAAGGATAAACAGACATGTTCATACTTGCAAATGATTGTCTTGTCTAGGCATCATACCCCTGTAAACGAACTCCGCCGCCAAGGTCGTCGGCCTAGTAACTTATAGTACGGCATTAGTAACTTGAGACAAAATGACAATTTGTTAAAATTTTGTTAATTGCAGTGAAAATCTTGCCCCAACTGTTTGCGGACTTAGTGAAGCCCGACCCCGGGCTGATCCGCGAGCGGCCCGACCCCATCGTGTACCGCTGCAAGAAGTGTCGTCGCATCGTCGCCAGCCAGAGCAACATCATACCGCATATACCCAAACAGGCACGTCCCCGGGCATGGCCTGCGCAGCCCGGACATTTCACAACTTCTTATGTAGCCAGTTTATCCCTATAAAGTGGAGATCTCCTCTATTTTTTTTTATATGATCTCAACGTCGGGAGGCATTCAAGCGTCCGGCCCACCTGATGTAAAGCATTTACCGTAGCCTATTAACACTTGTAATATATTTTATAATAATAATATTGTTTTTTTAATAAATATTGTCGGACAAATTACACAGCGCCATCTAGCCCCAAAGTAAGCGAAGCTTGTGTTATGGGTACTAGACAACTGAAACATACATAAATACATTTTTTTTTGTTAATACATACTTATTATACATAGAAAATACCCAGACCAAGACAAACAGACATGTTCATGCACACAAATATTTGTATCGTGTGGGAATCGAACCCACGAGCGTTGGTGTCAAAGTAGCGTAACAGCGCGTTACACCACTGCGCCAACGAGCTCGACGTTAAGTATCACTCGCGCGATGCCACCTCTGCTGCTAACACAGCAACTCCTAATGAGCTTACTGGAGACCTCACTCACACGCGGGAACGCAACAACCCTAGGGAGTTGTTATTTGGCTACGATCTTCTGTGAGATGGAGGAACTTCCCCAGACGGGCTGCTATAATGCGCTCTACGTGTCCTAAAACACCCAGATCAAGACGAACGATCGTGTGTAGGAATCGATCTTACGAGCGTTGGTGTCAAAGTAGCGTAACAGCGCGATTCACCACTGCGCCACGGAGTCCGTCAAAACGTTGTCGTTCCATTAAGACGACTCTCTAGCACTGTGTGGCAAATCATGTTATTGCATTCCTCAGTTTAGCCAAAAACAAACAAACACATGTTCATTTTTATAATATACATATAGATACTTTCGTAGACAAACATTGAAACATATATAAACTTACAGGTAAAGGTGGAACTAGCTAAAAAAGGCATAAGACCCCCTCCGAGCAAGTTGACGGGTCTCACCTGCGCCGAGAACGGAGAGATCCTCATAGAGAAGCTGAAGAGCCTGGCGTGTCAGATCCTGGACACCAAGATTGATTACAGCGACTCGAGCAGCCCGGGCCAGAGCCAGAACAGTGATAGCAATCATGAGAGTGAGGAGGGACCCAGCCAGGTATTGTATTATATTACACCGTGTTAAAATATGGCAAAATCGCTCCAATTATTTATTTAGAGCAGTGTGTTCTTAACCGGTGGTTCCTGGAAGCACAAAAAGTGGTCCACGATGCCATTCTTAAAATGAGATTAGATTGGGACTTGACTCAGATAAAACTAGTATTAATTATTAGTGTTAATCTTGAAAATTTTTGGAGTCTAAAAGCATTTTCTTTCCCAATGATTCGAGAAATTGCTATACGTTACTTAACTTTGTTTTCATCTACATATCTATACCGATATGAGTTCTCGGTGCTTCTAATAATTAAAATTAAATTAATTAATAATTATAAACAGTTGGTGGTCCATAGCAAGCCAGAAATGTTGTCAAATGGTCCCTCATCACTGAAAGATTAAGAACCACTGATTTAGAGGATAATTACATGTTTCACTGTTTCGCGGAGCTTGGAGTCGTGAATGACGCGACTGTGATACCAACGGCCGTTGGTTCGATTCCCACACAGAATAAAAATTTGTGTGCATGAACTGTTTGTCTTGGTCTGTATGTTTTTATGAAAGGTAGGGCGCATCAAAGCAGCATGAGGGTTGTTGTGTTCCTGCGTGCAAGTGACGTCACCAGTAAGCTCCTAAGAAGTTGCTGTGTTAGCATCAGAGGAGGCATCTCGCGAGTGATACTTAACATATTAAAAGCGTTCTTAGGCAACCGCTTTACATCAGGTGAGCTGCATGCCTCCCGACGTTGTATAAATAAAAAGTATCTAGTCCTATACATAACGTCGGTACTACACGGGATATTAGTCTCTGAGTATACTCTATTCGATTTCACTCTATTCTCTCTGCCTACTGCGATTTGGCGCGAAGTTATAGATAGAGGATACTCTATAAGCAGATAAATAGATAAAATCTTTAGTACAAGGTACTAAACCACATAAATTTACTTTTACCTACTCTCATTGTTACATGTTATATATTTCTATATATTTTAACATATTCAGCCAATAGCAATGTTTGTTTATGATTAAGTGTACTAAGATTTGAAGACTTGATACTAACTACTGTATTTTCTATTGTATGGTTAATTTATTTTAGTTTCATCCTATCCTAATGACGTGTTTCGCCTCTCCAAGAGGCATCCTCGGGCACTGTAGATGTTAGCCGTTAGAATAACATACTCCAAACAAACTGACTGATTGGATGGAAACTGTATTATGACAGTTATTTTTTTTAAATAACAATATAATTGGTTATAGTTTATATATTAAAATAAATAAGTCACATTTTGAAAATTCCAGTGGACTTTTCTTTGTACGGTGGCATGTATTGAAGAAGCAAGGAACATTTGTAAGGACCTCATCTTGTGACCCTCCTCCTCTTAGAACCTAGATATAAAGGACCGTATGTTTCAGGTTTTGGACGGATACAGCGAAGGCAACATGGTGGACGCGAGTATAGCAGCCCGCGCCGACGCCGCCTCGGTCTGCCGCCTCATGTGGTTCGTGGAGCCGATGACCTGGATGAAGGACGTGCAGCACGATTCGCAGGGCAAACTGCACTGCCCCAAGTGCCAGAATAAGATTGGCAGCTTCAGCTGGGTCATGGGTATGTGTTGTATTGTATATACCTACCACTGATGGTTATAAGAAACGGCTTTGGTGGTTTGAGGATACAATGTCTTTGATGAAGAATCAAACGGGCCCACAGCCCCGCTAACGAGGTAGAACGTATCAAAGCTCACCATCTGGGGAAGTAACTCTACCTCATAGAAAATCGTAGCCAAATAACAACTTTCTGGATGATTATCGTGTTCTTGCGAGTGAATAAGGTTACTTATAATCTCGTAAGGAGTCACAATACGCGGGTGATGCTTCCAGTATTTATTGCAAGCATTCCCAGTATAGTAACCACTTTACATCAGGTGGGCCGTATGTTTCTTTCTTTCTTTTGAGGCTTAGCTGTGTCGTGGACACGGCCGTGAGTTTTACGTGAATACATCTTCGTAACATTCGTTGTAAAGTTATGCCGAAAGGAACATATGTGAAGCAGTGAAATTATATTAAAATAGCGGTGTTTTACCGTACGGCGCGCGATGCGTCACAGTCCTCACTCAACGTAACGAATTCTTTGATTCTTTAACAATCAAGTGGTGTAATTAAAATTGTTTTATGTAATTAAACAATAGATATGTAGCAACACCACAAATACTATGGAAGCAAATTTAAAGATTATTCACACCAAAAATATACGCAGCTAGCCTTTTAAATACAACAAATCAATGCATTTGTTGTATTTAAAAGACTAACTGTGTTTCTTTTCAGAAAAGATGCATGCATGAACTTTGTATAATAGAACTATGCTTCAAAATTAATGAGTGCGTCAAGTTCCTGTCAAAGCTTAAGCAATTTCACGTCTATAGCGAGTCTAGCTTTCCTTTGTTAACTCAAGTCATATTGGTTGCAGGATGCAAATGTCCGTGCGGGCAGAAGGTGGCCCCGGCGTTCTACTTGGTGCCGTCGAAGGTGGAGTGGTCCAACATAGTCCAAAACGTACAGATAACAGTGTGAAACCCATCGATGTACACTCGGGGTACAAACCAATAAACGATTTGACGGCGCATGAAGACCTCCCGCACTCACTCACCAAAATGTACTGCTGACCAATGGGAGGATATTTTAACCAATAAGCGGATAAGTTACGCGATGTTGATCTGTGAAATAGCCAATAAGGGATGCGCGTTCTACTTTACATCCCGACCCGTAGCGGCGAGTGTATTTATTATGCAAAATGTGTCATCGGGTCTTTGTAAATAATAATAGGAATAATCTCCTTCATATACGTGGACGATCAAATCTTCCGTGTAGGTACCATTAAACCGATAGTCGTGGGTTCGAGTCCTGTAGGGCGATTCTACTAAAAAATTGCAACTGCAAGCGATCTGGCAGCAGCGACGTTTAACGAAACGTCAAAATGTACGCATTTTGACACACGCCGCGCTGCAGTTTTTTAGTAGAATCCGGCCTACTGGTGTGGGCATATAACATGAAACTGCGGTGAAGGAAAACACCGTGAGGAAACCCTTTGATGTTTCGAAATACCTGACTTAAGAAAGGTCTGAAGGTCCTATGGGTTGTGGTCTAACGGCAGTCGCTCCATGTCAAAATCAGTGTCTTAGCCAAATCTTCAGACTTAAGTAGCGGCGGCAATGTGTTAGGAAACGGGATATCGGGAGTTCAATACAGACACTCACGCCGAGAAATCAGTCTTATTTATAAGACGGCGGATCTCGACGACGTGTCTGATATTTGAGACTTATGGGTGAGGGCACCAGAGGGCTTCTAAGAAGTGCTGTGCTAGCAGCAGTAGTTGCGGTGCTAGCAGCAGTAGTTGCTGTGCTAGCAGCAGTAGTTGCTGTGATAGCAGCAGTAGATGCTGTGCTAGCAGCAGTAGTTGCTGTGCTAGAGGCAGATGCTGTGCTAGCAGCAGTAGTTGCTGTGCTAGCAGCAGTAGTTGCTGTGATAGCAGCAGTAGATGCTGTGCTAGCAGCAGTAGTTGCTGTGCTAGAGGCAGATGCTGTGCTAGCAGCAGTAGTTGCTGTGCTAGCAGCAGTAGTTGCTGTGATAGCAGCAGTAGATGCTGTGCTAGCAGCAGTAGTTGCTGTGCTAGAGGCAGATGCTGTGCTAGCAGCAGTAGTTGCTGTGCTAGCAGCAGTAGTTGCTGTGATAGCAGCAGTAGTTGCTGTGCTAGTACTACAAGCGTTTACGCTACAGTTTACATTAGGTGGGCCGTTGTATGCCTCCAGACATTGTATAAAAAAATTGCATCTTAAAAGGTAATTGCATACTTAGTTCACTTATCTAATACATAGTTCAGTAGTCAAGCACTGCGCCCGACGACACACTGGACTCGAGAACCTGTAGTATTTGGTGCTCCATTCGAGTTCTATCAGTCATCTATGGCTCGGTCGTGAATGGCGCGACATTGACACCAACGTTCGTGGGTTCGATTCCCACACAAGTTAGCGTAGTAACATGATCTTCCCGTTTTGAGCAAATCCACTGTAAATACCATTCGGGTATATTACTTCCATATTATTGTTTTTCTTAAAGAGAATATTATATGTTAATTGTTGGCTTGTATAAATTAAACTATGTTTTAGTAAAAAAATATTTTTTATTCAAATCATTTCCTAACATCGTTAGAAATTATACATAGTTAATAGATTCAGGCGTTATTTTGCGAAAGTCAAATTTACATGCAATTTGATCTAACCTGCTTTGTGTGCTTCCGCCACCAATTAGTTCATGCGGCCTAGCGCCGGCCGGCACCCACACATTACTGTTAGTACGTGCTACATGCCGACGCTGCCATGGCTGCTCCGGTAGTCTCTGCTTCGGCTGCTGCGGTCGTCCGCCATCTGGAACAGAATCCGCTGCTACATGCCGACGCTGCCACGACTGGCCTGGTCGTCGCTGCGACACGTGTTTCGCCTCTCCACGAGGCATCATCAGGCGTTGTAGACGTTAATCACGGCACTGCGATGGATTTGTCACTTGTAGCATGTTATTCTTACGATTAACGTCTACAACGCCTGATGATGCCTCGTGGAGAGGCGAAACACGTGTCGCAGCGACGACCAGGCCAGTCGTGGCAGCGACGGTGGTGGTGGGGGCATGCGGATTCTGTTCCAGATGGCGGACGACCGCAGCAGCCGAGGCAGAGACTACCGGAGCAGCCATGGCAGCGTCGGCATGTAGCACGTACTAACAGTAGTGGGTGGGTGCCGGCCGGCGCTAGGCCGCATGAACTAATTGGTGGCGGAAGCACACAAAGCAGGTTAGATCAAATTGCAAAGAAATTATACATATAACCCGACCAAATGAAATTGATGTTATGTTGATATTGAAGACCTGTATGCGAGGTACTTACATACTTAGCAAGATGTGAAGTTTCAACCATAAATGCGTTCATTGAAATGAGAAAGGACTTCATCTGGCCAGAGCTCCTTAGGCTGTCCTCATTAAGCGAACAGTGAGCGGCGAATCGGTCGTAAACTTAGTGATAAGTTCGTAGATACATCGTGAGTTCAGGTGACCCCGGCGCTGGGAGTAGTGGAGGGCGCGTGTTCAGGTGAGCGGTCGTCCGTCGCGCGTCATGCGCGGGATGTCGGCGAGCGCGAACCGGTGCGCGCGCATCAGGTGCGTCTTCCTCTTCCAGCTGTCGGCGAAGGCGCGCGCGCACCCCGGGCACTGGAACGGCAGCTCGCCGGTGTGCGTGCGCACGTGCCGGGCCTGCGTAGACGTGTCACATGTCACTTACACTGCTACATCCACACTCATCAAAATATATGCTAGATTGATGTTTTTTTTATACAACATCGGGAGGCATACAAGGATACAGCCCACCTGATGTAAAGTGATTACCGTTGCTTATAAACGCTTGTAATACATTAAGGATCGCGCGATGCCTCCTCAAGCGAGCCAGCGAGTCCATAGGAACTTACTGGTGACCTCACTCACACGCAGGAGCACAACAACCCTCTAGGGAGTTGTTATTTGACTGCGGTTTTTCTGTAGTGTGGAGGTACTTCGTCAGACGGGTTGCTTTGATGCGTCCTACCTCTCGGTGATGTCAGGAGCCTTAGAAACTGGGGAGCGCGCATGAGAAGAGCTATGAATGTTGAAGAAGCTAGTGAGGAATGTAAGGACAGTCATATCGTGCTCGGCTCTCTCTGCCTACTACGTAAGGGATTTAGCGTGAAGTTATAGAATAGAAACGTGGTTAGTAATATTACTTTAACATCAAAGCTCGTGGGTTTTCACACAGGATCAACATGTCTGGGTGTTAACGAGAGGCAGGGTGCATTAAAGCAACTCGTCTATGGAAGTACCTCTACCTCAGAAAACTGCAGCCGAATAACGATTATGTGGAGGGCTGATGGGTTCCTGCGAGTCAGCGAGTTTACCAATAATATTCTTGTATTCCAATCGTTCATAGGCTACGGTAACCACTTTACATCAGGTGCCTCTCAACGTTTTATAAAAAAGAAGAACCTCATGTTAGAAGTTCCTAGTGAAAACCCCGACAGAGTGCCACAACTTCAAGAGTTCTCGAAAGAAAACTTCCCTGGAACTTCACAGTACGCGACTGCGGTTTTAGTGTATGAGGATAACTTTCCCATCGGCGAGCGGTGCGATTGTAGAAGGGGACAATTGGAAGACACAGACTGCAGACAAATAACAGCTCCCTGGAGGGTTGTTGTTGTATTGTGTTGTTCCAGTGAATGAGTGAGGTTATCACTGAGTTCCGAAGAATTGTGTACGCAGTAGGGGATTCCATTTTATATCAGCCGTGGTATGCTTGTTTGCTACTGACGTTGTATAAATAGTATGTTAGGTGTAGTGACCAGCGCGCTGGCGTCGTAGAATCCCTTCCGGCAGGTGAGGCAGTGGTGCGAGGCGGCGGCGGCGTGGCGTCGCTGGTGGCGCCGCAGGTTGGAGGCAGCCGCCGCGCGGAAGCCGCACTCCGCGCACGAGAACGGCTTCTCGCCGGTGTGCTTGCGCATGTGCACTTTCAGATTGCCGGCTGAAAGGAAACAATCCAAGTGGCAATAAGTACAGTTCTGGACTATCTAGAGATGTCACTCAATCAAAATAATAAGAAATAGATAAATCCATTCATCCACCCTTTACTCATCCCACTGCAGGAATACGAGTCTCCCTTCAACCGAAGGGGTTTAGACTTTAGAGCATACTCCAACCACGCTGCTCAAACGCGAATTGGCGCAGGCCAGTGTTTTCAAGCCGCCCGAGGGCCACTAACTTAGCATAACGACTGTCATCTATCGACAACAGCCGGGACCGACGGCTTAACGTACCCTTGAAGTAAGAGAAACTCGAGATAGATAAACCCATCCATAGACAGGCTGCGGTCGACGACGCCATCGAGCTCACAAGAAATAGATAAATAATAAATATATATTGTCAGACAAATTACAAAGCGCTAGCATCAAAGCAAGCGAAGCGTGTATTATGGGTACTGATAAACATACGTTTTTGTTTTTATATGCTTATAATACATAGAAAACACCCAGACCGAAACAAACACACGTGTTCATGCACACAAATGTGTGTCCTGTATGGGGATCGAACCCACGAGCGTTGGTGTTAAACTAGCGTTACGAACCACCGCACGGCCGAACTCGTCAAAAAGATAAAAACATATGCCATTTCTCTAAACAAGCACTTTTCTTGTATCTCGGAGGTATTTCGTGTAGGTCTTATAGCCAGACATACCGTTTCTGAGATCTAACAGTGCGTGGGGTGTGTAAGGACCGAGTCATTCGCTCGATGCTTTCCGCCTACCCCGCAAGGGTTTTGGCGTGAAGATATACTATCCCTAATTGTGAGATCATGGCAATGCATATAATCCCTTACGATGTCAACCCATCAATTCTTGGGTCTACCCCTTCTATCGGGACCCGGCGTAGGCGGCATGAAACCTTAAACCAATGCAGAAGTTCCTTATGCAATTCTTCCGTGTAACTCCGCACAGCCACAGGAAGTGGTGGCCGGGTCCGTGCGAACGTTACCTTGTGTGAAGCTCCAGCCACAGTGGTAGCACAGGTACTGTTTCTGGTCTTCGTGCACCTTCATGTGGCATTTCAAAACACTCCTTACTTTAAACCTGAAATGTTTTTGTTTATCAGAAGGCTCGAAGGCATCATTTTAGGGAGGTATTGTGTTCTACGTTATGGTTGGGGTGTTAATCTTTATACGAATACCACCACATCAACATTTACTCAATCCACTGCAGGGATATGGGTCTCCCTTCAACTGAAGGAGTTTAGAACATACTCCGCTACGCTGCTCAAAGGCAGATTGGCGGAGGCCAGTGGTTTTCAAACAGCCCAAGGGCCACTGACATAGCTTAACAACTATCATCTGTCGACAACAGCCGGGACCGACGGCTTAACATGCCCTCCGAAGCACGGATTTAAACGAATAGTACAAGACATTTTAATTGGCAAATCATATTATACAATTAAACCTTTCGGTTCATAAGGTCAATATTAAAAAGTCCATATTATCAAAATGTCTAATTATTAATAATGACCAGTTTAAAACGTCCGTGTAATCAAAATTACCATAGTATTAAAACGTCTATTTATTGAAAAATACCAAATCGTAATAGAATTTTTTTATTCATGTCTTCTAACAGAGACATGGCGTAGTAGACACTTGCAAATGTTTTTTATGTAAAAAATACAAAATTGTAAATCTTAAAACTAAAATAGTTTTCTCTTACAATAATTGA
Organism: Pyralis farinalis; assembly: GCA_947507595.1. NCBI lineage: Eukaryota > Metazoa > Arthropoda > Insecta > Lepidoptera > Pyralidae > Pyralis > Pyralis farinalis. The sequence goes on along the minus strand of OX382261.1, from coordinate 1,715,435 downwards.
CAAATAATTAATAGACATTTTTATAAATTCGTGGAACGGAAATGAAGAGAGACGTGAACCAAAAGGATTTTAGAAAGTACCTCTCATTACATCATAATTATATTGTCTTTGATTGCATCGCATTTAGGTTCTGCGTATTCGTAATAAATAGAGATTTTGATACTATGGACATTTTAATACTTAAGACCTTATGCATAAATAGACATTTTGATACTATTGTAATTTTAATACCTTGTGAACCAAAAGGCAATTAAGGACTTTTACTTCTATTCTTCCAAACGTACTCCGTTTCAGGGGTCCGTCTAAGCCTAACGATTTGGCGACCTCCATAACCAAGAGGGAAAACCAGACATTACTTAGGTTAGGTCACAAGTCTTTTGAAATATAATTTTCTTCACGATGTTTTCCTTTGCCGCCGAGCAAGTGATAACGTATCATAAATCCGAAAACACGAATTTAGTAATATTTGCCTACGCCTGTATTCGAACCGGGCACCTGTCGGTCAGTAAGCCCGTTCTTTATCCACTGGGCTATCGCTGCGGCATATAATTATACACTATTTGTGTATCTTGACATTCAAACATATGATCAATTTATCGAACGATCCGAAATGAAAGAAAATCCTATGTCATTTAAATGAATAAGAATTGTGATAATATTATAGTTCTAAACATGTACATTTTTACAGGGTAATTTTCTAAATTGATGTTTAATTATTTTTCCCCCGCGTTTATTTAAATTGCATTAAAAAAAATATTTAACCATTAAATTAAAATTAAACATTAATTAATTCTTTTTTAAATTAAAATTCAAAATTAATTAATTTTAGCTAGCTGGAATGTACATTTCGCTGTGCTAATTGCGACCATAAAAGTGATTGGCGTGCAGAATCCTCTAAAACTGTGTTCAGTAGTGTTGGTTATTGACTAGATAATTTCTTTTATATACGTTGGGACATACAAGCATACATCCCACCTGATGTAAAGCTAATATCTAATGAAGATGTGAAGGACAAACATGTCCTGTTTGGGTGGGTGCTTTTAAGAAATCATCAAAGTAGCTTGTTGCTGTATTAGCAGCAGCGTTCATAGACTACAGTAACTGTAGGGCGATTCTACTAAAAAACTGCACTACATCGCGGCGTGTCAAAATGCGTATATTTTGACGTTTCGTTATGCAATCTGACAGCAGCGACGTTTAACGAAACGTCAAAATGTACGCATTTTGGACACACGTCGCGGTGTAGTGCAGTGCAGTTTTTTAGTAGAATCGGCCTACTGGTTTACATCATCAGGTGGGCTTTTGAAGGCTATAGGTACTCTAGTAATCCATCCTAGTAAACTATTCATATGTGACGTAATTTGGTTGTACGAGTGTGACATCATACCTCATGGAGCATTTATCGCAAGCATACGGGCGCACGTCTGCGTGAGAGCACGCGTGGGAGGTGAGCTGCTTGCGCCGCTTGAATCTTTTGCCACATGACGTCACTCCACATGCGAATTGTCGCTCGTCGGAATGCATGGTGGCGTGGTATGTTAGCTGAGATCTCTTTGCGAATGCTAAAAATAAGAAATAATCAGTCATTTGCAAAAATATGATATATCCCTCTTATTCTATCCATACACGGGTATGTTAATGTACATAATATAACTATACTATTACACACAAACAAAATACTTTTTAAATAGGAGATCGGAGAAAATTTCTAAAAGTTAATCAATTTAATCGTAATGGAAATTTATCACCATAAAAAAATGGTTAAAAATCTACTTTTTTAATAAATAAACCTTTAAATGTCCTGTAACTATTTTGAAAGATTATTTAAAAATGCCGCGTAAATGTCGCATCGATTTTGGAACGCGTGACGTCACTTGTAAGTAAACAAACTACGTTACGTACGAAACGTTACGTTACGTTACGTACGAAAAATGCGTTACGCACACCACCGGTGCCTGGGTGGCCTCCGGTGGTAGTGTGGGACTCCCCGTCGGCTGTCCGACGGTATACCCACTAAACAACCCCGCGAAATGCCATCGGCCGCGTTGGTGTGGTGCCCCAGATCTGTCAGCAACAGGGCACCACTGCGACTGGCCAGCCCCTCAAAAGGGGCCCGACTTCTTCTCTCTAGGGGCCATCCCGGCAAATTGGGACAGCCCCTCCGGCGGGTAGTGGATTTACCTGCTGTAAATCCGTATTGTGAATTATGAAAAAAATTTCATTGGTCTTAGAGTTGCAATTGGGCAAGCATTATCCTTTCAAATACTTTACTCAATACTGGCAAAATAGGTATGGGTCTGTAATTCCCCAGGTCACTTTTTTCACCAGACTTGAATAATGGAATTAATTTACAAAATTTCATCAAGTCTGCGAACACACCCATATCTATACATTGATTAAAAATTAGTGCCAAGTGTAGAGCTATTGACTCAATAATACAATAAAATACATTTATGGACATTCCCCAATAATCCTCTGAGTTTTTAATGTTTAATTGTTTAAAAGTTTTAATAATTTAGCTTGACTGAATATGTGTAAATTTAAAAAGTTCCTCCCTTGGTTATACATTCTCCTTTACTAACTCAGCAGCTGCATTTGGAGATGAGTTAAGGGAGTCAGTGGTACTATAAGGGATATTAGTGAAATGGTCTTTAAATAAATTTACTACTAGTTTAGCAGCTGTTACAGTTTAATTATTATGTTTAACCCGTTGAGGCCTGCGTGGCTGAATTCCGCCATGCATGTTACGGCGCCAAGTATATAACGGGCCTCAAGGCGTCAATAGAATACTCATTATTGGATGGTTTATCTTTACCTGTTTCTTTTTTAACAATATCCCATACTGCATTTATTTTATTTGTCGCCTGCTTAATTTTGTTTTTAATATACATAGATTTTGCAACTTTCCAAATATTTTTAAATATTTTGGAATAACTTTTAAGATATTTAACAAAGTCTGGGTCAAATCTTTAAGGCTTTTCCATATAATTCAAACATTTTGTTTCTACTAATTAATATACCTGAATGTAATAACTACCCCAAAACTGGTTTCTACCGAATTTGGCCTCTTTTCCACATTTATGTTTAGTGTAAACTTAAACTAAATTTAAGAAAGTAAATCCCAAAATATACTTACTTTTTGGGCAATCTGTGCAATGATACTTGTGTCCAGTGTGTTCCTTTTCCATGTGTTTATTGAACCAAGTCTTAGAGCTGAATTTCTTTCTGCACACGGGACAAACATTACTCTTACTACCTTCACGGTTCCCATCTGAATCTTGCACAGTGCCATCTGTGTTCTTATTACTCTCATATTTTTGTTTGTTGTTTGAACTTACTATATGATCTTCGGTTACATAGTCGGGTAACTCATTTTCTGTACTATCATTACAGACATCAAAAGAGACTGATTCAGTACAATTATCTACAGTAGTAGATAGTTTGTAATCAGGGAGAGTCAGTTTGAGGTTACTCACTAAACCCTTACTGTGGCTTTCCGTTTCCACAATGATACTGGTGATAGCTCGAGATATAATATTTTTGAGAGTAATATTGACCTTTTGTGCCTCCATCACAAATGTGTAAGAAGACTCGATCTTGATGATGCAGTCATAACAGAATTGTCTTGGAAGTTTATCCTCATCTGTAATCTAAACACAGAATAATTATGTTTGGTGATATGAACTTGACGTACCTGTTAGTTTATTAATATATTTTCCGGTGGATATGTATTTAGGACTCATCATTTACGATGCAGTGGATACTTCAGATTGACTGGTAGAGATATGGTCGGCCTTTGTACTGTTTAGTTAATTCATAAATTGTATAAAAAGTAACCCTTTATTGCTTATAAAAATAGTATTTTTAGAGTAATACTACAACAAAGTGCAACAGAATTACCTACTTTGATCAACTACGTTAAATCTCTAAGCGGTTGATAAAGACGGATTGGCTAATATGAATTAAAGGTGCAATGTGCAATGCAGTACCATAAAATCTAGTACAGTAGTAGAATTCCACCAGTGAAGACAAAAATATTGCAACTGCAGGTCCTTACCTTAATATTCGTACAAAAGCAAAACATTTCCACTGCCCTGGGATCAAAATTCTCCCTTTCCCAGGACGCGACTTCTTTCATACAACTGCGACACAGGTTATTTAAATCCATTTTCTCCATAAAATTAATAAAAATACTTAAAGCGACATGAACAAAACAAAGACACAAAAGGGAAAAATATATTATATGTGATTTCAAAACACACAGCATTGTATTGAAGAAGCATCTATAGAGATTGCCTTAAATCATGTATAATCTGTGGTAAATGCTATACTTCCCTGTATTACCTGTCTCTTTCACTCCTTGCAGAGCGTGTCAAAATCCTTGAGTTTGACACCTGTCAACTTCGATTCATAGTGTTTATAGATTTTGCCGTTAAAACGTGAAAGTTTTTAAATTGTGATAAAATATTATATTTTAACAATTTAAAGTGTGTTTTGAGTCTCTCTGACTCTTAAGATTATTGCTTAAGCGTTAGTAGCTTGTTTTTATTGATAATGAGCACAGGCACTAAGAGTAATACTGAGTGTGATGGGTCGGAGGCCGCTGCTTCGGAGGGAGAGCGGTCACCAGGACCCCGTCGGTGCCGAGCGAGTAAATCCGATAGCGAGTCTTTCGCATCCTCGGAGGATGGAGAGGGCTTTGCGTCACCGCCCCCCAACAAGCGCCGTAAGTACAAAAAAGATATTTCATGCGACCCACGAGTAGATTCCTTAGTGATACAGGTAAACTTTATTTCAGGGTATTTAACTCAGTTACCCCAATACATAATGTCAAATGCACAGGGTGCTAGCCTACCCAGCACTAGTGCCACAGTAGAGCAACCCTACTCTCAATCCCAGTACTTAGTTAATCCTTGTAAGGATAGAGAAAACTTTAATTTAGGTGATTTGAATACTAATTATGATGAGAAAAGAATGATGTCCTTGTCAAAGCAGGAACAGCTCATTAGAGTTAATCAGTTACAACATTTTGATAGCCAACGTCCATACCACGTTGAAAACACTGGGTCTCGTCCGATCACCGAAGTTAAGCAACGTCGGGCGCGTTCAGTACTTGGATGGGTGACCGCCTGGGAACACCGCGTGATGTTGGCTTTCTCGAGCATGGCAGGGCATGAGAATAAGTCAGTATTGCAGGGTTATTCTGCTACCCCAGGTTTCATTGCACTAAAAGTGAATGAGGAGTGTTATGTCTGAATCCTGTTTTATTATTTTATTATCAAATAATAAAACAGGATTTTCTAGCATCTGCAGAAAATATGCTGGCAGGGTTAACAAATGCGCAATTAAAATAGCAAGAATTATTAAGACAGGGTTTACAAAAGTTGCTCAATTGGGCAGCAGTTAATCCAAGTTAGTTAAATCCAGGAAATTTATTTGAAAGAGTCTCAGTACTACTACTACTACTACTAGTTCAGAAAAGATTATGCAAATTATATGTGGCAGGCGGAGTGAGTGTATAGAAATAAGAATAGAAAGAATATTAAAAGAAATTAATAGTCCTAATCTAAAGGCGACTTTAAGGGAGATTCCCCCTAGCGCAGAATACTTGTTTAGCCGACAAGCTTTGCAACCTGTTTTTCTGTCATTGGGAGGTTCTCATACATGGCTAAATAAGCCAGAATATATTAAAGAGAAGGGAGTAGGTCGAATAAAGTCATTTCCTAGTTACCGACAAGATAGAAGGCAGCCATCCTCTAGTAATAGGGGTGGAAAAGTTGAAAACAAGTGGCTATACAGGGGGTCACCAAGCTTTCAAGGGGGGATGCCTGAAACATTACTGGGAGGTATGGAAGAGGCTTGGCGCAAATCAGTTAATATTAGACTTAATTACCAGAGGACGCATACCTTTCAAAACGAGACCTCCTTTACAAACTCTAACCACCAGTTTACAGAGAAGGTTCAACACAAGGACTTCTCCAGTGATGACCAATATAATATACGAGTTGGAAGAGCAGGGAATTTTGGAAACACCCAAGGTTTTAGATACAGGTTTCCTCTCCAAGATGTTCCTAGTCAAGAAACAGGATGGGGCCAATATTCGATTTAAGGGGAATCAACAAATATGTAACATAGACATTTCCAGTTGGTATCTGTAACGCAGAGTCTCACCGTCGCTTCCTTCGAGTCTCCTACAACAACCGGGTGATGCAGCTAACAGCCCTACCATTTGGCTTATGTTCTGCCCCCCGAACTTTCACTACGCTAACAAAGTGGGTAGCAGAGCTTCTACGAGCAAGAGGGATACGTGTAATAGTCTATTTAAACTATTTTCTTCTCGCAATTCAGGACAGATCCATGCTACAGAGTCAGGTCTCGGAGACCTTGAACACTCTGAGAAGCTTGGGTTGGTTTGTCAACTACCAGAAGTCAGTGTTAGTACCAACCCAGGAACTCGAATATCTAGATCTTTTGTGGAACACAAAAGACAACACAAGAAAAAAAAAAAAAAAAAAAAAAAAAAAAAAAAAAAAAAAACCTAAATACAGACGTTACTGTCAGAATTATTAAAGAGAGGCAGTGTTCCCTTCGAGAGACAGAGGGTATTGGGTCAACTAAATTTTGCAAGATTGGCTACCCCAAAGGGAAGTCTACACTGTCGAATAATACAGAGGTACCTAAGAGGCTTTGCTCGGTGCAAACCCAGGCAGAAGAGAGATCTAACCCCGCCAGTGCAGCAGGAGTTACAATGGTGGCGGAACGCCATAGACTGCAGCACAGTTGTTTTTCACAAGCAGGGGTCACACATTTCCTAACAACAGATGCTGCAGATGCAGCTTGGGGTGCTCACCTCAACGAGAGGTTCGAGGACAAACTCCCAGAGAAATTGGCATGCAAACGTCAAGGAGCTCTTCGCAGTGTAAGGAGCAATAAGTCGTTGCCGAAGCTCATTACGGAACGCACTTATATTGGTCCAGTCCGACAATCGGACTCTGGTGGCGTACATCAGAAACGAGGGCGGCATAAGATCTTTAGCTCTACTGGAGCTAACAACAAAGCTTATGGAGCTGACCGAGAGGTTGAATATCTCGCTCTCAGCGGCGTATCTCCCGGGGAGGTACAACGGCATAGCCGACCGCTTGTCCAGAAATCGACCAGTGCCGGAATGGCACCTGTTGCCCCCGGCCTCGGGGGCCGTATTCAGCATTTGGGGCTTACCAGATATCGACTTGTTCGCGTCAAGAGAGACGGCGGTAGTAGACTGCTACGTAACTTGGGACTCCAGAGATGGGTCAGCCAGTTTTTGCGACGCCTTCAGTCGATCTTGGCACTACAAGCTAGCGTAGGTATTCCCACCACCCAGCCTGATGCCACGAGTGCTACGCCATCTAAACACAGCGACGGGAGTCTATATCGTGATAGCACCAAATTGGACACAATGTTTCTGGTTGGCGGACCTGAAGATCCGGGCACTAGTAGGGCCAATCAAAATAAAGGACCTGTCCAGCAACTTGGTAGACCTCACGACGGGCAGAAGCCCTCCGCAAATAGAGAAGTTGGAACTTTAGCATGGAAAGTTGGGGGTGGTATGACCAGGTCGCTCACTGGTCTGTAAAAGAAAAAGAACTATTGGAACTATATTAGTGACATATGAAGCCCCAATTAAGTGTTGGATTGGTGGATGGTGTGAGCATAACAGTATAAATTCCAAGGCTCCCCAAGGGAATGAATTAGCCCGATTTTTGGCCAAATTGTGTATTGATGACGGGCTTGCCTATCAAACAATTTTACTACACAAGTCTGCAGTGTCTACTTTTGTAGCAAACGGAAATGAGGATATTTCAAAAAATTTTTTTTTGTATATTAGGTGTTAAAAGCCATATCACTATTGAGACCGCAAGAACGAAAAGCACCAATTTGGGATACAAGGCTACTTTTTAATTGGCTTAAGAACACCCCATCTTCAGAAACGCTGTTTGATGTAGCTAGAAGAACAGCCATAATCCTGTTATTAGCATCGGGACGTAGAGTTCGCGACTTCACTCTCCTTGAGATATCTGAGGGTAGTTTTGTTGTGGATGACAAGAATAGTGAAATAACACTGTGGCCAGAGTTTGGCTCAAAGACAGACCATGCTAGCAATAGACAATCTGCATGGCTATTAAAACAACATCCTGAGGAATACATATGTGCAATGAGACACATACAGAAATTAATTCATTCCACACAGAGTAGGCGTTCAGAAGGAAATATAACAAGTTTATTTATTTCAATCACAGGCCTGTCAAACCAGCTTCCCGAGCTATGATAGCAGGCTGGATAAGATCTATTTTTAGAGAAGCTGGAATAGATGCATCACCAGGCACAGTACGAGCTGCAGTTGCCTCGAGAAGTTTTATTGAAAATAGAATAATAGATGAGATCTTAATCAGGGCAAATTGGAGAAGCTGTCAGACTTTCCAGAAGTTTTACTGCCGCAAGGTAAGACCAGAGCAGCAGCAACAATAAAGAGACTGAAGACAGGCTAAGAGACAATTTTATAAGCCTTTGAATGACCGAAATAGGGTAGGTATATTAGGATACCATAGAGTTATTACCTCTGATCTCACAATCTGTGTTGTAAGATGTTAGAATTTGATACATATTTTAGTTCTTTGTTGATTTTGAAAATTTTAACAATGAAGATTAATAATAAAGGAGAGTTTTTGGTTAAAGCCAAGTTTTAATATGAATAAGGAATAATATAAGAAATGTTGATTCTGAAGTTGATTCAGAAATTTATTTATTTTCACATAGTGTTTATAGTATGCTCTTTCACCAGCAGATAACAAACAGGTCTTCAATACAATGCTGTGTGTTTTGAAATCACATATAATAAGACTGTTTTGCATTCCAACAAAACAGTTATTATGTGTGTGAAAAAACACACAGCATTGGAGCAAGGGGCTTGCTGGTGTTGATAGAAGACTATGAATCGAAGTTGACAGGTGTCAAACTCAAGGATTTTGACACGCTCTGCAAGGAGTGAAAGAGACAGGTAATACAGGGAAGTATAGCATTTACCACAGATTATACATGATTTAAGGCAATCTCTATAGATGCTTCTTCAATACAATGCTGTGTGTTTTTTCACACACATAATAACTGTTTTGTTGGAATGCAAAACAGTCTTATTATATTCCGACGCTGACACTGATTGATTTTTGCTTTTTTTTATCCCCGAGAGGAAAGGCAAAGAGATCCTTGCCCATACAGCCAAGTTTTTAGTTTAGTTAGAACCATTTGAAAATCTTAATTCTATGTTCCGGCTTCAGGAACTATGCTAAAAAATACTTGGGAAGGGTACCTCGACCCAGTCAACCTAGTTTAAATACCACCCGTAAAACGATAGTGATTTTTACAAGGTTTTCTTGATGAACTTATTCACGTCTTCCAAAAAGTGCATAAACGTGTAATATTTGAATTTTTTCATTACTGTATAATTTCACTAGCACTTATGTTACAAAATACTATCGAAATTGTCACATAAAACTAATTTTATACTGAATTGTAAATATTTCAAGTATAACAACAATGTTACTCATCAAAAGCGCGGGAAGAAAGAAAGAAAGAAAAATTTGTTTATTTGGTTACATTTCACATGCTTGTTAAATTACAACTAATTATACATCAATGCACCAAAACGGCCTCCGCTCAGCATATGTCGTGGCCCGTGGTGTGAACCACAACGCTGGTCTTCCGCGGATATCAGTAAATAGAATAGAAAATAATTTCATAAATATCTATATAATACAAAAGAATAAAATTATAACAAATTGGATAAATTAGATGACTTACATTTTAGAATATATTATATTATTATTGTTATATTTAGCTGCGGGCACTAACATATACATAACATAAAATTTAATTAAAATTGAGTGGAATATTATTATAATTAACATTAGATTATGTAATATAAAAACAAAAAGGAAAAGTAAGCACGCTTATTCATACAATAAATGCTTATAATGCTGCAATGACTGTGTTTTTTGAATGCTCAAAATACGCTCCTTGAGTTTATACTTAAAGGATTTAATGGAGCTCGAATTTCTAATGGGCGGAGGAAAATTGTTCCAACATTTAGATGCAGCATATCTGACACTAATTGATTCCTGATTGATTTTTTTAGTACTTTTTATATCTATCTATCTATAACTTCATGCCAAATCCCTTGCGGGGTAGGCAGAGAGAACCGAGTGCCACGTGACTTTAACATTCATTGCTCTTCTCATGCACGCTCGCCGGTTTCTAGGGCTCCTGATATCACCTTCTCATAGAACACGACCAATATGATCATGGTAGGTAAGTCTTGGGCAATAATTAATTGATTGAATAAATAATTAATTGTTTTAATAAACTATTTATTTCAAATAGTAAACTTCATAGGTGCAGGTTTCGTGGGTTCAGCTAGGAAAGCCCTGAGATCATCAATGCCTTCGCCAGTCAGCGGGGATGCTTCCAAGAGCTTAGGTGCGTTCTTGAGTTCAGTGCTAAGCCTAGCGTGCTGTAACATGAGCAACGCTTCGTTGCGCATCTGACGATACGCTGCGTCCATCTTGCTTAACACTAGAATAAACTGTAAAAAAGAATAAAATCGGAAAAAAGTGCATAGTTAATTAAGAAAAATTTAGGGACGATAGTAGAATTGCTTTTTTAATCATACGCCACGATATGTTGCAGTTACCCTAGCATATCGATACACGCAATGCAAAGGAATATCCCTAGCGTACTGATAGTCAATTGTGGTATTGCCACCTCCTCTGTCCCAGTACTTCAGCTTGGGACAAGACTTATACGTGTGTTATTCGGACCGCACATGAAGTAGTGGAGTCACTTTCAGGCTGCAGCACCTGGATACCGGCTAGGCCTTTGTGATTTGGTTCAGAGACGACCAAAGAAATGTCGAGGATAAGCTTACACGCGGTATTGATCCCTCGACTTTAAGGAGAGACTTTACCTCCTTGTTCTATCGATTGTTTCGAATTCGAATGAATGGTTGTGTTCCGAGAAGTGTGTTTATTTATTTAGTTCCCTCCAGTGATTCCATTCATTCGCGTTGCAAGGTTGCTACAGCGTGCGATGAAGGGACCCATACTCGTATCCACAGTTTCTCGGCGAGATAGACCCAGGAATGAGCACATCCGTAGTAGAAATAGACCTAACAACTTGGCTCTAAGTAGCAGTAAGTTGAAGTAGCACCGGACAGGCCACATAGATCGAAGAACCAATGGCCGTTGGAGCAGAAAGGTTCTCGAATATGACATCGAACCGGAAATAGTGCGTAGAATGGCCGCAATACGGTGAACCGACGACCTTGGAAAGATCGCAAGGAGTCAATAGACGCAAGCAGCACAGGGAGTAATCGCTGTGGGAGTTTAGGGTCAGCAACACATGAGGGACATCCCCGGTCTTACAAATATCCATACGCTACCATGACTCCTTACCCAGTTTACCATCAGGCCGGCCGTACGCTTGTTTGCTATCTTAGTGGTATAAAAAATTCTTAGATGAACATATACCTCATGTTCATGTAGCATATGTGAGAGAATGGACGTCCTTCGATTGAAAGGATGATAAATAGCTAAATAATTAGAAGGAATTTGAAAGTAGACTCATGCATATTGGTAATGATCGAATCACGACGAATCGTGCGCCGGTGACTATAATTCATAATTTGCAGTCCAACCTTCGAAGTCTTAAGGCGGGGGTCGGCGAGCAGAGTGTACAGAAGAACGGCCGCCGCTGATATCTGACAGAGATTTGATGTATCCACCACGTAGATAACCTGCAATCAGAGAGGCATAAAAAGAACTTGAAGAAGAAAGAGAGAATGTGTACATACTTTCACGTAACTGTGTAAGTGATTTCCAAACTGATTCAAACACGTAGGTAGTACTTCCCGATCGGAGTATGTGTTTGTTTGGAGTACCATGATATGCCGGGATGTCGCCTTGCTGAGACTGGTAGAGCTTTTATTGTAAATTGTATTCGATTCTAAATTAAATTGCCAGTAGTGCCAAAAAATAACAGTTCTGTACTATCCTAACAATATCTTCAAAAGGTACATAAAAATTCTCATTGTAAAAACGCTTTTTACAGAATTCGTGAATATCTGACAAACATAGATGTTGGTAGATAATTCGCAGTAGTAATCCATTGCCACCATTACATGTGAATTGGCGATTTGAAAAACGGACTATATTGGCAAGTTTCTTTCGACTTTTCTTAATAAAAATATTTCACTACAAAATATTTCACTAGAAGCATAATACATGTACCTACGTTGTTATCACAAATACGTATTATCTTGAATAAGTATTATTTAATTTTCGCGCTATAATTATCACTCAATAAATTGGTAGGTACTCAACGGGTATACACAGAACGAGTTGGGCGGGATCGGAGCGGTGACGGGAGAGGCGTCTTTATGTCTATTTTTGACGTCTGTGAGAATGACTCCTTAATATAAACCAAAATAAAAACCGTCATTTTTTTTTCAGGGATATGCTCGTCGGTCTATTATTTATATACTACTTTTTCCTACTTAGTCGTATTAGTTATCCTGTTAGAACTCGCACGGGTAGTATCAACAGAACATGTCATACATATTATTCTTATTATTTTATATTCTTCTAAATAATTTTATAATGTTTCATAACTGTTATTACGTTCTATCTGTAAAGTTCTGATTTATATTTCTACCTATCTACACGTGCAAAGTCGGAGCAGGTCGTTAGTCTAGTACATACATAGCACATAATATGTGTGACGTGATGCCGCCTCAGTGCTTTATTTATTAGATTGCTCTAAAATTTCTTTTAAAAGTTAAATATGAAGTTTCTATGACATAGACAATGGGGTCCACAGACGAGAATCTCTGAAGTATAGAACAATGTGAGAGCCCAATAGTATTTTAATGATTGTAAGCTGCGTGCCTGTCGTGTGTGCACTTAAAAAACAAATATTAAGTTACATGCAATTTGATCCAACCTGCTTTGTGTGCTTCCGCCACCAATTAGTTCATGCGGCCTAGCGCCGGCCGGCACCCACCCACTACTGTTAGTGCGTGCATCATGCCGACGCTGCCATGGCTGCTCCAGTAGTCTCTGCCTCGGCTGCTGCGGTCGTCCGCCATCTGGAACAGAATCCGCATGCCCCCTCCACCACCGTCGCTGCCACGACTGGCCTGGTCGTCGCTGCGACACGTGTTTCGCCTCTCCACGAGGCATCATCAGGCGTTGTAGACGTTAATCGTAAGAATAACATGCTACAAGTGACAAATCCATCGCAGTGCCGTCCCTTATATTGAATTGAGGGTGGGGGTGGATGGTGTGAGCGAAAAGATATTTAATAGTGGGGAGTGGTTTTCGCAGCGACGACCAGGCCAGTCGTGGCAGCGACGGTGGTGGAGGGGGCATGCGGATTCTGTTCCAGATGGCGGACGACCGCAGCAGCCGAGGCAGAGACTACTGGAGCAGCCATGGCAGCGTCGGCATGATGCACGCACTAACAGTAGTGGGTGGGTGCCGGCCGGCGCTAGGCCGCATGAACTAATTGGTGGCGGAAGCACACAAAGCAGGTTGGATCAAATTGCATGTAAGTTTGACTTTCGCAAAATAACGCCTGAATCTATTAAATATTAAGTTGATATATGCATATGGCATGGACCTAGGAACGGAGGAGTAGAGTAAGAGCCGTGATAGGGCAGCGGAAAAAGAACCGGCCTGTTGACTGAGTGGTCGCCGATTCAAATCCTGATGTGGCCTTGTACTAAATACGTGTTTTCGGAATTAACACTTGCCCGGCGGTGAAGGGAAACATCGTGAGAAAGGTGTGGTTTTCCATCTGGCTTATGGTCTGACGGCAGTTGTTGTATATAAAAATCTGTATCTTCGCCAAGTCCTTTGGCTTATGTAGCGGACCCGCCAATGAATTAGGAAACTGGATACCACTCTAGAAAGAAACATTAAATTTACAGTAAAAATCGTCTCCTGACTGACCTTTTCAATTCCGTCTAAGTAATTGCTCCACAGTGGCGCCATCTCTCCGCCGACTTCTCTCACGGATATCACTTGTTTCTTACCATTTTTATTCAAATAGTTAATGTCATAAATATTGGTCCCAATTGTCGGCACTGGACTGTACGTGTCGTCTATACTGTCAGCATCCTGTAGTTTCTTCAATAAAGTTGTTTTTCCTGAGCCCTTGGGCCCTAAACACAGCACGTTAATTTTGTTTTCTGGGTCATCCATTTTAAGGTAAAGCGGTTCGAAAGCGTTTATTTTTAGTAGTCAAATTGCCTACAAAATATATACGAGAGTCAAATAGTTTTATCAATACCGTTGCTTTAGAAACAAAATTTGAAATTATTCAAGCGCTGTAGTTTTACTATTCGATAACAGATGACACTGCTAACTAGCTTTGCGCGCTATATAGGCTTGTGACACCTGTTACAAAACTGTGATACTAATTTAATTTTTGGAAATGTATATCCTAGATATTCGATCTAATAAAAAGGCAAGGAACTCGTGTACAAGTATACGGTTTTCATATGTTTTTATTGGTTTAATTTTTATATGTGGCTTTTTATAAAGACATAAAAACTAAGGGAGTTAAAGCGTAAATAAGTAGTCTGAGTGGGGAAATTACCTCCACCTTACAGAAAACCGCGGCCATATAACAATTGTTAAGGGTTATTGTGTTCCTGCTAGTGAATGACGTTACCAGTAAGCTTTCGGAAAATTGTTGTGTGAGCAGCGGAGTTGGCAACGCGCGAGTGATTCTCCTTGTATTGCAAGCGCTCATAGGCTGAAGCAATCACTTTACTAATTATTCCCTACATATCCTTTAGCATTACTCAGGTTTCGAGTACAGAATGGTGTAAATAATGAGATATATGTGTAGAAATAAGTATATAGGTGGCGAATAATACGCTATTTACACAATGTTACCTTCCCCGATATTATTCAGTAAATAATTACTAACATATTTAATGATAAACGAGTTATTCCAAGGTCTTTAAACATTGTTAAAAATACTACATGTTTTGCTTTTGGTTTGCACGCATAAAATAATTCAGTGAAGCTCATAACTACGTTTTCTGACACTTCCAAAGGTATTAAGTATCGTCACTAGATGGCGGTATATATGAGAGAGTGTTGTTTGACACAACTTGTAACCAATTTTATATTAAATCTTTTACAACGTGTTACAACATAATCAATTTGACAATCTTAACTGACTGACTGCCTCTTGTCTATTGACACACCGAACTATTTCAACCTATTAGTAGCAAAAAGTACTTAACAACTACAATCACACGGCAATCCTGTTCACTCATCTGCTCTGGCCCTTCACCTTACCCAGTTTTCATCACAGCGTATCAATCAAGTTACGTTTTCTCTAGATTATCTTGTAAGGTCTTAAGTATTTACGGTATAGCTTACTACATTGAGAAAACTGAGTCTATTTAATGGCATCTAAGTCACCTACATCATACACATTTCGTGCTTTTCTCTTATTATTGTGATATCTGATGATCCTGTATTTTCTGAATTGATTCTTTTGCTTTCGCTTTAATTTCAGCTCTGTTTCAATTTCATCTGCATAATTCTGAACAACTTCTTCTTCAATTGACTTCAAAATTATCAAATGGCGAAATTAAAGATTATTAAGGACAGGTAGTCTGTGCTGAATTATTTCCAGATATATTTGTCAGTTACATATTCATCAATTTTATAATAAACCCTTTTACAGAGAGTATTTTTATTGTGCTTTTTGAAGACATTGTCGGGAAAGGACAGAGCTGTTTCAGGCAACTTATTATAAAATCGAATACAATTCACAAGAAAAGATTTACCAGTCCTAGCAAGCCGATGTACCGGCATACACAACTTATTTCTACTTCTAACACGGTGTAGACGATTACATTGTCGATACATGATTGATAGTGATAAATATGGCTGATAGTGACAGTGATATTGACCTCAATGAGAGCACAGATAGTAAAATGGAAGGAATTGAGAATTTTTCTAATTTCTTTTTGCATATTTTATTTTTTCCTAACCTAAAAACATAGAAATAATTATATTTAGAAATTACATTACAGTGCTTCTATTTTCTTAATGTCTCTGGGCAAACTTCGTGTTTCGTCAGTCGTCGGATAAATATTAATTTCAGTTGCATACCTAATTGTCAAACATAAGAATCTCCTCTTTTTCGAAAGTCGGTTGAAGAAGTATTTTATTTTGTATATATTTTTATTAATTTCGTTGGTATACTATACATGTTGAAAAGGAGTAAATGATATTTAACAAGGAAGTAGTTTTACAGCTTTATATAGTTCACGCGGGAATCAAAACCAAACAACAATAAAGTACTTAGTTCTGAATTCAAATTCTGATAAACGATAAATCTAATAAATTGATGGTCATGGAAATTAGCTTTCGTTTGTATTCAAAATGCGATGATTGCCGAAGTGCAATATTTACCGCCGGGTACTGTACAACATAATCAACATGACAATTTTAACTGACCGACTGCCTCTTGTCTATTGACACACCGAACTACACACATCAAAAGTGTCTAGGGATCAACATATATTTTTGCAATAACCTTTCTCCTGATTGATATTAATTAAAATTTTCTTTAAGGATTCATCAAATAAAGTGTTTTCGTTTGTCTACAGTAACGATAAACCAAGTCACCTTTGCATTAATAAAGAAATTTGCCATTTTCATAATAAAGGGATTTTTGACATTTGAACCACTAACATTAAAGTTCGAAAAAAAGACTGAAATAACAGTTTTCTTTAAAATTTTATTGGGTAACTTAAACAATTAATAATCCGTGTTTCTACCGCGAACACTAACGATGATAGAAGCTGGTTCCCGGCAACGTACTGTGGCTTTAGCTCTGAATACAAGTCAGAGTGTTATCAGTCGACTTTGGACACGTTACCGAAGCACTGGTACCGTGGCTGAGCTCCATGGAGGACGGTATCGCTGCACCACACGGAGACAAGCCCGATACATTCAAATCACAACTCGAAGAGCTCCAACAATAACCGCCATGATGTTAGCCGTGACGCTTCATCACTCTTCAGGGAACTTAATTAGCGACCAAACAGTCAGAAACCGCTTGCATGAAGTGAACCTTCATTCCCGAAGACCGCTAAGGGTACCACCTATAGCAATGCACAATCGTAGGATTCGATATCAATGGGCTCTTGAACACAGAAATTGGGCAGAAGAACAATGGCGTTTCGTGTGCTTTTCTGATGAGTCTCGTTTTGGTATGAGACCGGATACAAGACGTATACGACACTGGAGAACCCCTGGACGCCAACAGCGATTAAAATCCTGCCAGGAAGTCCATCCTTATAGTGGTGGAACCATCATGGTATGGGCGGGTATTTGGATCGGCGGAAGAACTGAGTTGATTTGGATCAGAGGCAACCTCAACGCTCAAATTTATGCTGAGACGATTGTATCAGACGTCATCGTTCCTCTACAAGTGCAAATCGGTCCCTTATTTCAGTTAATGCATGATAATGCACGACCGCACACCGCAAGAGTTGTAAGACAGACTCTCGCCGCAGCTAACATCAATGTCATGCCCTGGCCTGCTCAGTCGCCAGACTTGAACCCGATTGAGCATGCATGGGATATGCTACAGAGAAGAGCTCTGCCGAATATGGAGGGTATCCAGTCGCAAGAAGACCTTTTTTTGTTGTTGCAACGAACATGGGCGGCCATTCCACAGCGTGATTTGGATGAACTCATTTTGAGTATGCCAAACCGATGTTCTTGTGTTGTTAGTGTTCGCGGTAGAAACACGGATTATTAATTGTTTAAGTTACCCAATAAAATTTTATAGAAAACTGTTATTTCAGTCTTTTTTTCGAACTTTAATGTTAGTGGTTCAAATGTCAAAAATCCCTTTATTATGAAAATGGCAAATTTCTTTATTAATGCAAAGGTGACTTGGTTTATCGTTACTGTAGACAAACGAAAACACTTTATTTGATGAATCCTTAAAGAAAATTTTAATTAATATCAATCAGGTGAAAAGCTATTGCAAAAATATATGTTGATCCCTAGACACTTTTGATGTGTGTATTTCAACCTATTAGTGCAAAAACACTTAAAACCGCTATAATTATCCCACATATACATTACCGATAGGGCGCTCCCGTACATTTTATTAATGGAATGTAGTAAATTAAGTAACATAAAATACTATGTTCACCAATTAAACACAATCCTTTATTAATTACGGTGAATCTACGAGCATTTTACGATTACATTGTATAGGTATATTATACTATAAAAATATATTCATATATTTTAGAGAATCTGGAATAATATATTAATGTACGTATATACAAGCATGTAGTCTCAATTTTGAGTATTATCTCAAATGGCCGCAATAAATACGGCCCTCTAACATCAGTAACCGAAAACGTCGCAACAACACTAAAATATTCATTAAAAAATCTAACACAAAATTATTGCATGACCGCATCATACGTATGGGACCCACAGTGTAACAAGTAAACAAAGTTTATGAGAGAACTTCGATTGCGGACTTCGTTTCTTTTCAAGTTCACTTATTCGGTAATTGTTTCATCGATCTCCGAATAAGTGGGAGAAAATAGCACTTTAATGTCCAGACTGGAAATGAAGCCATCGATGGCCGAATAATATTGGAAGGACGAACCGCAATTTCGAAATGAAAAAGATGCCAACCCAATCTAGTTTCACTAAATAAGGTTACTAAATATTATTTCGTACTTATTCCCTCGTCCGATACAGATTAATCAAGAAAAATACATTTTACAAAATAATAGTTGCACATAAAAAAAACATACTTAAACGAACTTTTCCGTAAAAGAATTCTTTACCAGCCTTTGTGTCATTGATTGGAATCCAGATATAAAAAAAGATAAAAAATCTTTATAGGCCTATACAAGTCTTATATTTTTTTGTAATAAAATCTTATTGTATTTTATTTATTTGTTATAGTTCTTCTTTTTTTAATTTACCGATATTTCAGAAATGACAATGACGAAGAAGAAACCCGTAAAGAAACCTGCAGTATGTCTTTTCAAATTGTCATTTGCTATTATAATAATAATAAGGATTTTTTATTTACTACTCACAAGGTTATCTTACATATGAAGGTATATAAATTGTTGCGGTAAGAATCTTATATATTAGTTAAACGTTCCTTGTGAGAGTCTGGAGTCCGAACTAGGTGTAAAACCTGTACTACAGAGCTCCAGGCTCTCTCCGAGGATCTGACATAACATTGCAGCGATAGGAAATCAAAGAATAGAGTAGCGTTGTAAGGTACGTTAACAGTACAAATATTTCAAATAGTGTATATGTGATTGAGAGACGTGTATGATTGGGATGTGTGTACTTACGTGTCTGATTGTATACTTTGTGTGAATTTGTTAACAAAGTATATGGTTTTTATTGAAATAGTTATACGACTGAAGTGTGCGATTTACATCATTTGAGATATATATACATGTATTCAACTTTAACTTTTGTTCTATTTTAATATCGTTAAAACATTTTCTGTATCTTCATATGACAAGGTGAGGAGCCAGTGTATAATCCTTATTTTGCAATCAAATTTATTTAAATTAAATATCTTTATTTGTTTGTTTACTTTATTGTATAGATAGGGACCTAAAAAACAATAAAATCTCTGGGCAAATGATGTCCGGAATCCTATTTTTTGCTTACAGATGTTATGAGATTGTCGGACAAGCGTAAGTGTAGAATCAAATTTTATGTCTGCGTGTTTTTTGAGTACAGTGTTTAGTATATGTAGCTGTCGAATGGTTAATACCTCCAGTCCTTATATAAGAGTCTGGTTGGATACAAGGAGGGACGATTGTTGGATACTTTCAAGATGGCTCTTTGAGCAACTTCCAAAGATTTCAAAGAAGTTTTTGGAGAGCCACCCCATACTATGATGCAATATGAGCAGACCGATTGACAAAGAGCGAAATATACCGATTTTAATAATTTAGGTTCAACAGCATGACGAAGGTTTTTAAAAACGACCATAAGTTTGCGAACTTTACTTGTAACGGATAGAATATGTTTTCTGAAGGATAAGTGGCTATCAATTATGACACCAAGATACCTTAGGTCTGTAGTATATGCCAGCGATGAACAGCTGCAATCATTTGAACATAATAACAGTTGTGAACTTTGAGATTGAGGTTAAATTGGGGTTCTATGTTTCTAATGGAAAAATACATGTATTTAGTTTTTCAATATTTAGTGATAGTCTGTTTTGTTGTAATATGGTAGTTATCTTATTCAAACCCTCCTGGGCTGCTATTACAATAAATATATGTCAGTATTGCGAAACAATAATAATGATTTCAGTATTCTCTGACATTTCGGGGGTCCATCTAGTGAGTGGCGAGCTACCGCCTGCAGAAAGTAACTACAGATATCATAGTTATGGCAAGCGTCCGTTCCTCTTCTGCTATAGCCCGGTTCTAATCTATCTATCTCTATCTATCTATAACTTCACGCCAAATCCCTTGCGGGGTAGGCAGAGAGAGCCGAGTGCCACGTGACTCGATCCTTACATATCTCACTCGCTTCTTTAACATTCATTGCTCTTCTCATGCACGCTCGCCGGACATCACCTTCTGATAGAACACGACCAATTTGGTCATGGTAGGTAAGTCTTGGCCTTCCCCGGCTCCTACATCCTTCCACTTTTGCATTGTATATCTGCTTCGTCGTTCTTTCATCTTGCATTCTTTCTACATGTCCGAACCATCGGAGCATGCCTCTTCTTATTTTAACACCGACGCTCTCTTTCAGACCAACTCTGTTTCTAACATCATCATTGCGAATACGGTCTACAAGCCTTACGCCACAAATTTTGCGCAGCGCTCGCGTTTCGACCGCGTTTATTCTACTTTCATGCTCTTTCTGCCATACCCAGCTCTCGCTTCCATAAGTTAGCGTTGGGACCAACACTGCATTGTGTATAGCGAGTTGTGCCTTCTGGCTCAGGATTTTACTGCCAAGAAGTTTTTCCAACGCTCCATTCACACTATTCCCAGTACTCACTCGTCTTTCCACTTTTGCGGTGTACCTTCCATCCCTGCTGAAAGCGCATCCAAGATATACAAACTCATTCACTTGTTCCAACACTTCATCATCAATCGTAATCCTTACATTAGTTCTGGATTCTTCTCTTTCAAATACCATTATCTTTGTTTTCTTCGCATTCAGTAGTAAGCCTTTCTCCATACATTCGTCTTTCATCGTTGTGACCAGTGTTTGCAATTCAGATGGTGTATCTGCTAATAGCACGGCATCGTCTGCATACAGCAGACAGTTCACCACTAGGTCACCCATGCGCAATCCCACATTCGTTGACCTTATTCTCTGCAGACAACTATTGAGATACAGGATAAACAGCCTAGCAGATAGCATGCAACCCTGTTTGACACCAATTCTGACATCAAACCAGGGTGACATGCCACCATGTAGCCTCGAGTATGCACACATCTGCAAACGCGGGAATGCAGACTCAAATGTACAATTAAGCGGCCTAATTATGCTGATTTGTTTGCAATATTAGCTCTTGTATTTCTTTTTTTATTCAACACTTATTATGTAATATTTTTGGTTGCATAATGTTTTTTTATTATTATCTATCTATCTATATCTATAACTTCACGCCAAATCCTTTACGGGGTAGGCAGAGAGAACCGAGCGCCACGTGACTCGATCCTTACATACCTCACTCGCTTCTTTAACATTCATTGCTCTTCTCGTGCACGCTCGCCGGTTTCTAGGGCTCCTGACTGTATAAAAGGATCGAGTCATGTGGCGCTCGGTTCTCTCTGCCTACCTCGCAAGGAATTTGGTGTGAAGTTATAGATAGATTGTTAAGATAAAATTTTACAAATATAGATACAAAATAATTAGTCTGAAAGTAATAATTAACTTAAGGTATATGTTAAAGACGTGTCTAAGTGCCCGCGAGGGCCCAATGGAAAATAAAGAATTTTTATCTTATTTATTATTTGTTATAATTTATATATATTTTTTTATATACTACGTCAGGAGGGATACAAGCATACGGCCCACCTGATGTAAAGCGGGTACCGTAGCCTATTAACGCTTGAGATATATTAAGTATCACTCGCGCGATGCCTCCTCTGCTGCTTACACAGCAACTCCTTGGGAGCTTACTGGTGACCTCACTCACACGCAGGAACACAACAACCCTCTAGGGAGTTGTTATTTGGCTGCGGTTTTCTGTGAGGTGGAGGTACTTCCCCAGACGGGCTGCTTTGATGCGGCCTACCTCTCTTACAAATTATTTATAGGTGATATAATTACTTTGTAGGAGACTATTATAACTATGTAATAACTCGGATAAATCAAATGGAAATAGATTGAATATTATTTAATAACTAGCTACTCGACCCAGCTTCGCCCGGGTGATCCAATCGTTACCAAACTTCACAGGATCACCTGCTGGGCTAACCTGAAGATTCACTGAAAATTTCATCAAAATCTGCCCAGCCGTTTTTGAGTCCATAGAGGACATACAGACAAACATTCATATATATATATATATAGATATACTTGTTTTGTGATGACATTGTTTGATGGATAAAGTGTAGTGTTCGAGCTATATTGTAATATGTTCACTTTAGTAAGAAGAATTTAGTATGCACCATGTTATGTACAATTTATTTATTTTGTTATTTTCGAAAGAGGATGTTGCGGGTACTTACATAAATAGCACATCGATGTTGAATGTGTAATACCTACTTGAATTTCTATTATATTAAATCTGTCATTGTGTAGCACTCGCGCCGTGCACACAACCTCACATCGTGCACTTTTGCCTGATAAGGTCCAATTAGTCTGACTATGAACCGATCGTTGTGATTATTGGTAAAGATTGAAGAGTCAAAAATAAACTTTAATATAAATTATTTGACTAAATGCTAATCTATTATTTTTTTGTTTTTGGAATGTTACAGTACTTACAGTCACTGTCACTTGCCACCAATCGAAAGCATTAACGTACCCTATTAATGCGTTCATTAGTCGATTAATCGACAAAGTTTTTTATTCCTACATAACTGACATATTTAAAAAAGGACTTATTTTATGTTTATTTTAACAGCTACGCGCCTGCACTCGCGCATTCAGCTGCGATGAGCTTGGCATTTCAAGTTTCACATAAATACAAATAGCATTTAGCAGTCAGAGATAATGTAGCTAATAAAAAAATAATCCTAATCGTTGCTGCTCGTTGCTGGAACTTTTATCACCCCCTAAATCCAAGTAAACATAGAAAGTTTCAGCCTTTCGTAATATTAATGCAGGTGAAACTGGCTTCCCAATTCTTGTATGCCTCCTCTTGTATGGCTGTATGCTTGTATGCCTCCCGACGTAGCATAAAAAAAAGAGTTGTGTTTCTGTGAGTGAGTGAGATTACCAATAAGGTTCTAACGAGTGGCTGTGGGAGTGATACTTAATGTATTGCAAGCGTTCATAAGCTACGGTAATCAATATACTGCAAAAGAAATACTATCGAATGGAGACACTCGTACTTATTATAGCCCGTTAAATTAGCTCGAGACTGTAAAACGAGACCATCTTATTCGTATGTAATAAATTTATACATGGGTGAACAGGACTAACTAGTAAAATTATATGCCCATTGAACATGTCCATGTGGGCGTCTCACATTCACCAGTGGTGTCCGACAACGCCGCACGAAATCCCGCTGGCCTTAAACTTGGGTTATGTAAGGAGTCCGCGCCGAGCTCAATGCTGGTAACACTGGCCCGCTAGTGTTGTACCCACTCACTGTATCTTAAAAGTAAGTTGGCAAGTTTTTATTATTACGCTCGGGCTATACTATCGAATTATTTATTTTAATTGACATCTTTTCGAGTTTAGTAGTGTAAGTTTCCTATAATTACCTTTTTATATTTACACTATACGCCATCATTAACTTTAAGCAGCTGAAAGTGTAAATTGCGCCGTAATTTTGACAACCGCTGTTTATGGTATATGAGTAAAGAAGAATATTATAATGTGTGTTACCGGCTATGTATGTTAGTAATATGCGCACAAAATTACTTTTTCATAATGTGCTCGTTTGTTACCGAGACGTCACAAAAAAAAACATACCGATAAAGTCAAAAAATAAATATCGAAACTGCATTAGGCGCGTGGCTCCTCTCTACTCGATGAGGTTAGCAACTGTAAAGCCCGCGAATTTCGGCGCGCCGCGCTGCGTAACTAGGCCAGCGCACCCTTGACCCACTGACTCACTGCCAGCAAGCGCGCCCGCCATTGTTTTTCAACAATCAATATATAATACACCGAGCAAAATTCGCATACACTACCAATTGCGCAACTACTCATCGCGTCATCATATTGTGATTTACTTGCTTAAATTTTTCGCGCCATTTGCAAATTGAGACAGTACTTTTTCGGGACGAGAGACGCTGCGTTCTGAGTTTTGCGATAACGACATATTTTATTAAATTAATAAATATTGATGTTTTCGCGACCTTGTTTGTTTTATTCTAAATTCATGAGTGCTTTTATTTGACACTGTCTTGTTTTTATAGGCTCTTCGTCACCTTCCATATAATTTTTTAAGCCTTTGTTTTCGGTGGCAATGGCGACGACGTCGAAGCACGATCTGTCATAAGAAGATAGGATTAGTGACCTCGTGGCGATTCAAACCCAGCGAGCGATCCATTCGATCTGATCTGTTGTCCAGCTACGTGCATTAAAACAATAGAGCAATCCATGACCTTAATATTGTATAATTAGGTACTTGCTTAATAATACAATTACGACTCACACATAAATAGGCATAATTACACATAAATAGGCATAATTTTAATTAATTAATTTGTTAATGGAGGTTCAAGTTACATTTTAATGTCCTTTAGATACGAGTGAATAAATCATTTATTAGGAATAATGACTACAAAGACGGATTTTGTTTTTAATATATTTTTGTGGAAATAACCAAGTTTCGTGTAAAACAATCATCACATCATCGAAATCCTAAAGGTCACCGTCAAGGTCCCGTGTTAATAGCAGTCATAAAGATATTAAAGTACATTGAAATAAGCTTACCTACGTTTATGAATTGTAATTAACTTTATACTCCAATGCTACTTTGAGTTACTTACTCGTACTAATGCTATTAAAAAGTCCTAATTATATGCGGTAAAGTAGGTACCTATTTCAGAGGGTAAGCAAAAACTGGCCTCAAATATTTCTAGGTCGTTTCATACGGCGCGGTTTAGAACTTGCGTTTAGTTTTCGAATCAACAACTAGGTCCATGTCAACGTTTGGATACGCGCTGCGTTCATGAAAACTTAGGCAATTGTTTATTGATGATTTAATTCACAAACACTCGTATCGCTTGGCGGTAAAGTCATTCGGTATAAATTAAATAAATACAAGTACACGGGCAGTGCGTTGTGGCCGTCAAATAAAGGTCGACACGTAAAGACCGTGCCCGAATGAAACCCGCCCGGGGGCCGCGCTCTATGGTTTCTGAATTAACTGAACATAAATTTATCATTATCGCCTCGCATGTAAACGAACAATTTCTACAACATTTTGCGATGAAAGTACCGCTACTTTTTGTATAGTTGATATTTAAGCTATGAATCGAATATTACTAATACTCGTATATACAATGCTGTGTTACGTTCGAACCATTGCCGGAAGGTTTTTTATAGAAACTTTAAGAAAAGGAAGGTTTAAGTGTAAATTGAAAATTTATAAAAACATCTGACTTTCTCTGTGTTTATTGACTGAACCGAGCTTATTGAGATCATTACAGCAGCGAACTATAGTTCAGTTTGCCAGTTGTGAAGCAGTTGCTGTGGGCACATCTATTTTTAAGAACTTGTATAATCTCTTTGGTCCGCTAATTGTTCATTCCCCAACCTAAGAAGATAATCTCTGTAGAACCGTATAATATGCGACCATTTTGGCAATGTGTGAAAATTATGTCGCTGTTCACATCTAGAGGAAGAGGACCATTGTAGAAGGAGTATGACGTTGTCTTATAGAAGAACTTCTCTGAAAACTCTACTGTATCAATGGAATAATAATAATATAGTATTTATTCCCAAATGTTTCAGGAGCCCCAGGAACTGGCGAGCGTGCATGAAAACAATGTTAGAGAAGTGAGTTAAGTATGGCGCTTGGTTCTCTTTGGCTACCCCGCAAGGGACCTGGCGTGAAGATATACATACATACTTTATTCCCAATTAAACTAACATAACATAATTAGTTAATAGATTCAGGCGTTACTTTGCGAAAGTCAAATCTATATGCAATTTGATCTAACCTGCTTTGCGTGCTTCCGCCACCAATTAGTTCATGCGGCCTAGCGCCGGCCGGCACCCACCCACTACTGTTATTACTTGGTACATGCCGACGCTGCCATGGCTGCTCCGGTAGTCTCTGCCTCGGCTGCTGCGGTCGTCCGTCATCTGGAACAGAATCCGCATGCCCCCACCACCACCGTCGCTGCCACGACTGGCCTGGTCGTCGCTGCGACACGTGTTTCGCCTCTCCACGAGGCATCATCAGGCGTTGTAGACGTTAATCGTAAGAATAACATGCTACAAGTGACAAATCCATCGCAGTGCCGTCCCTTATATTGAATTGAGGGTGGGGGTGGATGGTGTGAGCGAAAAGGTATTTAATAGAACACGTATCGGCGTATAAAAACAATCGCCCAGAAAGGTCACACTTCGCCGAGCATCTTATAGACAAAGGACATAACTTATCCCCCACTAATACATATCAAATTTTACACACCATAGACAAAGGTTTAAAACTAAATATTAGGGAACAATTAGAAATTAATAAACATAAAAATTCTAAAATTACTCTCATGAACAAACAGACTGACGTAAACCATTCCCCACTATTAAAGTGGCGGTGGCGGAAGCACGCAAAGCAGGTTAGATCAAATTGCACATAACATAATTCATATGATTTAATAAATTATGCAGTTTATTTCAGTTTTAGTTTATTGGTATCCATCTCTCGATAAAGACCTGCTCCACCTGACTCCAGCGGAATCAGTTTTAGACGAGTCTTGGCCAGGCAGGATCTGCCACTCCGGTGATGTCGTCTCCAGTCGGCGTTCTCGAGGCGTACAAACGAAATAGAAGAGAGTATAGTTTTTTCTTAAAGTTCTATCTAGCAATTTATACGCCAGACCCCTTTGCGAGTAGGCAGAGAGAACCGAGTTCCAAAAGACGCGGAACTTACACACCTCGTTCGTTTCTTTAAACTTTTATAACTCATTTCACATTTTTTTAAAACACTACCAATTTGGTAGTATTTTATCACTGAGACTTGGAATTCTTCGGCTACATACTTCTACTTTCATCCTGCATTTTTTCTATATGTCCGAACCAACTGAGCATACCTTTTCTTATTTCCACACAGACACTATCTTTCAAAACAACTTTCGCTCTTACATTGTCGTTACGAACGCGGTCAACAAGCGCTACACCACATATATTGCGCGATGCACGCATCTCAACCGCGTTTATTCTACTTTCGTGCTCTCTCTGCCATACCAGCTAAGCTTAAGACTCAATACCACGAAGAAGTTGAGGATTGTCAGACCACACGTAACTTAAAGGCGATAATAATCTACAATTTTCTTGGAAGCCAATTTGAAGGTCTGGTTCATATGGTTTCCGGAACTAAACTTCGCTGACGATCGCGACGCTAAAATTCTAATAGTCTTGGTCGTGGTGTATTCAAGAATTCTGAAGATTGTACAAGTGTGGTTTTCTCAGTACAGACTTGTGTTTTGGTGGGGCTGAATTTGACCAAATTCAAGTGCCACCAGTAAGCTCTTGCAGTTTAGGAGTTGACGTGACATGACGTGTACACGTTACGTGTTTACGTCGTGAACTCCACCTAAACTGTGTGTGTGTGTCTGAGCAGGCCCTTCGCGGGCCCTTCGATTCACAATTGGAGCCGGTAGGTGGCGCTGCGATCGGATGCTCAAACAACGTCAGTAATTATGTAATTCTGCAAAAAGGTAATATGTAAAATTTATAATTTAATCAGTACCAGATTTTAATTTTAAAGTGATTAAGTTTAATGTATATATAAGCATATGCATTGAATAAAACTGAGACATTCATATAATATAATAAAGCAGTTTGTGTATAAAATAATAAGAAGAAATCTGACTGACGTATAACATTTATATAAAAATAAAACCGGCCAAGATCGAGTCCGACTCGCACACTAAAGATTCCGTACCACCTTGTAGAAACAAACGCCGGAAAAACACATTTCTTGTATAAGAGGCACATTTAGTTTTTAACTTATTTTCTATTTATCATTGGTTATTCTGTGATATGATGATATGTCTACCTATTACGGTTCAAAAGATGGACGGAGAGATAGGAACGGAATCAATATCAATAATGTTTACTAGTTTGTAGTTATACATTTTGACGTAATTATTTTGTTGAACTGTCATTGTCATGTCATTTATTATTTATATATTGATGTAAAAATTCAAACCATGACAATTGTAAATTGATAATATTCAGACGCCGAGCCGCCGGTAAGATATGGGAAGGCGCATTGTTAAGTGTAATATGAAAGATCTAATTGTACACATATCTTTTGAATAAATGATTCTAATTCTGATTCGGGTAATACACATCAATCGTGTAGTATGTCGGTAAATAAACATGTATGTCCGATCTGCTTACGCGCAGTGCAGTGCTTTCCATTATTTGGACAGTATGTACTAAGCTTCCTCTTATCTGTTCTGCAGAATTTCGATGAGCTGGATGGTGGAGTGGCTAGCATTGGAGTGGTTAACTCCATCTCATTATATGACTACAGTGGGCCAATTCTGCTAAATAACTGCAACTGCACGTTTACGCCTGTCACTTGAGTCGTGCAGGAATAGTGCAGTGCCGATAGGTGTATTCTACTAAAATTTCCTGCACTGCAACTGCGCTGGAACTGCGCGTATGTTGCACTGCAACGGCACTGCAACTACGCTGCAACTGTGCGTATCCTGCAAGTAAACTACTTAAAACCTGAAATGTTGCCATATTTCAATCTAATAAAACTGAAATTTTATTTAATGTTGACTCCTATAGTTTCACTATTGACCTTGGTTGCCGGAGTGGAGGTATTTCTAACCGAAAAGAAGCTTTACTTAGTTATATTTATCCATAAACATCTCCCAAAACAAAACAAATATAATTCACCGCCTCAGAATATTAATTTCACTTCGCAAAAGTTGCTCAAGAGTAACGTTAACAAAACTGCAAGTAAACTCCTTCAAAACATCTGTCACCGCTATACAAATGTCAAAACAATTTATTAGAATACGATTATATTGCCGGAACCGTGCAGTTGCAGTGCAGGTTTTTTAACAGAATAGCGATTCATTTACTGCAACATTCCTGCAACGTCGCTGCTGTCAGATCGTTTAACAGAATACCAAAACGTCAAAATGTAGGCATTTTGACACACGCCGCGCTGCAGTGCAGTTGCAGTTTTTTAGTAGAATCGGCCCACTGGGCGGGCCAGTGACGTAGCGAGCTTCGCCGAAATAGCCACCACCCATTTAATATGAAGCCACGAAATCATACATGGGTTTGTATAATACCTAAATTGACGAGATCAGTAATGTACAGGATCTATATTGTGCACCACATGATTCAGTCCCTACTCACCTTCCTGTGATTCCTCTTTAACATGTATAGCTCTTTATTTGCTCGGTGGGTTTCAGGGCGCACATAGTCAATTTACCACCAACTCTCGAGAGTTCGGTTCCCATGCAAGACAAATATATGTGTGCATGAATATGTATCTATGTGTTGCTTTGGGTGTTATTAAGACAGCTAGGAATGTTAAAGTAAGGACCTTGGCCTTACGGCGCTCAGTCCTCTCTGCCTACCCCGCAAGGGATCGGGCGTAAGGACATAAATAGAGAGTAGGATGCATCAAAGCAGGGGAAGTACTATCATCTTATTTATTTATTATTTGGAACACCAACAGCTTTTTAAATCATATTACATTAAAATATTGATTTTGAGAGAATTCGATGGTGTCTTTGCGCGTGTCATTCTAACCAAACACGCGGGTTAAGCAACGTCGACCGCAGCTTGTTTATGGATAGGTTTATCTATCTCGAGTTTCTCCGCACGTTAAGCCGTCGGTCGGTCCTGGCTGTTGTCGATAGATGACAATCGTTAAGCTAAATCAGTGGGCCTCGGGCGGCTTGAAAACACCGGTTTCTCCACCATTCGAGCAGCGTGGTGGAGTAAGCTCTAACTAAACCCTTTCGGTTGAAGGGAGACCCGTATCCCTGCAGTGGGATGATTAAGGGTTGACATAGTGGTGGTGGCGGGACATTAAAATGTCATAAACAACAGAGAGCCAATAACAAGTTTTCACTCAGATTAGAGTATATGTATACTTACACATAACACGGACATAAATAATACATAAGATAATAACATTTTTTTTGTCAACTGTTACTCGATCTACCGAGTATATAAGATTTACATTCCCTGGAGGGTTGTTGTGCTCCTGCGAGTGAGTGAGGTTACCAGTAAGCTTCTAAGAAGTTGCTGTGTTAGCTAGGTTGAAAACGTGCCGGTCAAAGTACCTGTATTCCAAAGGAAAGGCTACGGTAACCACTTTACATCTGGTGGGCCGCATGCTTGCATGTCGACGTTGTATAAAAAAGTCTGCGTTAAGAGGGCGTACAAAGCTAAGTGGCGCAATCATTTTCTTTTTATAACGCTGAATAAAAGACCAATTCCAAAAAACGCTCAATACTGAAGAACCATATTTTTGTTTTTTTGAAACATATCTTGTATTTATTATCTATGTACAAGTAACCAAAATTTTAATCATTGCTTATTGTGGCCACTTATAGCAATAATCAAAATTATGACTAATTGAACATAAATAATAAATATAGAATATGTCTAAAAAAGAAACAAAAATATATTTCTTCAGTGCCTGTATTGAGCGTTTTTTTTTGGAATTAGTCTTAAATCCAGCGTTTTTAATAAAAACAAAATGAGGGCGCTACTTAGCTTTATGCCCCCCTCTTAAGCAGCTTGACCCGAATCGCGCAAAACGCCTAATGTCTTTATTGCAAACTTTTTTGGCGATTTCTTTTCGAAGCGTTCTTCAATAAAAAGCCTTTTGTTGGTATGCCTCTCGAGGTTTCAAGGAAAATGCTGTATATTTTTGCAACAGTTACACTTCAATGTCGCGCTGGAGTCACGTGATTGGAGCTCGCGATGGACCATCGTGCTGTGTTTCATTTTCAGCAGAAGAGACACCTCCAATGTCCTTTTAAACCTTTTATTTGTCTATCTATCTATCTGTCCCTAACTTCGCGCCAAATTCCTTGCCGGGTAGTCAGAGGAAACCGAGCGCCACGTGACTCGACCCTTACGCACCTCACTCGCTTCTTTAGCATTCATTGCTCTTATCATGTACGCTCGCCGGTTTCTAAGGCTCCTGACATCACCTTCCGGTAGAACACGATAAATTTGTGGCATAACGCTTGCTGACTGCGTTTGTAATGAAGACGTGAGAGAAAGAGTTGGTCTGAAAGAGAGTGTCGGTGTTAAGATAAGAAAGGGCATGCTCCGTTGGTTCGGGCATGTAGAAAGATGAAAGAATGACGAAGCAGATATACAATGCAAAAGTGGAAGGATGTAGGAGCCGAGAAAGGCCGAGACTAACCTACCATGACCAAATTGGCCGTGTTTTATCAGAAGGTGATGTCAGGAGCCCCGGGAATCGGCGAGCGTGCATGAAATGAGCTATGAATATCACAGAAGCGAGTGAAGTATGTAAGGACCGCGTCTTATGGCGCTCGGTTCTCTCTGCCTACCCCGCAAGGGACTTGGCGCGAAGATATACATACATACGATAAATTCGGTCATGGTAGTTAAGTCTTTGCCTTCCTCGGTGCCTACATCCTTCCACTGTTGCGTTGTTTATCTGTTTCGTAATTCTTTCCACATGTCCGAACCAACGGAGCATGCCTCTTCTTATTTTAACCTCAGCTAGGTTAGGTTAGTGACGCGAAAGTTCCAATTGAGGCGATACCGTGTTGCTGTGTAGAATGCGCACGAATGCGTGGTTACATTGGCCATAGCCACGCGAACTAGCATGTATTGTATTACATATATTTACCTGCAAAGCGAAGCTAAGTGGCGAGCGATTAGCAACGTCTACTTTATCACCAAGAGTCGTGGGTTCGATTCTTACACAAGTAATACATGCATGATCACATCTCCATGGCTTGGTCTAGTTGTCTATGTATTGTAAGTTTGATACATACGTTATATTTATGTATGTAAAGAGCATTGAATAAATAAAAGATGGTATTTCCTTTGCAAGGTATGCAGACAGAACCGAACAGAAGATAACTCGGTTCTTACGCGCCTTACTCGCTTTTTTTAATATTCATAACTCTTCTCGTGTACGCTTGCCGGTTTAAGATCTCCTGAAATCATCTTCTATGTTTTCTTTCCCTCCGTCCGGTTTGGTAACTAAACTTTCGTAACCAGTTACAAGAGAAGATTTCTTTCGCTGTTTGGTAACTAGTTGTGAGAGAAGCAAATCCACCTCAGTGAAGGCCACGGCCAAATAACAACCATATGAGTTTTTGTGTATATGAGCAGGAATTAAGCTTACAATAAGTTCTTGAGGCACGCAGCATGCGTTAGCAGTAGGAGCAGCAAAGACACTCCTTGTATTTGCAAGCCTTCAAATGCTACGGTGGGAGATGACTAGGATGGGGATACCATGGAAATTAAAAAAAAATTGACATAAGAAAGTGATCGTAATTAATTGAAAGTAAAATTTTAACATTAAATTACATGACAATAATGAATAACAATCTATCCCGTTTCCTAATCGATTAGGATTGGCGTGGTCCACGTTAGAATTTTGCAAAAATACTGCCGTCAGACCGCCTTGACCCAGAGGGAAAGCCTGACTTTTCTTAGGTTAGGTCACACGTCTTTCTAAATATACATATAATTACTTGGACGTGCGAGTTTCCTCACGATGTTTTCCTTCACCGCCGAGCAAGGGATAAATTACAAACATGTACATAAATTAACAAACCTACATCAGGATTCGCACCGGGATATTAGGCCTGTTCTCTATCCACTGAACTATCACTGCTAGATCGTAGCCTATAAACGCTGGCTATATAAGTAGAGAAGTTATCACCAATGCTATTGCGTCACCCCGTTCCCCTGGGGTGATCGCTTCAGATGAAGCCTTTGTAGCCCTCCCGGCTAAAGGCAGTCCCAGGGGGTGTTTTAGTCGGTGGAAATCCGACATAATCAGTTCGTTCGCACGAAATGGTATCTTTAAAAGATTTCACCTCCTCCCTCCCGTTTTCCGGAGGGTGCCCCTCACGGAGGAATGACCAATGCACACCCGGGTGTGGGTTGGTCCTTCCTTTGTGGGTCTTCAACTTTCTTGGGCGAAAAAAAAAAAAAAAAAAAAACACCAATGCTAGTACAGCATCAGTCGCGTGAGTAATCCCACTCGCAGGTGTTACAACGTGATCGAGCTATTGTCTGGTGACCTTACTCACTCGGAGAACAACAACATATTAGTGGAGCGTTGTTTGATTTCCATTTGCTGCAAAGTGCAACGTAAGTGTCTCACCACGATCTTTGCAGCCGAAGCAAAAGCTAAAAAGAGAAGCAAAACTGCAGACATTTTTTTATACAATGTCTGGAGGCATACAGCATACGGCCCACCTTTTTTTTTTTTTTTGTGACGCGGGGAAAATTGCGTTACGCACACCACCGGTGCCTGGGTGGCCTGGGTGGTAGTGTGGGACTCCCCGTCGGCTGTCCGACGGTATACCCACTAAACGACCCCGCGAAATGCCATCGGCCGCGTTTGTGTGGTGCACCGGATCTGTCAGCATCAGGGCACCACTGCGACTGGCCAGCCCCTTAAAAGGGGCCGCACTTCTTCAATCTAGGGACCGTCCCGGCAAATTGGGCCGCCCCTCCGGCGGCTATATTTATATAGCTGTGTTCCGGTTTGAAGGGTGAGATATGGCAGAGAAATTACTGGGTGCTGTGACGAAACATCCTTAGGTCACAAGATTGACAGCGGGCGAGTAACATCGTGGTGTTGCGAGCGTCAATAGGCTGCGGTGAGCGCTTACCATTTAATGCCGGCCGCATGCATGTTTGCCAATCTAGTTTGATAAAAAAAAACATTACAACACCGGGGAACAATGAAGTGGCTATTTGTCACCGCCTCTATCAACGCAAAACAGCCTGTGATACTCGTTATATTGGAAAGATCAATACGGATCCTAAACAAGAAGATATCAGGTCTTCGCGATCCGTACAATATTACTATGTTAATTACACAAATAGGTAAACCACACACTATTAGAAAACTGTTAATTTTTCTAGCAATAAAAGATTGCTAAGCTATTCAAACCAGCGACAGAAATAACCCGAAGAATATAAAGAATGTATTGTTTGACTTGAGCGTACAATCTGTTTAACTGTACACTACCCCTGTCATAGAATTCTTATGATAGAATGTCCTACGATAGAGTTCTTGGAAAAGAAACACGCGAAATTTCTCGACGACGGAATCATAATTTGTCGCGTAACACTTGCGTGTTGGTTTGAAACAGAACAGCAGTGTTAAAATAAGGAGAGGCGTACTCCTTTAGTTTGGGCATGTAGAAAGAATGTAGGACGAAAGAATTACGAAACAGATATACAACGTAAGAGTAGAAGAAGCCGAGGAAGGCCATGACTTATCTGCTTTAAAAAATTGGTTGTATTTTCTCAGAAGGTAATTTCAGCAGCCATAAGACACAGGCGAGTAGGCATGAAAGAAGCCTTTCTTCTTCTTATTCAGTTTCTTAATCCACTAGGATTGACGGGGTCCGCTACCTAAGCCTAAGGATATAGCGCAGATACTGATTTTTACATGGACCGACTGCAGTTAGACCTCCACAAACCAGAGGGAAAACCGGACTTTTCTTCGTTCCGCGCGCGTATTACCGCGATGTTTTTTCTTCACCGCCTGCACGGCGTGTGATAAGTACATGAATTTCGTGAAGACTAGTTCAGTGGTACCAGGATACGAAGCCGGGACCGTCGGATAATGGGACGGTTGTTCATCTACTGAGCCGACGGTGAGGTGTGTAAGTACCAAGCCATGTGACGCTTAGTTCCTCTTATCAATGAACGAAATTAGGTAGTCAACAGACTGTATACATGACATCAATTTCCAACTTCAAGTTGACGTATGAAAAAAAATATATAGTGGTTGCTTTCGTAGATAACTGCGTTTACACAAAAAGTATATTAACAGATGTGTCCACAACTGTCCTGCTTTAACAGCTGCATCCTTCGACATGCATGCAGGTGGCGCAGCATCGAGGCGAGTGGCTCTCTGGACGTGAGGCCTTTGTCCAGCAGTTGACGTAAACGGGGGATATGATGATGATAATCCTTCAGCAACGACGACCTGTTTACAATCACCATTTGGATACCCCCACAGTAATTTCAAAGACGATTCTAGTACATAACGCAGCTGGAAATATCTGACTAGTATTCTAGAAAGCACTATCACTTCAGCTTGGAGAAGAACTTACGAATGAAAACTGACGAACTCGACGGCCCAGTACTTAGTAACGCTTCTTTGACACTAACGTTTGTGGGTTCGATTCCCACACAGGACAAACATTTGTATGCATGAACAGTCCGTTTGTCTTGGTATGGGTGCTTTTAATAGAGTGATAGGGCGCATGAAAGAAGCCCGTCTAGGAAAGTATCTCCTTCTCACAGAAAATCGCAGCGAAATAACAACTCCCTAGAGGGTTGATGTGTTCCTGCGTGTAAGTGAGGTCACTAGTGAGCTCCTATAGAGTTGTAGAGTTAGCAGCAGAGGTAACATCGCGCGATTGATATTTAATGTATTACAAGTGTTGATAAGCTACAGAACCGCTTTACATCAGGTGGGCTGTATGCTTGTTGTTTGCCGACGTCGTATAAAAAGCTCCGGACAAATTACACAGCGCCATCTAGCCGCAGTTTATACGGAGCTTGTGCTAGACAACTGATAAATACTTTACAAAATTAACTGATGAATACTGTATATACTTTTATGTATCATAAGTATAAAATTACAAAAAATATGTATTTATGTAATCTATTTGATTTAAATGAGAATTTTTAATTCAGAATTTTCTTTTAGTGTGATCAACTTTTTTGAATTTAGATTTATTTTTGATTTTAGTGTAATTCAACATCGACTGAGAGCAGTGATATCCCAGTAGATAAAGAACCAGCCTGTTAACAGTCCCTAGTTCGAACCTGGCATGCATATATCACTAAACTAGTGTTTTCGGAGTTATGTGCATGAAGTACATATTTGTGATAATCATTTGATCGGCGGTGAAGAAAAACATCGTGAGGAAACACGCATTCCAAAACACGTGTGACCTACCTTAAGAAAGTTCTGGGTTTTCCCGTAGGTTGTAGAGATCCGACGACGAGCCACTCCATGTCAAAATCAGTGACGCCGAATCCTTAGGAGTAGGCAGCGGACACCGCCAGTCCCAGCAGATTAGGAAACCTAATAACGCTAGCAAGAAAAATAAGACATGATGATACATAGAAAGCAACCAGACATTTGTGTCATGACTTTTGTTGCTGACATGTCTGTTTGTCTTATGCGGGAATCGAACCCACAACCGCTAGTGTTAAAGTAGTAATTGCTAACCAATCGGCCTCTGGGCTCAAATTGTAGAATTGACAACGTTGAAGGAAATAAAAATTAAAACCTAAAAATGTCTACCAAAATTTTAATTACAAAAGCCAATCCCGCAATTTTGCCTTGAATCGTGGTCGATTAATGACGATGATGTGATTACAGCATTTCCATCATAATTTTTTGTCTATCCCGCAACGGACCTGGCGTGAAGATATAGATGACACTCATTATTTCATTTCATTACATTAATAATTTTAATATAATTGTTGCGTGCATTGCGTTGCGTGTTGCAAGTTCTTACTTACAATTTAAATGAGGCTATTTTAACGAGTCTTACTTTTATAAATAATATTTAGAAAAGCGTTTATTTGAATTAAAACGAATATACCAATTTTGTACGTTCGACAGTTCTTAGGACTCCTAGCATCACTTTTCTAATAAAACAGGACCGACATAGTGTCGGTCATATTTTATCAGAAAGCGTGCGTGTGGCAGGAATCGGGTTGTGGTTTTAGGAGACGTTACAAAATAGTTGTTTCCCAATGTAGAACGTAATAAGTTTGAAAAATCTTTCATGTACAGGCTTCAAGCGAGTTTTAAGTTACGTGACGTGGTGTGTCGACGTCGCGTCGTCGTCACTGTCTCGCTGCGTGTAAACGCGCCGCGCCCGCCAGCCCACCATCGCGCCACTGCCCGCCGGGGCCACTGTCACTTTTCGCGCGCAGTGAAAGGAATTTTATCGAAATTTTAAGGCTGCAGCTTTCTTGCTGTTTAGCCACAGAACATTTTCCAATGTTAATTTGTATTTGATAAATGACAACAAAGCCAATAGAACTCCAACGAGTAATCAAGCAACAGCCGAGGCTGATTCCCGCGCTTTTGACGAGTGACACTGTTATTATTTGATTTTTTCGTTTCAATATAATTTAAATTTTGTACTTCAATTTTAACAGAAATTGGTAACATGTGCTAAACTTATAGTGTAAATAATAAATTCAAATATGACACGTTTTTGGAAGACATGAAAAATGCCATAAAGATAACCTTTAAAATTAACTATCGTTTGTGGTATTTAAACTTGAAGATTAAAGTCAGAGAACTTTTTCCAAGCAATTTTTCAGCAGATTTCTTGAAGCTGGAAATTTTTTGAAACGGTTTCAAAATGGGGACGTTTGTTGTATGGGCTAATATTCCATTGCCGTTACCGTAGGTTGTAAACGCTTTAAGACAAGTGTTGCATATCTGTTGCCGCACCTGCCACTATCGTTATTTTGTCGGGAGGAGATACTCATAATTCCCAGTCGACCACTCCTATTTTTATATCTTTAAACACATTACATATTTAATTACATGTTGTACGTTGTTTATCCTTCTGTTTTTGCCAGTGAGTCGGCATTTTCAAATCATCATTCCATGTGTATTACATATATTGCCAGAATCCAGACCCTTTGATCTGAACAAACATAGCAATAAAATAGAAAATAGATTTTGAAACGAACAATACATAATAGATTCGGTTACTAGATGTTAAAAATCCAAATACTGCCTAACAGTTCTCGATATAGCCGGGAATTGATAAAATATTCAGGGACGCAAACTGAACCCCGTTTATGTTTTCGCTTAAATACAGTTCTTGTTGTAAGTCAATCAACAGGCCAAAAGGTCATAAAACGTATAGATTATCTTTTTGAAAGTATGTGGTACTTTAACCCTTCGAAACCCGGGTAGTGACATTATTTGTGCTTGTATTTATACATATATGTATCTTCATATTTGTAATCGTATATATTAATCGTTTGTTTTTTTATCTTGATCGTGATTCTTTGCACTTTTTTTATATATAACGTCGGGGTCATACAAATACAAGCATAAGGCCCACCTGGTGTAAAATGGTTACCGTAGTCTATGAACGCTTGTAATATACATTAAGCAACTCCTTGGGAGCTTACTGGTGGCCTCGCTCACACGCAGGAACACAACAACCCTCTAGAGAGTTGTTATTTGGCCACAGTTTTCTATGAGGTGGAGGTACTTCCCCAGATGAGCTACTTTTATGCGCCCTACGTCTCTTAAAACATCCATACGTCTCTTAAGACAGTCATGTTCATTCACACACATGTTTGTTTTGTGTGGGACTGGAAATCGAACCCACGAGCGTTGGTGTCAAAGTCGCGTCATTCACCGAGCTCGTCTCACTCTCAAAGGTCGACTGGTAGAGAATGCAACTAGCATTAAATCTGCCTATTGTATCAAAATGTTATAATCAATATTTTTTTAAATAAAGTACTTAATTAAATAAATCGCCTTCACAACAACTCAAAGTGTAATCAAACTTTAAGAAATAATCTTACAATTTTAAAATAACAATATTACGTTATGCTATGCATCATCGGCACCGGTAACAAGGGTGACGCGTAAATGACTCTTCAACATTTTCAAGGGGCAAAACCAACTCAACCTGCAGATGGTGCAGCCGACTAGCTAACGAGATTCTGAGGGGAGAGAGGTAGAGGACAAACTGCCTGACTGACACTACCTCCACCTTCCTGGCTTACTATAAACATACCCAGTAGTAACCACGGGCCGTATGCAGTTGTGGTATGAGAAAACGAAGAATTTACAAAGAGTACATTTTGACGAGCTCGGTGGCGCAGTGGTGGAACACGCTGTTACGCTACTTTGACACCAATGCTCGTGGGTTCGATTCCCACACAGTACAAACATTTGTGTGCATGAACATGTCTGTTTGTCTTGGCCTGGGTATTTTCTATGTATAATAAGTATGTATTTACAAAAAAAAAAATGTATTTACGTATGTTTATCAGTTGTCTAGTACCCATAACACAAGCTTCGCTTACATTGGGGCTGGATGGCGCTGTGTAATTTGTCCGACAATATTTATTATTTATTATTTTGTTTTTTATACAACGTCGGGATGCATACAAGCATACCCACTTGATGTAAAGCGGTTACCGTAGCCTATGAACGCTTGTAACACATTAAGTATCACTCGCGCGATGTCATCTCTGGTGCTAACACAGCAACTACTTAAGAGCTTATTGGTGACATCACTCGCACGCAGGAACATAACAACTCTCCAGGGAAATTGTTATTTAACTAACTGACTGTGGTTTTCTGTGAGGCGGAGATACTTTCCAGCCTTTGGTGCGCCCTACCTCTCTTAAAACTTATACTCCTCGCGCAGAATGTACATATTCCTTATAATATCAATTTGCAACTTGCAGAGACTTGTAATTAGCATAGGCTTTCTTATAAATTATTGTGAATTTATTATTACAAGATATACACATGCGTACAAAAATAAACTGACTAATTACTATATATTATAGCACATTGTATATTGTTCTTAAATATTGGCCAGAGTCAAAACAACGATTAAAGATTTTACGACGTTTAAACAATATTTGTTATGCTAGATTTAAAAAAAAATGTATAAGTAGCCCATGTTTTTCTTCAAACTAAATATTTAATAAATTTCATCGCAATCAGTTCAGGCAATTAATTCTAAAAGGTAACAAATAGTTAGGCAGTTATATTATTATATTCGTGTGAATATATCCTCTTAAATTTCAATAAAAAATAATTAACTTATGTACATCAAAACAGCTCTATAGGAGAAGTAAATAACAACTGCCTGAAGGGTTGTTGTGTCCTTGCGAGTGACTGAGGTTACCAGTAACTCCTGAGGAGTTGCTGTATTATTAGCAGGAGTGGCACGGTGATACAGAAAGTATCACTTATCAGTATTGCAAGCGTCCGTAAGTCACGGTAACCAGTTTACATCAGGCGGGCCGCATGCTTGTAAACCTCCCGACGTTGTATAAAAAAATATTGCTAGTTGCAAGTAAAATCGCATAACACAAAACTAGATGTTTATGTTCTGTTAATTTCCTAGGTCAAGTGTCAAGTCATCACATCCCGTCCCGCCGTATGACGCACGAATTGGATACCAGGACAGCATAAATTAAAACTAATATGCATATTTTAGTCCAACACTAATGCATATTTCACTTAACGACTTTCAATTTCGTTGTCTATGGTCGTATTTTATGTCCATAGAGACGCGGCTCGCTGTACATTAAATTTTGCTGTACAATTGAACAATAAAATACTATTTACCGCCGATCAAAACACGCAATGGTTACATTAATTAGACACATTTTTTATAACAATCATTAATGACCAGCGCTGCAGTGTCTCTCTGTCTATTGTTACATTTTTTATATTTTCGTCTCGCTCGGATGTCGGTGCGTCTAGCAGTGTTATCGCGCGAAAGTTGCAGGTCGCGTGCGCGCCGGTGAAAGAGTCGATGACCTGCGCATGGGAGCAACGAACGTCTTTGCGCTGGTGCATTGTGCCGAACACAACCCCCGCCGCCGCGCCGCCGCGCCCCGCGCCCACAGCACGCACCACTCATATATGGAGTGGTATGTACACCCCTGAAAGAAGTGTTCATAATTGCACTGAAGTTAGTCCAGTCTTTGAATTCTAACGTAGATTTGAATAACGTGATAGAATAATTCGACATATCTAATGGCGGAGCGCGCGCGGATTTTCGTTAGGGCTGACAACTTACGAAAATAATATACTGAACTTATTTAGAGATTTTTTTTGAACCGTTAGTCATGAAAGTCAAGTACGATCTGCCTTAATCGTGTACTGAACGTAATTTGCAAATGGAGCAGAGTTCCTTATTAGTATCGTGTTTTGATACATTATTTATTATTACACTAGCTGTGCCCGCGACTTCGTCCGCGCGGAATAGTTTTTTTTTATTATTTATTTTTATATTAATAAAAATAAATAAAATTTCTAAAATAAAGGTAGCCTAAGTTACTCCTTATTACATCAGCTATCTGCCAGTGAAAGTCCCGTCAAAATCGGTCCAGCCATTTCAGAGATTAGGAACAAACAGACAGACGGACAGACAGACAAAAATTGTAAAAATATTCATTTTGGTATATGTACCGTGTATATATCCATATGCATTTAGTAAAAAGCGGTTATTTTAATATTACAAACAGACACTCCAATTTTATTTATCTGTATAGAAGAGTTCCTTATTAGTATCGTGTTTTGATACATTATTTATTATTACATAAGGACGTTTAAAGCTATTTGTTACGGTTTTTCTAGTAACGAAGGTATTTTGAAAATAATTCTCGAATTATTAGAAGCTGGACTACTACCCCTACATTTTCCTAGAAGTTGACTATTAGCGATCGCACACGGACTACCTAGTCACAGAATGCAACTGAAAATGTATTATGAGCTTGTTTTCTGTAGACGTCAGATTTTAAATTGACAAAAATATATGGGTTCCGTAATAATATAAACTTTGGTAGTACTGCCTTTAAAAGTCCTCGTTTTTGTTGTCGTAATTTTTCTAGAATAAAGCCTCAACAAAAACGTTAATTGAATCCACGTCAAAAATACCGAGACAAAGTCATCACGTAAACGGATATGCTCAAGGACACGTAGGTTCAGCTGAAGATATACAATGTGTCGTGCGTTAAGCCGTCGGTCCCGGCTGTTGTCGATAGATGACAGTCGTTAAGCTAAGTCAGTGGCCAATCTGCA
Organism: Pyralis farinalis; assembly: GCA_947507595.1. Classification (NCBI taxonomy): domain Eukaryota; kingdom Metazoa; phylum Arthropoda; class Insecta; order Lepidoptera; family Pyralidae; genus Pyralis; species Pyralis farinalis. The sequence goes on along the minus strand of OX382261.1, from coordinate 1,672,913 downwards.
TTTGAGCAGCGTGGTGGAGTATGCTCTAAACCCCTTCGGTTGAAGGGAGACCCGTATCCCTGCAGTGGGATGAGTATGGGTTGATGTGGTGGCTTAATTATGAGCAGTTACCATCAATGGATGCTTGTAAGCTGTAAAAGACCCTTTACACTTTTCTTTAAGAACTACATGCTAAGATTTATGATAAAGAAAGGAGCTACAAATATTACTGACGTGAGTGAAGTTTGTATGGATAGTGTCTTGTGGCAATCGCGTCGCCCTGCCTACCCAGCAAGGGACTTTTCATAAACATATAGATTCATGCGTTTTTTAAATGCATCTTTTTTATACAACGACGGGACGCTTACGGTCCATCTGATGTAAAGCGGTTACCATAGTCTATAAACGCTTGCAATACATTTAGTATAACTCTCGCGATGCCACCACTGTTGCTAACACAGCAACTTCTGAGGAACTTACTGGTAACCTCACTCACACGTAAGAACACCAAGACAAATAAACCTATTCATGCACACAAAGGTTAGCCCTGTATGGGAAACAAACTCAGGAGCGTTGCTGTCGTAGTATCGGTGTTAACCACAGGGCCAACGAGCTCGTCGAAGCATCTCCAAGAATATTATTTTTTGAAAACTTTGTTGTTCTTCGATCCAAGCTTTTAAGGAAGCGTTGTATTGCATTTTGTATCGATAACGTGCGAGTGATATGTGCTACCAATGAACTGTGATCTGCAGTGTTTGCTTTCGCCCAGATGAGTCGCTTGTTTGTTTGCCATGTAAGGAGTATAAAAAATGGAAGCGACAACTCAGAAGCCATACGTCTTGTACGTTGTAAGTTGCTATAGACTACGGTAATCACTTTCTATCAGGTGGGCCGTAGATGAGCTTAGTTTCTGCGGAAATGCGAAACCATGAATAAAAAAATAAAATAAAAAGTGAAATCGATTTCATTGCGACACGTTTATCGTCACTGCATCGACTTCAATGAAGTCAGTCTCTTATTGGTTAGTGTAGATAATTAGGCGCTAAAACACAACGCGTTCTGTGAGCGCCGGTTTTGGTTTGCTTATAAAGGTAATGAATTTGCTCAAACTCATTTATTGCATAGTTATAGGTAATTTACATAATAAGATCTCTAATGAAAAAAATCTCCTGTCACACCATTACAACTGTAGAGGTATCTACAGACATACAACCCGAAAGAGAAATAACGTAGGAGCCGATGAAAGGCTAAAACTCACCTACTATGACCATATTCGCAATGTTTTATCAGAAGGTGAGATCAGGAGCCCTAAAAACCGACGAGCGTATATGAAAGTAACTATAGATCTTCAAGATCCGCAGCTTTTTTCATACATGACGAGCTTGGTGGCGCAGCGGTTAATAACGCGACTTTGTCACCGTCGCTCGTGGATTCGATTCCGACACAAGACAAACATTTGTGTGCATGAACATGTTTGTTTATCCTGGTCAGGGTCGTTTTAAGAGAGGTAGCGCGCATCAAAGCAGCCCGTCTGGGGAAGTACCTCCACCTCACAGAAAACCGCAACCAAATAACAACTCCCTAGAGGGTTGTCGAGTTCCTGTGCGTGAGTGAGGGCACCTGTAAGCTCCTAAGGAGTTGTTGTGTTAACAGCAGAGGTGTCATCGCGCGAGTGATGTTTAATGAATTACAAGCGTTCAAACGCTACGGAAACCGCTTTCCATCAGATGTACTTGTAAGCCTCACGATGTTGGAGAAAAATAAGATGCGAGTCATGTATTTAAGTATGTACGAGTTATGTGGCTCTCCCTGCCTACTCCGCAAGGTACTAAATACAAGGAACATATAGTGCGATAGATAGGTACCTACTAGGCAACATCTGTAAACAGCGATAGCTCAGTGGAGAAAAACTGGCCTATTGATCTACTCGTCCCCGGTTCGAGTCTTGGCGTCGGCTTGCATCACTAAATGTTTACGTATTTATGTACATATTCATAATTATCACTTGCTCGGTGAAGGAAAACATCTCGAGCAAACCCCGCACTTCCAAGAAATTATATTTTGAAAGACGTGTGACCTAATCTAAGCCAGACCTTGGCTTTCTTTATGGGTTGAAGAGGCATGACGACGGAATTCAGCATCTTTGCCAAATTCTTAGGCGGACCTCGTCAACCCTAATTAGATAAGGAAACGGGGTAACGCTAGCAAGAAGAAGATCGAACCAGACGAGTGACACAGACGACCTTGTACAAAATCCTTTCACTTAACGGAGAAAAAATCCAAAGTGTCAATGCAACTGCAATCCACTCTATATGATATAATCTAATGCATTAGACGCACACACACGTGCGGTGCAGACTTCACTCGCACACGCGCGCGCTTCTAATGGACGGTAAAGGCATGTGTACACTGCAGGTTTATCTAGCCGTTTTACTACTTTCGATACAAGCATACGACCGACCGTAGGCTATAAAGGATTGATTAATTAATACATTATATCAATCAATCAATCAATAATATTTATTTGCGCAAAAATGTAGGTACATAATAAGGTGACATTTGAACAATTTCCCGTGTACATTTTGCCTTTTGTAAAGGCATGCACATTATAAAAGAAACTAAATACTGCTATTAGTCTGAAATTGTTGTCACATATTAACCCTTCGAAACCCGGGTGGTCATATATGACCGCGAAATGTATGGGAAAACGTATATAACGGGTTCTGACTGCTATACATTATAATGTCCAATATAAATCAAAGAATGTCATTTAAATAGCCATTAATTGAATAATAACATTTCTGCGATAAAATTAAATACAATTTTTGCTTAAATTCACTTACAGTCAATTCTTTGATATTTTTTGGTAGCTTATTATATATTTCAGGAGCCATTCCAAATACGCTCCCGCTGGACATAGTAGTATATATTGAGAACGTAAGACGTAACGTAACGTAAGTAAGTGCCCGCGAGGGTCTAATGGCAAATAAATATTTTTATCTTTATCGCGATACAGAAATCGTTCGCGCGTTGCAAGGAGCTTCCTTGCAACCCAATGTTTTTGTAAGAATCCAACAACGTACGCTACATTAATGATTTTTGTACAACGTCGGGTGTCATAGAAGCATACGACCTATCTGATTTAAGCGGTTACTATAACCTATGAAAATGCTTGTAATACATTAAGCGTTACTCGCCCGATGCCACCTCCGCTGTAACACCAACTCCTTGGAAGTTTAATCTCTCAGGAACTCGCAGGAACACAACAATCTTCACAGGCAGTTAGATAACGAAGTCGGGGGATAGAGTTTGGTGTTGTTGCTACATATCTATCGTTTACATCCAACATTTAGTTACACCACTTGATAATCAAAGTATTTGTTATGCTACGTGAGGACTGTGACGCATTGTGCGCGATTGACACACTTCACACTTGAGTCACACTCCGTTTTTTTTTTTTGAAAAGAAGGTTCTCGGTAATTTTGTAAAATAGTGGTTTATAACAATGAAATCTCTCCCGTCTTTGACCACTTCTAAACTTATCCACTGCCTAATTCGTTCACTTGTTACCCCGTCCTGTGTGTGCAACAGTGTGAACTGCAGTTAGGAATAGTTCGCCAAGTGAAAGTGGGCGTGCGGTGGTGTGCGGGGTGACGGCGGCGCGCTGTGCACGACGCGCTGTGCACGCACACCGGCGCGCTGCGGCTGCGCTTTCCGAATGCACGCACATACAGGTTGAACTTTCATGGCCTAACACGGACTTATAATAAATAATATATATGTACGTAATTAATAATAGATACTTTATATTACTTATTAATGGGTTATTTTATTATAGAATCGATGAATATCTAACTGACAGAGATGTATGGAAATGATTCAGCACATGAATTAATATAACTTTAATTGTACCACTTGATATCACTATGCACACTTCTATATATATTACATATTTATTGTAATATGCATAGATGATTTGAAAAAAAAAAGTTTCTTTTGGCATTTCTTATTTGCCAATGGTCATTTGTAATGGTGGTAGATTAAAACAGAGAAAAAAATAATAAGATATAATATTGAGAATATACGACGTGTTTAAGTGCCCGTGAGGGTCGGGCAAATAAAGAATTTTTATCTTTATTTTTAATGTTGGTAATGTAATTTCCATTACATTACAGGGATCGATTCTGTGGCGCTCGGTTGTCTCTGCCTACCCCGCAAGAATTTTGGCGTGAAGGTATAGATAGATGTAATTTTCAATACTATTGCTATAAGGACTCTGGTTCGATTTTATACATTTGTTATTATTGTGTATATTCTTTTGACGTCTTGTTTATGACATATATACCTACAATTGAATATTTAAGGTATTGACATAATACTACTATTGCTAATATATCTTCACGCCAGCTCCCTTGCGGTCTATAACATTCATAATAACATTCATTTGACGAGCTCGCTTGTGGGTTCGATTCCCACACAGTACAAACATTTGTGAGCATGAACGTGTCTGTTTGTTGGTCTGGATATTTTCTATGTATAAAAAGTATGTATTTACAAAAATAATGTATTTACGTATGTTCATCAGTTGTCTAGAACCCATCACACAAGCTTCGCTTACTTTGGGGTTAGGTGGCGCTGTGTAATTTGTCCGACAATAGCTTTTTTTCATGCAAACTTGCCGTTTCCTAGGGCTCCTGACTTACCATCTGATAAAACACGACCATTTTGGTCATGGTAGGTAAGTCTAAGCCTTTCTCGGCCCCTATATCCTGTCACTTTCGCATTGTAGGTATATCTGTTTCGCCATTCTTTCATACTGCAGTTTTTCTACATGCTCGAACCAACGGAGCATGATTTTTCTTAACACTGGCATTCCCTTTGAGACCAAATTTCTTACATCATCGTCGCGAACGCGGTCAGCAAGCGTTACGTCACAAATTTAGCATTACACTCGTTTCTCGACCATGTTTATTCTACATTCATGCTCTCTCTGTCATCCCCAACTTTCGCTTCTATGAGTTAGCGTTGAGACTTGCATCGCGTTGTGTACAGCGAGCTGTGCATTCTGGCTTATGTTTCGATTGCCTACAAGTTTACCCAACGCTCCATTCGCGCTGTTCCCTGCACTCACTCGTCTCTCCACATCAGCGGTGCGAATCAATACAATCTCATTCCCTTGTTCTAATACTACAACATAAACTGAATTCCTTATGTTAGTTCTGGTTTTCTCTCTTTCAAATATCATTATCTTAGTTTTCTTCGTTTTCAATTGTTAGTCTCTCTTCATATATTCATCTTTCATCCTTGTGACTAGTGTTTGCAGAAGATGGTGATTCTACTATTAATACAGCATCGTCTGCACAAAGTTTCAATATTTTAACATTATACGTACATAGCTTTTTCGGTAAGATAAGTCCCTGCCGCTAACATAACAACTACTCAGGAGCTTACTCAAAATTGGTGCGGTTAATTTAGTGCACTTGTTATGTCGATTCGATTCATACTCAACTATTGGATCGGATCTGAGAAAGGCAAAGCGAATGGAAGTCTCTGTCTTCAACTAATGAATTGTTGTTCCATTAAATCTATGTTATATTCTAGTTTGTATATTTTAGTAACACATACATAAATGTAGCCTCCTGTATACCACGGAAGCTTGCCGCTGCGGCCGCTCGGGGCGCTGCGCGGCTTTCTTAAGTCCGCGGGCTGTGCGACCACTATTCCCTGCTCCGAGGGTGGACGCTCCAATGTCACCACCAGACTTCACAACACGTCATCATAGTTTGGATAATGTCCAGATTATATCCAATAACGACTCAAACTTTTTAGTTTGCTAAAAATTAACTTTATTTCAACCATTGAAGTTTACATGAGTCACACACCTTATGTTGCAAATGTCCATAGGCTACGGCGACCATCAGGCAGGCCGTATGTTTGTTTACCACCTTAGTGGTTTCAAAAATGTTCAACGTCGGGAGGCAAGCAAGTATACGGCTTACCTATTCTACAGTGGTTACAGTAGTCTTTGTACGCTTGCAGTTCAGGAAGCTTCGCTCCCTTAATGTCATTAACACTGGTGATATAGTAATTCGTTGCGTTCAGTTAACCTCACCCACTGGAAGAAACACAACTACTTTCCAAGGAGTTGTTATTTGACTGTGGTTGTCTGCGATCTGGGAGTACTTTCTCAAGAGAACTGCTTTGATCATCTACCTCTCTTAAAAGGGGTGAAAGTATTAGACTTATTTTTAACGTATTTTTTTCCGTAACTTAAAGGTACTAAAGGAAGTTCTAAGTTCTGATATCTGTCTGTACGTTTGTCAAATGGCTGTTTTTTAAATCACAATAAACACAATTTTTCCCCACTAAGTTCGTAGTAAGTCGTGTTGTTTCGGAGTTTATTTTACAATATTATTTCTTCTTGCTGTTTTTTAGTGTTTTTTTTTCTTCTTTTTATTTTCTAAAGTATGTAGAATTAAATATTATACAATAGAACGGAACTCTTCGCGTGGGAATCGCACTTGGCCGGATTTTTATTACTAATAAATAATATAGCTGTGCCTTATTTAAGCAGTGGATAAAAACCGATCTATATCGGACAGTCGCTGGTTCCAGATGTAGGCATTTTTTTTTAACGGGACAGTAGGCCGATTCTACTAAAAAACTGCAACTGCACTGCAGCGCGGCGTGTGTCAAAATGCGTACATTTTGATGTTTTGTTAAACGTCGCTGCTGTCAGATCGCCTAACGAAATGTCAAAATGCACGCATTTTGACACACGCCGCGCTGCAGTGCAGTTGCAGTTTTTTAGTAGAATCGGCCTACAGGCCCACCACTCATACCCACCACTGTGTCTCCTGTGTAGCCAGAATTAACAGCGGCGACTAACAAAAAGGCAATGAACAGTGAAGTTCATTGCCGTCCCGGGGGTTAAACTAAAGCTGCCTTGGAGCTCACAACGAATTTAATCAGAAGAAATTTGTAGGCGTAGTTTTGGAATTGACTTCCCCTCTTGGCAAGTGAGAGACAGCAATATGACAAATAAGGCATTTTAAAACCTCAAAGAGTTGGCTAGTCAAGTGAAGCTCAACTGCCGTGCACCACGGTTTATCAAATATCTAATACTATTGGGACCTAAACTACAACAAGTTCGTTTTTTCGTATTAAGCTGCATATTTATAATTATCAATTGATAGGTGGTGAAGGAAAACATTATGAGGAGATCCACACATCCAAGAAATTATATTTCGACAGGCGTGCGACCAAACCTAAGATTTCTGGTTTTCCCTCTGGACTGTAAAGGTCTGACGGCAGTTCCATGTGAAAACCCGTATTGTCGCCAAATCTTCAGGCTTAAGTAGCGGACTCCGCCAATCATAATATATTAGGATAAGGGATAACGATAATAAGAAGAAGACAGCTGTGTCCATCTCCATTTATCGCTGAGTATCGTTCGATAATCACAGTTCTTAGTATCGAGATGAAAAAAGATATACAAACTCACTTTCGCATAAACATGAATAGTTTACTGCGAGTGAGCACACATCATACCGTGCGTACTATACGTTTATGTCTATGTAATCAACAGATCATGAGCCTAAGGGTCTAGTGGAATAAGAAAGGTGTATATAGGTTCAATTTCCACCCATTAAAAAAATGTGTACATATACAGTAGTACATAATCGACAAAATTGACTTATATTAAATATACCCATGAAAAATACAGGTCACCTTCGCGTGCGTGACGTGTGGAACAAACACACACACACGGGTGTGTATATATATGTGCATGGGTAAGATTTTTATATACATTTTGTCAACCAGTACACATGTAAGACAATCATGTAAATGTGTAAAATGCGCTACAAAGAATATGTGAAAGATATTATTATTAATAATAATTCTTTATTGCACATATAAATACAAAAAGTTACAGTGTATAGTAAAGATAGTACAGAGGCGAGCTTATCTCTAAAAGAGATCTCTTCCAGCCAACCCTCAGGAGTGGGATATCTCGTCAGTTGCGGACAGCAGTACGTGCCTAAATAAATACATACATACCGAATACACACATATATACCATAAATACATTTATATACATACAAATATATACTTATTTTAGATTCTTTCAATATTTTTTTAAAGGAGTGGATTGATGGGCTTTTCCGAATGTGTGTTGGTAATTTATTCCACAGTTGAGCAGCACGGTAGGTAAAGGAATTATAGAAAAATTTAGTTTGCGCAACTGGGAGCAGCAGCGTCTTGGCATGGCAAGAACGACGGGAACGAACGGTAGGAGGGCGGAGGTTGAATCGGCAACGAAGGTAAGCGGGAGCAGTGGGATTATGAAGGATCTTGAAGGGAGAAAGTAAGAACGTGGAAATTGCGGCGAGAGCGGATAGGGAGCCATTTGAGTTGGTTGCGATATTCAGTGACGTGGTCATATTTTTTAAGATTGAAGGTAAACCTAATGGCAAGATTTTGTAACCGTTCCAGCTTATCCAAAAGCCTCTCACTCGCATCCAGGTAACATACATCGGCGTAGTCGATAAGAAGAAGCAGTACTGTTATAGCTTCACCCTGTATACCTTTATGTTGATAAAGCCCCCTGTACCACAGATCATATATCCTGCATCATCACTACTCCCGATCGAAAGCTCAGTTCAGCTCCAACATCGGAACACGCCGCGCACATCCCAACTCCATCCAATTTATATCATAGTTTCACAAATTATATATAAATCAGTTAATAAATATATAAGTGAATATAAACCTTTTTTTTTAAAAGAGTTGGCGAGGTCCCCTCTTAACAGTACGAACGTTGATGATGTAGTGTTGGAGTGGATGAGATTATATATCTTGGAAGTGCTTTTAGCAGGGATGGAAGGTACACCACTGATGTGAAAAGACGAGTGAGTGCAGGGAGGTCAGGGAGAGTTGCGTGTGTCATTCTAACCAGCAGGTTAAGCAACGTCAATCGCAGTCTGTCTACAGATGGGTTTATCTATCTCAAGTTTTCCGTGTTTCGGAGGGCACGTTAAGCCGTCGGTCCCGGCTGTTGTCGATAGATGACAGTCGTTAAGCTAAGTCAGTGGCCCTCGGGCGGGCTGGAAACACTGGCCTCCGTCAATCCGCATTTGAGCAGCGTGGTGGAGTACGCTCTAAACTCCTTCGGTTGAAGGTAGACCCGTATCCCTGCAGTGGAGTGAGTGCAGGGAATAGCGTGAATGGAGCGCAGCGTGCTAAACTTCTAGCCAGCCGAAATCTAAGCCAGAAGGCACAGCTCACTGAAGACAACGCGGTGCTAATCCAAATGCTAACTTATGGAAGTGAAAGCTGGATATAGCAGAAAGAGCATGAAAGCAGAATAAATTCGGTTGAGATGAGAGCATTGCGCAAAATTTGTGGCATAACACTTGCTGACCGCGTTCATAACGATGACGTAAGAAATAGACATGGACTGAAAGACACTCCTGTTTCTTTAGATACTTTATTATTTTGGGATATTATATCTGGATTAAAGTACATATTTCCTAAAATAATGCTGCAAAACACTAAATAAAACCTAAAAACGAAAACACTCACTAAATGGAAATTTATCCAGGTATTTATCCATTTTGTCATCAGGATAAATATTAATCGGATATTTATCCCTGTCCCATATCTACTGCCAAGCATGGCAACTATGGCAAAAACCCCCTCAGAATGAGTACGACAAGAAGACGGCCCGCGGTCACCGGCAGCCCCGCTGATCCTGGCTCCGGCAGCGGTCAGAGTATCGGCGAGGCAGAGGGTGGTAAGAATCCCCGGCTCCGACGCCGCGGCTACCACCACAATATGCTCAAAGGGCACATTAAAAATTATCTATGTGTGTTTATTATACTCGTAGAATCGATGAATATCTGACTGACAGAGATCTCTGGAAATAATTCAGCGCATGTATTAATATATGTTTAATTTTACCATTTGACATCATTATATGTACACTAACAATTTCATTGTATTTGAAATTGGCTATTTCAAAAAAGACCTATATTGACCAATTCTTTTGGTATTTTTTTGAAATATTGGTAGATTAAAAAAGAGAAATTAAAACTAAAAATAACTAAACCTGTGACAAATTAATAAGATGCAATATGATTAGATTTAAAGAATGTAAGACGTGTCTAAGTGCCCGAGAGGGTCTAATAAATATGTTTTATAATTATTTTTTTTACTCTTTTAAACATAAAAAAGCATTTACATGTCTGTCGGTAACTTAGAAGCCACAGTAAGCTTTGCTTATTTGGGCAATAGATGGCGCTGTATAATGAATCCCCCAAATTAGATCAAGACAAACGCTCTAATTGCAAGCAGTTCGCATTAAGGCTTTAATCCGCCGCGTATTATATCACAATCGCATTGTGCGCGTGCGCTGCATCGTTGCATTTCTCCTCCCCCTCCTCCCGCGAGCGCGGAGCACCCCCGCCGAGTGAATGCACTCTCGCTCTGTTATGTAAGCCTCGCCTCGCCTCGCGTGCACACACAGGGCACGAGCCTGTGTGAGTGAGATGTTTTTGCGTTAGATTGTTAGAATAAATAATAGATCGATCTTGTATGTAAGGTGAGAGGATTGGCTGATCACCTTCAATATTAACAGCAGATTTATATTTGTCTGTCTGTACCTTCTCGCCAACACTCGCTCCGTACACACATCACTCGGTTCTTTAACATTCATAGCTCTTTTCGTGCATGTTCGAAGGGTTCGTTAAAATAATTTTATCGTAGTAGGTGAACCAAGCCCTTCAAGGCTCGTATATCCTTCCACAATCGCGTTGTATGTCAGTTTTGTCATTCTTTATGTGTTCTCTCTACTCTTTATGTCCGAACTAACGGAGCATGCCTCTTCTTATATTCTCCTATATTCTTCATTAGAGTATATTCTTATATACTCCTATATTGACGAGCTCGATCGGGAATGACGCAACTTTGACACTAATGCACGTGGGTTCGATTCCCACACAAGGCAAACATTTGTGTGCATGAACATGTATGTTTGTCTTGATCTGGATGTTTTAAGAGATGTAGGGTGCATCAAAGCATCCCGTCTGGAGAACTACCTCCACCTCACAGTAAACCGCAGCGAAATAACAACTCCTTAGAGGGTTGTTGTGTTCCTGCGTGTGAGTGTCACCAGAAAGCTCCCAAGGAGTTGCTGTGTAAGCAGCAGAGGAGGCATCGCGCGAGTGATAATTAATATATCCGCTTTACATCAGGTGGGCCATATGCTTGTATGCCTCTCGACGTATAAAAAAAAATCTCTTCAGACCAATTCTGTTTCTTACATCATGATTGCGAATGTGGTTTACGAGAATTACGCGACAGATTTTACGCAATGCTCGCATTTCGACCGCGACATTCAAGTTCCTTTTATATATACGTTGATCCACTGCTATATGTTATTTCACTTTGTTATTATAGTTAAACCGAAATGAATGGATTGTTGTGCACTTTCTTACAGAGTCCTACCGCTTAAGGTAAAGACAAGTTACCGCCCGCGGAATGTAAAGTTCTAGGAATTTGAAAAGGAACTGTTTATTTCAGCCCTGGTGACGACAAAATCATGTGACTTTTTTTATACAACAAGGCATACAAACATATGGCCCACCTGATGTAAAGTAGTTACCGTAGCCTATGAACTATACATTAAGTATCACTCGCGCGATGCCTGCTCTGCTGCTAACACAGCAACTCTTTAGGATCTGGTGACCTCACTCTAGGGAATTGGTATTTGGCCGCGGTTTTCCTAGAGGTGGTGATACTTCCCCAGACGGGTTGTTTTGATGCGCCCTGCCTTTCTTAAAAATAACCAGATCAAGACAAACAAGACTTGTTCATGCGCACAAATGTATGCCTAGTATGGGAATCGAACCCACGAGTCACTGTCAAAAAAAAACCGCGGAGCTCCTCAATATTGAATTGAGTTACTACGTAAAATTGATTTTATCAGTTCTCCAAAAGTTTTCCCTTTATGTACACCAGAGAGTTGCCACGAAGATATATACATGTAGATAGAACGAGCTCCCAGCCGGCGAGACTCGTGACGGCAGCGGCTGCGAGAAAGTGGCCGACTGCACAACGTATAATTAAATTAATGCAAAACATTTTAGATTCATCTTTAATACAAGAAAACAAACAACTAACTCTGGTTGTGCAATGCTTTGACGATGTCTTCCCAAGATACCACAACATAAGGCACCTTGTGAACGGTACTGTTTCGTTTCCGGGGTGTAAATGGCTCAATGTCAGCTTTAGGACCAAGGCCAACCTCACCAGCACGTGGTGCACCCTGCTTATCACCAGACGAGGCTCTGGGGAAAGGGAGGTAGGGCATGACGTTAGCCCGACTGGGGAAGGCAGACTTCGGTGGCGCAATCGTGAATGACGCGACTTTGACACCAACGCTCGTAGGTTCGATTCCCACACACGACAAACATTTGAGTGCATCAACATGTATGTTTGTTTTGGTCTGGGTGTTTTTAAGAACGGTAGGGTGCATCAAAGCAGCCCGTCTGGGGAAGTACGTCACCGTCACAAAGAAACGAAACCAACTAGCAAACTCTCTGGAAACTGAAGTGTTCCTACCGAGGTCACTAGAAAATGAGGAGTTGTTGTGGTGACAGTGGCAGTGATAACAGCGTTCATAGGCTACGGTAACCGCTTTACATCAGGCGGACTGTATGTTTATTTGCTATCCGTGGTAGTAAAAAAAAGGGTTACACGAAAGTAAGATGTTCCGATTTGTCCCATACTCCTACTGAGAAGTCAGATGTTTGAATAATAAATAAATAAATATTGTCGGACAAATTACACAGCGCCATCTAGCCCCAAAGTAAGCGAAGCTTGTGTTATGGGTACTAGACAACTGATAAACATACGTAAATACATTTCTTTTTTAAATACATACTTATTATACATAGAAAATACCCAGACCAAGACAAACAGACATGTTCATGCACACAAACGTTTGTACTGTGTGGGAATCGAACCCACGAGCGTTGGTGTCAAAGTAGCGTAACAACGCGTTTCACCACTGCGCCACCGAGCTCGCCAAAATTGTCTCGAAGAACACACCAATTATCCAAGAATTACAAGGAATGGCAATAGCTTCTTCTACTTCTCGGTTATTGCACCCGCGGGAACGGGTGCGTACGGGCCTCGAGCTTGAGCTCTTCGCCCGGGTTGTCTTCGGCAGTTGCCGCTGCCGAGTGTTTTGATCTCGCAGTATTCGTGAGAGTGGAGAAGAAAGGAAGTGCTGGCGCCGTACAGATGCTTCGCAAGAGAATCAACATAATGTTGTAGGGACAAAACTATAAACGGACAACGACGAAGACACGCAGAATAACGCGCTTGCATCTTGCAGCAACGACTTTTGGTTGCATTCAGACGGATGAATCCGAGGATTAACCACGTCTGAATGCAGTCACCTAGGCGAAAATTTGCATTATAGGTATGCATGGGGGAGTGCTAGGGCTCCCGGACACTAGATATGTACATTGTATAGTGCCGGCCTACCCCATTGGTACTTCCTTGCACACACTGCACTGCACGTGTACAATATATAAGAAATGAATTGAACTTACGACGGATGGCAATAGACAAGTATATGTCTATAACACCGAAAACAGAAAAACCTTTGCGAAATAGCCACGTGCATCAAAATACTATTGCTGTATTAGTAGCAGAGGGGGCATCGTGCGAGTAATACTTAATTTATTACCAGCGTTAATAGGCTACGGTAACACCACGTGGACCCTATGCTTGTATGCCTCCCAATGTTGATAAAAAATATTGTCGGGGATAAATAATAAATAAATATTGGCGGACAAATTACACAGCGCCACTTAGCCCCAAAGTAAGCGAAGCTTGTGTTATGGGTACTAGACAACTGATAAACATACGTAAATACATTTTTTTTTTGTAAATACATACTTATTATACATAGAAAATACCCAGACCAAGACAAACAGACATGTTCATGCACACAAATGTTTGTACTGTGTGGGAATCGAACCCACGAGCGTTGGTGTCAAAGTAGCGTAACAGCGCGTTTCACCACTGCGCCACCGAGCTCGTCGTAACGTAAATAAAGTAGAACATGCAGCTCTTATTGGGTTTTTTTAAATACAACGTCGGCAGGCATACTACCATACGGTCCACCTGATGTAAAGCGGGTACCGTAGCCTAAACCTCTGCTGCTTACACAACAACTTCTTAGGCGCATACTGGTGACGTCACTCACACGCAGGAACACAACAACCCTCCAGGGAGTTGTTATTTGGCTGCAGTTTTATGTGATGTGGCGGTACTTCCCCAGACGGGCTGCTTTGGTGCGCCCTACCTCTCTTAAAATCACCCAGATCAAGACAAACAGACGAACCCACGAGCGTAGGTGTGACGTAGTCGCGTTATAAACTACTGCGCCACTGTGCTTGTCGAAAATGTTTTATTGCTAACGCTTCATCAAATTATTAAAATCAAATTTGAGTCAAACATTGCAAATGACATGATGGTAGAATTGAAAGCGGCCAAGAAACTACATGTTATGTCCTGGAAGTCACCAAGAAAATAAAACTATGCAATAACATTTTTTTGTATGAGATTTTATATCGTGGTATTACCTATCATCAGACCATCTCCACGTAATAATGATCCTAGCTGCATTTAATCAACATCACATTACCATTCATAAACACTCGTATACCATACTACGCATAGACAACGACTTTCACAGTCTCTGGCCGACCATAGAGCTATACTTTACATAACGCTTGCAACACAACGCCGCATAATGCATTTCGCTTCACGTGTTTTTAATATGGGTGAATTTTGAATCTGCGAAGAGAATAATTCTTGAGTTTGTCACCTTTTGACCTATTTTCAGTGTATGCATGTATTAGAAGCGATTATTTCAGGATAGAAATATGATAAATACATGTTATTGCGATTTCTGATGCATATTTCAGGGATTTATTTACATAGGAATCGAAGGTAGAGAATATGATAGTGACTGAATAATTTACACGTTATAAATATATATAATTTATTATTTAATGAGATTTTTTTTTTGATGGCAACCCCATTACTGTAAAAAATACTAGACTCGGCCCTATGACATTTTGTAAGCCTGTCTGACCAGAGAGTAAACTTTATTCAGAGACTTGTCTATCGCTCACGTAGTTTCTTAAATTAAGTATCACACATGCAAAAGAATTAGCGTTAATTATCATGTAATTTAATATACAAATATCGGCAGCACACGAGGTGCCTACCGCGGTCGCCTCGGTTCACCTCGAGGCAACCTTAGCAGATTTCGCGCGACCTTTCCCAAGGTCCGCTGATAAACTTTCGTAATTAAATTCGCGATTGAATTCATGCGCTGCGTTTTATACACATTATTAACGGATTTAAATTCAAAAATTACGGAGGAGTTATTTTATAAAAATTACTCATTAACTATCAAGTGTAACCAATCGTCAGTTGTGTTGAACCAATCGCCAACTGTGATTTCACGCTTGACTTATTACTTGATGAGTCTTCACGGATTGATTTGATCAGCACTAGATCACCGCAGATTATAGTGCATTAAATTATGTTTGCTGTGTGCAGATTACAGAGCATTTAAACATTTTTATTTTCCCAGAAGGAGAAGTCTTCGCCTAATCGAAGCGGATTTGATGGCGTGTTAATAAATATTATTCTTACTGTCAGGTTTGAGTTACTCTCACAAACATATGCCATTTTGTATAAAATGTGCGGCATATAGAGTCAGGAAAGTTTGATCTCGTGAGATACAACATTGGAAGTAGCATTCAGTTCATAACTAGTCATTAAAGTACCTCCACCTCATAGGAAACCGCAACCAAATAACAACTCCGTAGAGGGTTGTTGTATTCCTGCGTGTGATTGAAGTCACCAGTAAGTTCCTAAGGAGTTGCTGTGTTAGCAGCAGAGGAGGCAACGTGCGAGTGATAAGTATTACAAGCCGGTTCGGTTACCGCTTTACATCAGGTAGGCACATGTTTGAATGCCTTCCGACGTTGTATAAAAAAAAGTGTGGTTAAAATAAGACTTAAAATATTACTAAGATTTATTTCTTTTTTTCAACTCTTGAATTATTTTGAATTTGGGACGCGTATATTATGTTGAAAACTTCTTTCGATTTCCCGCCGTTTTTCATATTTTTTTGGAAAATGAAATGGAATGGAGTCTTAAAGAAAATAGGATTGCAGTGATTGCCTTGTACAAAGTGGGTATGGAGCCGTCGATTATATTCAAGACACTTCAAAAGCTTGACATCAGCCGTATGTTCGTACATCGTACTATCCACAGATATACCAACACTTCCTCTGTTGGAGACACAAAAAAAATTGACGACCGAGTGCTGTTAGAACTACAAAGGCTGTTAATGCTGTTAAAGACAGAATTGGCCGAAACCCCATTAGGAACCAAAAAAATCTTATCGCGAGAAATGAAGATTCCCGCTAGAATTCTGTCGCGTATAATAAAACAGATCTGAAGCTCGGTACTAATCATCGATATACAGGACATACCCTAAATCAATCCCTACAATTGAAGAGAGTAGATCGATCAAAAGGTCTTCTGTCCCGATACGCAGGTGAAAGGCACAGAAGCAAAAATATTTCACGAATGAAGAGCACTACAACAAGCTAAATGACCAAGCGTACGCATACAGTTTTAGAACTGTAGCCGCCCAGGTTGTCGGAAAGGTACAACGTGGTCATCATACTGCGTCTATAATGGTATGGTGAGGGGTGTCTTATCAAAGAGTCACAAAGCTTACTTTATGTGAAAAAGGACTGAAGATCTTATCTATTTATACACTTCAGCCAAAGTGTATCAAGAGACTCTTGGATCTCTTGATACACTTCTGTTGTGAAACCTCTCAGCCTCAGCAATACACTTTATAAAAATGTATCGTGGACTTTCCAGCAGGACTCAGCGCCTGATCACAAGGCACGAACTACCCCAGCCTGACCACAGGAAGTTAATTCCGCAATGTTATAATTCATTAATGACGAGCTCGGTGGCGCAGTGGTGGAACGCGCTGTTACGCTACTTTGACACCAACGCTCGTGGGTTCGATTCCCACACAGTACAAACATTTTTGTGTGCATGAACATGTCTGTTTGTCTTGGTCTGGGTGTTTTCTAGGTATAATAAGTATGTATTTACAAAAAAAAAATGTATTTACGTATGTTTATCAGTAATTGCCTAGTACTCATGACTCAAGCTTCGCTTACTTTAGGGCTAGGTGGCGCTGTATAATTTGTCCGACAATATTTATATTTATTAAGCTGAGATTAGGACCTTCCAGCCACGACTAAAATATATTTATTTATTTAAGTGTTTTGGGGTAATCTCGTAAAAGGGGGAAATCCGAAAATTACGAATTATCACTAATCTAGGCAATATTTCTTGCTTCGGCAACATTAATGTAGACGCCATCTTATTTTTCTTCCTCACCTCAGCTACGTCATGAAGCTAGTGTCATACGCTTGTGTAGAAAATCGGATTTCGTCGTCAACCTGCTTTATTCACAGATTTTTGAATTGTCGGAGTTACCCCGTGTTCTATATTTCAGTAACTCGGTAAGTGATCTTATTGATTGTTTGATTTAACGATAGATAATCATTTTATTTGCTTTTTTGTGTAGGTGAAGACACGCTAGCTACCGTTTTTACCTTCTTTTCGGATATACCCCAGAGGGATAATTCCGAATGAAAATATAATCGGAATTACCCCGTATCGCAATTTCATAGTTTTTTCCCAGTGGTTGTCAACATTACTTTTTCGTAAATTAAAATAAAGCTTATCGTCTTGAATCACACATCATACGTATCATATACCTACCTACAATAATTGAAGTGGGCAGTGATTTTCAAACAAATAGTGTTCTTATATTGTTGTTTGAAATAAAAAAGGAATAACAAAAGTAAAATAATAAATATTAATAAAACAGAAATGACAACATCTTTCTAACACCGCACCGCTCGCCAACGGCGGGGAATTCAACTGACTGAAAAACAACCACAAATTAAGACTGAACCTAAAAGACTAGAAAGCAAAATTAATGTTAATGATGAAGATCACAACAGCGAAGAAAACGTATTGACATTAACAAAAAAAATAATTAAGGTATAATAAAAGAAATATAATATATAATGAGAAAATTAAACATACAATCTACCAGGAAAAAGATAAATCTACAATAACGAAAAATGAAGTAAAAGAGGCTACGACTGTTAGATACAACTGCAAAGAAACTGTACTGGTTAGATACTATGAAAAGAAAAAATGGAAATATTACGTGGGTTTAATAACAAAAATAAATAATAAAGATATCGAGAGGAAATACGGAATATCGTTTTACAAATGCGCACGGAGAAACAATATTCTGAAATTTGTGAAACCTAAAAGAGTTGACGAAGATTTTGTAGATAGTGATCAAATTGTCAAAGAAATTGAATTGATACAAATCAGGGAAAATCCCGATGAATACGTTCTGAATGACGAGAAATATGAGGTTTATTTTTAATTACCAATGCACTCACGCTCTTAAAGCTATGTAGTCGAGATTACTTGATTTCCATTTTTAAGTTTTTGAATTTTGTTTTTATTTTCGAGTGTTTTACAGTATATTTACTAGCATAAATAACTATATATACGTTATATTGCTTGCTGTTATTAATTAGAAATATCTAAATAGTTTTCTGTTCCTATTAATGCCAAATAATGTTATTTAGTAAACAAGGGAGTACAAAAAATATTTCAGTTTACGAAGTACAGTTAGCTATTTATAATATTTGCTTATTTACTTATTTCTTTCTGCATTCTAACCTATATTATGTCGAAACAATTGCCTGTTCCTAATATAGGTACTAACCTAATCACAGCTCAATAATAGCAAAATTTAAATGTTTAGAACCACTGTATTCTAAGTGGGGTAATTCCGAAAATCAAAGTGCTAAATGAATCTGATTTAGACGTAAAACATTTGTCTTACGTCCTACCAGATTTTTGTTAATAGAGGAGTAAATTCGAACATAAAGCAAAATTAAACCATAAAGTCTGAACTCAAAAAGGCGACTTTACTGTTGAGTTTGGAATTACCCCACAGTATTTCGAAATTACACCTGGCTATGGGTAATTTCGAAAACAAATTTTGAAATGCCTTATTTACGCAATCCAATAACATTTTAAAAAGGAGTTGTTAAAAAACGTTATAATATACATTTCAATAAACAAATTTAACTTGTGATGCTAGAAAAAATTGAGCAGAATTTTAGAAATAATTAATGTTTAAAGAATTGTACCAACTAGTACATAAATATGTCGGAATTACCCCAAAGCACCTTATTTGAAAATGTATTGCGTCAATTGTTATGAAGTCCCACATATACGAAACTTAAATACCTTAAAAAAGAATACTGGAATGGGGTATGGATACGATAGAGAATATGGATGTAATTAGAAAATATAAAAGAATACAAAGAAGAATACAAAATATACACTGGCCCATAAAAAATACATAAACTACATATATATAAAATATAAATATAACTAACAATGCCGATTAGATATAAATAATTAATTTGATACATTATTAACCAAATTAATTGTTTTTTTTATACTACTAAGGTGGCAAACAAGCGTACGGACTGCCTGATGGTTAGCAGTTACCGTAGCCTATGGGCATTTGCAACACCAGGGGTGTCACTCTTGCGTTGCCGCACCCTGTAAGAACCTCTTCACGCCTTTCTTGAAGAACCCCATACTGTAGTCCCTTGGGAATACCTGGGCAGGGAGCTCATTAATTTGTGTAAAGGCGGACTTAATGCTAATAACATTCTTTCAGCCAACTTGGACAGCTTTTGAGCTTGGGACCAATAAGTGTTGGTAGTGCATCCTTCTGTACCGAGGAAGTGAAAATGAGAAGGGAAATCCTACAATGCGGGAATTAACGAAGGGTTAGGAGTTCTTCATATAAAGGAATCGATAACTTCAATCGAGCGATTGTTAAGGGAATATAAATTATTGGGGAAGGTTTACACTCAGCAGTGAGTAGACACGGGCTGAAGATCCGTATAATGTGAAAAAACAATTCTCATCGAAAGTTGCTTTGTGCACCATTAAGTTTACGTTTACTTTGAGAACACAATACCAAAAGGTAAAACTTATTGCCGACGAATAAAATATATAGGTACCTAATCATTTACTATTTCTCTAAAAACCCTTCAAGGTAGTAAATCTATACATATAAATAAAATTGAAGTGTCTGTCAGTGATTTCAAAATAAAGCCTTTATCTTATAGCTCATATTATTATTTTCACGTTACCAAAGCCTAAATACGCATTTTTAACTTTTTTGTCTGTCTGTCTGTTTGTTGTCCGGGCTAATCTTAGAAATGGCTGAACCGATTTTAACGGGACATTCACTGATAGGTAGAGGACTCTTCAGAGCAGAATATAGGGTACTTTTTATCTCGTAAATATTTAGGGTTCCTGCGTAAAAAATGAAAAACTGTTAAAATTAGGGGGAACTATCTTCCCCTTCGGGGGACTTTGCAATTTTATTTTTATTATTTTCATAGAATACGTATTTTTTGTAACATAAAATAACTACGCATTTTTTATGTAATATAAATAAAATACATATACGTTGCTTCCTGTAAAGGTCAATAGATGGCGCTGTACGAAAATTAAATCGCAAGCCCAAATCTCATGCGTGCGAAGCCGCGGGCTTCTGCTAGTTTGAAATAAAAATAAAAAGTTACTTCTTACTTCAAGTCATAAGTATTCATTATGTCATGAAGGAATATTTTAAATAAAAACGATGAGATAGGCGTATTCGTCAATAGTTATATAACTTCATTGTCGTCTTGTCGATGTAATTTTAGATTTTTACTTGACATTGGATTAGAATCTTTTCTTCATTTCTTTGAATTACTTACATTTTGACATTCTGTATTTATTTTATTTTCCTGTTGTTCTTATATATGAAAATTGGTCAAGTGCGAGTCGGAGTTTCGCGTTGAGGTTTCCGTACAAAATTGGATATTCCCCAAAATAATTAGGTAACATTGTAAGTTAGTGATTTCATATACTATGAAAACGCGAAACATTGCTTTTACGAAAAGATAAACTGAATCGAAGAAGAATTTTTTTAAATTTTGCCGTTGGAAAGCTGTTGTGTGTCTCCCCCCTCCCATACAAACGAAGGTCGCGATTGGTTTATTCAAAAAAAGCTGTTAAGTGTGAGTCCGACCCGCGCACCGAGGGTTCCGTAAAAATAATATTTTAACAAATTGTTTTCGATATTTTTTTTTTGTGATGTACCTACAAAATTTATGGGTTTCCGATATTTTCATTTAATTGTGCTACATGACATTGCTTCTTACCAAATTTCATGATTCTAGGCCAACGGGAAGCACCCTATAGGTTATGATTCCCTTGCGAGTGTCAAAATATGCGGCACAAACGGGGGATATGTTTCGATTGCGTTGTCTTAGAAGTTATATTTTTTCATGCTCCATAGGATTGCAGACTTGAGTATTGAGCTGGCAATTACTCTCACCCGCAGCGTTTTCTCACTTATCTGTGAGTGTGCTCACTCGCCCAGGTTTCACTGTACGAAATAAATTTCACTTACAGTCTACATTTTTGCATATTTGTGCGGTTAAATAAAGT
This sequence comes from Pyralis farinalis, assembly GCA_947507595.1. NCBI lineage: Eukaryota > Metazoa > Arthropoda > Insecta > Lepidoptera > Pyralidae > Pyralis > Pyralis farinalis. Next base: position 1,651,184 of record OX382261.1, on the reverse strand, counting down.
TTAATTGTGAATATAGTAATATAGGTATTTTACATTAATACAATAGTATTAATGTAAACACTTTGTATAGCACTGCAACGTGTTTGGAGGTCATAAGAACGCAATTTAATTTAACTTTTCATGTACATTTAACTTTTACACAGACGTGAGTGACGTAACAATTGAGTGAACAAAGATGTTTACAAGATGGAAATGACGGCAGCGGCCGGAGGTCGGAGGTAGCTCGACACCGGCCGCACTCCGACCTCTGGCACCTCACATTGTAATACCGCGATAACAAGTGATCGTTAGATAACATTTAGCGATCTATATCTTCACGCCGGGCCTCGCGCGGGGTAGGTAGAGAGAACCGAGCATCACAAGATGTGATCCTTACACACCTCGTTCTCTTCTATAACGTGACGAGCTCGGTGGTGGAATGCTAGCTAACTTTATCACCAAGCCTCGTGAGTTCAATTCCCACACAAGGCAAATATTTATATGCGTGAACATGTCTGTTTGTATTGGTCTGGGTGTTTTCTATGTTTTATAAGTATGTATTTACAAAAATAAGGAACGTATGTTTACCAGTTGTCTAGCGACGATAGCACAAGCTTTGCTTAGTTTGGATCTAGATAGCGCTGTGTAATTTGTCCACAAATAATAACCTAAAATAAATCTAAAAGTGTGGCCACCGCGGCATTGGACCAATGATGGTGGCAGCATAAACTAACACTTAGAGCGAAAAAGCTACCAGCTTCTTTTTATGGAAAGCGGTTACTATAGCCAATGAACGCATGCAATACATTAAGTATCCACTCGCACGATGCCACCTCTGCAGCTAGCACAGCAACTCCTTTTAGGAGTTTACTGGTGACCTCAATTACCTACAGGCACACAACCACCCTCCAGGGAGTTGTTATTTTGCTACGGTTTTCTGTGAGGTGGAGGCACATCCGCAGTCGGGTTGCTTTGATGCGCCCTAACTCTCTTAAACTCTTCGGTCGCCAGTGACATCGATCAGACGTCTCGCTAGTTCTTTAAAAGCGACTAAATAAATAAATGTTTATTTCTTTTTTATTTATTTATTGTTTTCACGTTTGCCGATTCCTAGAGTTCCATACCACGTTCTGATAAGCATGACCAATGTCGTCGTGAAAGTTTTGGTCTTCCTCAGCTCCTACATCCTTCCACCTTCGCGTTGTATATCTGTTTCGTCATTCTTTCATCCCGCATTCTTTTTGCTTGAACCAACAGAGCGGGCCTTTTATTATCTTAAGATAACATACAATTATATATTCGGAACACTTGAATCACAGCATAGCTTCTGCGTGTTTTACCGATGAATATATTATATTGTAATTGCAGGGAATTTAATTAGATTTTGAATTAATTGGATTATATAATTTTTCACATTAAAAACGATATTTTGTTCTGTTAATTAAGGCGACACATCGAAAAATTAGACCAACTTTCATCGAATAGTATAGGCTAATGACTAAACTGACGGATCTAAGATTTTAATATAAATAACTTCATTTCTTTATCTTGAATTTGCTTGCTCAAATACGCGATTGTGTAAAATTGATTCGATAATAATTACTTTCGAAAACACCTCCTGAAATTCATTATTTTTGAAATTACAACGAAGTTGTTCTGTTTATACGCTTCAAAATTACTTAAATCTATTAGTAATATCTATGTTTATAATATGCTTGCTGCATATTTTGATAAGTGAAACATGAAATTTTTTTAAAATATTTTAAGTTTCTGACAATTTCTAAGCGATCACATTCGTCTTGGGTGCTACGTGTTTTCAACCTTATTGTGCGGTAATGAGGATTATAAACGCGTTGACTAACTACATCCAGCCAGTCCGGCTGCAGCCCGCTTCGAGGTGAGACCTATGTCGACTGTCTGCTCGAGCTCGCTCCATTTACATCGCGACACCGAAGTTTTTATAATTAATAGTTGCAAATATTCAATATTATAGTATTTAGCGTAAGTGTATTATTATTAGATATAAGTAGTAAATAATATTATAGGTTTATATATATTTATTATACTGTTGTAATAATGGGGAACACTAAAAAGAAAATATATAGAATAAAAATACAAAGAAAATGTTCGTAGAATGGGGGAGGCGAACAAGACAAGGTATTTTTTTTTTTTAATTATTATATTCATTAAACATATTATAATAACATTGTGTAGACATATTTCTAGTTTTTAGAACAGTTCCTAGGTATGGTTGGCCCAAGCTATTTAATTCCTCTTCAAACTTTTTTTTAATTTTGATTACTTAATAACTCTATATAAAACTGCATTAATTAAATAAGAGTTATTTTTTGCAGGAATAAACAGTAACATTTGATAATTGGTATACATTATCCACAGGCTGACCGCGTACCTATATAGGACGTCAAACTCCTATTATGTCCATTATAATCTGACCGAACTCCGACTTAGAAGTTGTACGTCAGTGGAGGTCAGGTTACGTTGGAAATTTATACCAATAAGGTTCGCGTTCTCAGCACATAGCAACCAGTGGAGACTCTTTATTTCTTTGTATTAAAATAAAAACTTATAAAATAGAATATTTTTGCTGTTTTGTTTTTTAGGAGAAACTTACTAAATAAACATATTCCACTAGAAGAATCACTACTCGATTTATATGCTACTTCAACGTAAGTGTCATACGGGACGACAAACTCATAGTAACCATTATAAGCTCACCGAACTCCGACTTAGACATTGTACGTAGGTGAAGGTTAGTTTACGTTGGAAATTTATCCAATCAGAAGATAGAAAACCAGTGGAGGTTTTTTTTTTTTTTGTATTAAAATAATTACTGGTAAAATAGTATATTTTGATAGTTTTTAAAAAAACTCGGTATGTTTCATGTTAAAGAAGCGAGCGAGGTGTGTAAGTACCGAGTCATGTGGCGCTCACGAGGGATTTAGCGTGAAGATATAGATAGATAGTATACTTATACCCATGGTACTCGTGAAAACAAATAATATTTACTATGAACCAACACTGAAAACACAAAAAAATCATCTATTCTATACATTGTGGTTAGTATTGAACTATTGTACGGATTAGATTTATTTTGCAACATCAGAGATGGTCCTGGTTCTTTCTTCTTGAGAGTTTAATAAATAACAAGGAAACGTACAACAATACAAAACACAGAGTATACATAAGTAAAATACAATAAATGTCATTATACTGAAGTTAAAGTTATGAAACAGCAAGAAAATCATTTGTCACATGTTTTTTTTAAATATGAATAGATTATAAAATCTATTTGTATATATGTATATTAGGGTGTCCCTTATTTTTCAAAGTTTTTATTTTCTAACGCATATGTCTTAGTTTTGTTCATTTGCTTTTAAAACACTCGGAAATTAATTTTTAACTTATTTGGATTACGATAATCCGTGCCGAATTACATCGAAACATGTTCATACAAGTTGCGCGGCAGTGCCGCACGTACTCGCGGTATTCATTTGTTCAAATTCAAAGTCAAAATCTTTTTATTCCGTAAAAATGGCTACATTTGTTTGGAATCGTCACATTTTTTTCCCCTACCGTGCAGTTTATGACTAGGTGAGCACTGATAAAAATACTGCCAAAAAACTCAGGCATCCCTCTTTTGGTATCCAAACAAATTTACATATTTTGTTAATTACATTATAATTGGATCGACTCACTCCCAGGCATTTTTATCATTAATATAGTCAGATACTTTATAATATGCCCTGCTACACAATTTGGCTTTAATAGTAGTTTTAAATTTGTTTATTGACAAATCTCTTATATTGCTGGGAAGTTTGTTATAGAACCGTATAATTGCCCCATAAAATAATTACTTGTTTTGTGGAGACGGCTTGCATATAACACAAGATTATGCTTATATCTAGTATTTATGCTATGAATATCACTCTTTTTACAAAATGAGTCTATGTTTTTATGGACATACAAAAGATTTTCATAGATATATTGCGATGCGACTGTTAAAATATTTATTTCTTTGAATTTTTCTCTAAGGCTCTCACGGGGACCAAGTTTGTAGATAGCTCTTATGGCTCTCTTTTGCAATAAAAAGATGGTGTTAATATCCGCGGAGTTACCCCAAAGAAGAATTCCATGTGACATAATACTATGAAAGTAGCTGAAATAAACTATTCTAGCCGTATCAATATCAGTGAGCCGTCTAATAGTTTTCACTGCATAAGCTGCAGAACTTAGTTTTCCTGATAATTTTTCAATTTGTGGGCCCCTTTGTAGTCTGGAGTCAATTGTTATACCCAAGAACACAGTTGTCTCCACAGAGGCTAAATTAGTTCCATTAACATGTACATTGGTAGCCACCTGCCTTACATTAGGTGTTGAGAACTTAATTACTTTAGTCTTTTTATCATTTAAAAGCAGATTATTAACACTAAACCAATGAATAACTTTAGAGAGAGCATCGTTAACTTCGTCATAATTACCTAACCGTCTATTAATTTTGAATGTCAGTTATTCTCGTGATTAATACGTAATGTTTTAACTTTTATAAGATGGCAGTGGAATTGAGAAGCAATAAATCAAGTATTTTCTTAGTTGGAGACGTAAATTATCAAATAATAGGCGCAAAATTACCGTCTAACCGTCAAGTTCTTCCTGTACTTTTTTATAAAACTCGCGAAGTTAAATTGACTGTTAGTGAAAGCGCATACCTAGTCATTCGAGAGTGTATTATATTTAGGGAAAAAGCTAGGATCCCTACCAGAGCTATACCTAACTGTGTAAAATAACTTGTGAATCTTCACCAGGAGGGAGTTGCAAAAAAATTCCAATTTTCTATTTCAATTTCAATCTAATTCAATCTGATAATTTTATTTCTCTTATTTATTCGAAATAAAAAAATCCTGTGTTTACTCGGCGCTATCAGCCATTATGACACTCGAACATCTATAACTTCAAGCCAAATCCCTTGCGGGGTAGGCAGAGAGAGCCGAGCGCCACGTGACTCGATCCTTACATATCTCACTCGCTTCTTTAACATTCATTGCTCTTCTCATGCACGCACGCCGGTTTCTAGGGCTCCTGACATCACCTTCTGATAGAACATGACCAATTTGGTCATGGTAGGTAAGTCTTGGCCTTCCCCGGCTCCTACATCCTTCCACTTTTGCATTGTATATCTGCTTCGTCATTCTTTCATCTTGCATTCTTTCTACATGCCCGAACCATCGGAGCATGCCTCTTCTTATTTTAACACCGACGCTCTCTTTCAGACCAACTCTATTTCTAACATCATCATTACGAATACGGTCTACAAGCCTTACGCCACAAATTTTGCGCAGCGCTAGCATTTCAACCGCGTTTATTCTACTTTCATGCTCTTTCTGCCATACCCAACTCTCGCTTCCATAAGTTAGCGTTGGGACCAACACTGCATTGTGTATAGCGAGTTGTGCCTTCTGGCTCAGGATTTTACTGCCAAGAAGTTTTCCCAACGCTCCATTCACACTATTCCCAGCACTCACTCGTCTTTCCACATCTGCGGTGTACCTTCCATCCCTGCTGAAAGCGCATCCAAGATATACAAACTCATCCACTTGTTCCAACACTTCATCATCAATCGTAATCCTTACATTAGTTCTGGATTCTTCTCTTTCAAATACCATTATCTTTGTTTTCTTCGCATTCAGTAGTAAGCCTTTCTCCATACAGTCGTCTTTCATCGCTGTGACCAGTGTTTGCAGTTTAGATGGTGTATCTGCTAACTAAACATATGTGTCCGAATCAACAAATGGCCCGCTTTAGCCTCTCGATAAACAATGTTGTATTATGTAGCTGGTGTTTCATTCTTCTTAAGGGGGATACATGCCGTCCAGTGGCGCCTCAAGGAATAAAATATCGTATCTTAGCGTGGAAGATAAACATTATAAAGTCATGTGTTGCGTGTGTTACAAATACAATAACGTACTTTTACGTCATTAAACCAACAATTGAAATGTTTTGCTTTCGTTGTTATAGGCATAATTGCCAAAAAACGGCCTCTTTTAGCACTTTTGCTTATAACAACGATAGTGGAATATTTTGAGTGTTGGTTTAATGACGTAAAAATACTTTACTATCTTCGTAATAAATGCAACATAAGATTTCATAATGTTTATCTTCTATGCTATAATATGTTTTTTTATTCAATGAGGGCGCCACTGGACGAGACCTAAGTAAGAACAACATAGATACCAAGACATGTTAACTTATAGAGATATAAACATAAAACGATGTCATTGATTTCTCTTTCAATAAACTTTTAAAAGTGAATACGTTTCTGTAGTTTTTTATTACTATTATTACTATTGTTTTCCGTCTAGCTTAAATAAATATGTTTGGTTTAGTATGTATAAAGCTAAATAATAATTAAATCAATAATTTTTATTAAATATTGATATTATAAATTTTATTTAAGTGTGACGCGACTCTGTAGCTTTTCTGTTCGTTTGCATTGACTATACGTTGACCCCAGGTTACCTATTAGGCGCTAATTTCAAATTTTACAAATCGAGCGTCGAGTGTCAATTGAGGGGCGCGGTGTGATTGGGCGGAGCCATTTTAAAGCTTCACGATCGAGGTGTCGCCTTAATAGCCCATTCCAATTAATACAAAGATTTTGTTTTGTAAAGGAAATGCGCTCCTCTCAGTGTTGCCATCTCGCGTATTTGCGTATAGTACGGCCGTTTTTCTCTTGTAACCAAATTTGTTCGGCATACCTCTGAGAGGAGCTGGCGGCGCATTCCAGACACGTGTAGTTTGTAACGTGAAGGAGTTGTACATAAAGAGGCGTAGAGAGCTTTAGAGAACTCTCAGATTGGAGTTGTCGATCACGAGATACTGAAATTTGAACTTCAATCACTCAGGAGAGAGAGGATGATACAGAACAGAGCGAAGTGAACTTAGTCGCAGTCGCTTTTACCCCTTCGAATCGCAAACTAATTAAAACTTGTGATATGGGTATCAGACCAGACAGCTGGAAAGTATACTAAAATATATTTTTCATCGTTAATATCTATATTAATATATAAAGCGAAAGACTTTCTTTGTTTGATTGTTTGTTTGTACACGCTAATATCTGGAACTATCAGTCGGAGTTGAAAAAATATTTTTGCATTTGATAGCCCGATGTCGTCGTTGCGCGTGTCATTCTAACCGAACACGCAGGTTAAGCAACGGCGACCTCAGCCGGTCTATGGATGGGTTTGTCTACCTCGAGTTTCTCCGTTCTTCGGAGGGCACGTTAGGCCATCGGTCCCGGCGGTTGTCGATGGATGACAGTCGTTAAGCTAAATCAGTGGCCCTCGGGCGGCTGAAAACACTGGCCTCCGCCAATCCGCATTTGAGCAGCGTGGCAGAGTATGCTCTGAACCCCTTCGATTGGAGGGAGATCCGTATTCCTGCGGTGGCATGAATAAGGGTTGATGTGGTATTTGATAGTCCAATTCTTGAGGGAGTTTATAGGATATTCAACATCATAAATATTGGAAGTTGATAAAAAAGAGACAGTGTAAGAAAAAACGACTTCACGGTATACTCGCGAATGAAGTCGCGGGGTGCAGCTAATATATAAAATATAGAACAAAACCGAACAGATAATCGTCAATATGTGTTCAAAGTAAATAATAAACAAGTAGTAACTAGTAAACAAATAAATAATTATGAACAATTACCGAATTATACAGTTAGTCAAAGATTAGTGACAATAAAACTGTATTTGTTTAATGTTTTCGCAGTACTTTCGATGTAAATGGAGGGTCCTGTCTGCGCGGTGACGCACAGCCGGCCTTGCGGGCCTTCCGGGTCTTGACTCGGTGCACCGGTGACTGGACGGACCTTACAGTTACCGAGGCTCTGCTGACGTAGGCGACCCGACACGACTCACCCAAAAAAGGAATGTGGATTCTGCACAGTTGATGTATGGAGAGGCTTGGGAGATTCAATTTCTATCACATGTTCTGAATGCCTGGACTGAATACGTGATCGCTGGAGACAGATAAAGTTGTCTTGTAAACATTTGGTAGGGATGTACCTGAATCGTTTTTTTTTGTTGTCTTTTTACTTCTTCTTTTTTAGTTATGTATTGTGCTACCGGATCCAACAAACAGTACTCTGCGCGAAATAAAATAAAAATCTAACCGATAACACTACCGAGTCTAATTATGTATCTAAACCATTCTGTATCAAACACACACAACACATTTCGTCAAAATACGTCCACCGTTTTGGAGGAATTGATGACATACACACGTACAAAATAATTATATATATACATTTTTTTTTTTTGACGAGCTCGGTGGCTCAGTCGTGAATGACGTGACTTTGACAGCAACGCTCATGGGTTCGACTCCCACACAAGGCAACTCCCTAGAGGGTTGCTGTGTTCTTCTGTGTGAGTGAGGTCACCAGTACGCTCCCAAGAAGTTGCTATGTAAGCAGCAGAGGAGGCATGCAATATGTTAAGTAATCCGATACTCAACACCTCTGCCTTTCGGTGAACCAATACGGTACGAAACCAGAATGGCCTGCTACGCAGTGTACGTTACTCCAGCAGGAAAGTGTCTCATAGAGTGATATGAGTGGAACGTATAATTAGTGCGTGAACTGCTGCGAATGTGCGCCGCATAACAAAAATTGTGCATCTCCTGCTAGAGTAACGATGAGAGAGAAATATAGTGCATGGGCAGAAAACTTATATTTAAAAAAATGTGCGCAGAAAATATAATTTGTGAATTATCATCGATATGTACGAATCCGTCGCTTTTTTATAGTCATTCTAATTTGGTCGGATAACCAGCCGTTGTTTATGTTTATGTGTATATTATGTTTTGGTGTTTGTTCGTATCTACTTATATGCGAAACATTCCCAACTGAAAATTTTCACTATATTATTTGACTAAACGCACAAATTTTTGGATTACACCCTCACATCTCGTGTAGAGTCAGTTTCCTGTATATTTAATAACGCAACTCAAACGTGTACATACAACGTTTGAGACTTTTTATGATTATTATTTGATGTTGACGAGCTCGGTGGCGCAGTGGTGAAACGCGTTGTTACGCTACTTTGACACCAATGCTCGTGGGTTCGATTCCCACACAACACAGACATTTGTGTGCATGAATATGTCTGTTTGTCTTGATCTGGGTATTTTCTATGTATAATAAGTATGTATTTACAAAAGAAAATGTATTTACGTATGTTTATCAGTTGTCTAGTACCCATAACACAAGCTTCGCTTAGTTTGGGGCTAGATGGCGCTGTGTAATTTGTCCGACAATATTTATTTATTATTATAAGTGTCAAGAAGGGCCGAATACAGTTTTAGTGAGCTGATACGTTTTCTCATTTACGCGCTGCGAATTTTTTACGGTTTTTCAAAAAAGCGCGATTACTTGAAAATTAAAATATTTTCCTAAATTTTGTCACAAATACCCACAAATCAAGAGCTACTCATGAATGTTTATTTTACAGGCGCAAGTACAATGGTGTCAGAGATACACGATTCTGCAAAACGTTACTTCAGCAAGAAATGAAATTGCGACAATATTTCAAACCACGACCCCTGAAAGAGGCTTCGCTATCCCTCAGAGGGTCGCGCCCCACACGTTAAAAAACACTGATTTAGAGCATGGCAGCTGCTTACACATGATGGTAAGCAGTTGTCATTATCACCAAGGCGAGTGTTATAAAGAAATACAAACTAACATGTACTACAATTATTTCTTTTTTATTTTTCTTGTACCTAAGTTTAAAAAATTGGTAAAGATAATGATTTTGATATTAAGTACAGCTGTCATACCTCCACAACCACAACCCAGATGGAAAATCCCTTTCCTAGATTACGTCACACGTCTCTGATTTCTTGAATGAGCTGGTTTCCTACGATGTTTTCCTTCACCGACGAGCAAATGACATCCGCTATATGACCCACACAAGCAGTCAAACGGGAACCAATCGGTTAACAAGCTGTATCTACTAGACTGTCACTGATCTTCTATGCATTAGGAGTATTTTCAGGAACACCGTTTCTACATGAAATCTATATGTTTGTCTGTGTGAGCGTTTGTCTGTGCGTTTTTTTTCGAATATTCGAATTTTGACTTCAGATTTGGATTCAGCATAAAAAAGTAGAATGGGAATGTTCAGGAACACCGTTCCTATCTCTTAAGGAACGCGGTCAAAATGGCCAACGAATAAAAAATAAAAAATTGAATTGTTATATAATTGACGAGCCAGGTGTTTCTCTGGTAATGCAAGCTTGCGCATCCTCAACTGATTATCACTGTATATTATAAAACAAAGTCCCACGCTGCGTCTGTCAGTCTGTCTGTTCGCGATAAACTCAAATACTACTGGACGGATTTTCATGCGCTTTTCACCAATAAATATAGTGATTCTTGAAGAAGGTTTAGGTGTATAATTTTTGTTAAGGTGTAAATCGGTTGAAATGTGACGTTATTTGTTGAAAATGTGGGAAAAAGGCAAGCCGCTTGGGAGCTTTCATTGGATAGTAATTACGTTACTTACCTTAAGTACTTCATGCACAATATGATAATCCTGTACACCATATAATTTAAATGATGGACCCGACAGACGTAGCGAGACTGGGGAGCATAATATGCTCTACTAGCCGCCGCGCCGCCCGGGGTGGGTCACCAGTATTAGATACAACCTGATGATTTTCGACGGTTGCACGATATCCGCAGGTATTGTGGTGCATTATTTATGCAAAAAAACCGAAATTGCGAAGAAAGATTGTCCTAGCCGCTGACTTAATGCGGCCTAGAACCGGCGACGTTTTGAATTGGTAAACTAGCTCGGTTGGCTGTTAGAAGGGATTGCGTTATAAACGTGCTATATTTTTATATATGGTCGGGAATGATACATGCATACGGCCGAGCTGATGTAAAACGGTTACCATAGGATATCCATCACATCAATCACTCGTCAGTCAGTCGTCCCGCTGCAGGGATACAGGGCTCCCTTCAACCGAAGAGGTTTAGACCATGTTCCACCACGCTGCTCAAAGCCCACCACCGACTTAGCTTAACAACTGCCATCTAACGACAACATCAATCGATAACGGCGGACCGCAAGCAGCACGGGGAAGCTCGATATTGATAAACCCGTCCATAGACAGGCTGCGATTGACGTTGCTTAACCTGCGGGTTCCGTTTACCGTAGCCAATGAACGCTTGTAATTTATTAAGTGTCACTTGCGCGATGCCACTTCTACTGCTAACAGCAACTTCTTAGGAGTTTACTGGTGGTTTCACTCACACAGAACACAACAACCCTCCAAGGAGTTGGTATTTGGCTGCGGTTTTCTATGAGGTGGAGGTACTCTACAAAACGGGCTGCATTGCCTCTTTTAAAAACACCCAGACTAATGACGAAACTGACATGTTCGTGCACAAAAAAAAAAAATATTTGTGGGAATCGAACCCACGTAGGTTGGTGTCAAGGTAGCGTTACTAACTACTGTACCACCGAACTCGTCAAAATTTAATTTAGTTAATTTATTTTAAGTAATTTATTCAAAAGCCTAGGAACTGACGAGTGTGCATGAAAAAAGCTATGAATATTAAAGAAGCAAGTAAGATTTGTAAGGACCGCGTCTTATGGCGCAAGGTTCTCTGTGGTAGTATTTTAAGTAACCTTAAGCTTGCCTTAAGCCTTAAACCCGTAACCATATGGGGAAATACCGCCACCTCACAGAAAACGGTAGCCAAATGACAACTCTCTTGCGTGTGAGAGAGGTCACCAGTAAGCTCCTAAGGACAGTGCCAGTGTGTGGTGTCATCGCGCTAGTGACACTTAATGTATTACAAGCGTTCATAGGCTACAGTAACCGCTTCACATCTGGTGGGCCGTATGCTTGTATGACACAAAGTTAAAAATTAATACAAACATTACATTTCTATAAAACACCATCGGTATCAGGCAGGATAAAGAGAAGAACCATTCCTTATAATTTCACTCGGGGTAATAAAAACAAACCGATGAGTGACAGTAAAGTTAGTTCTGTTGATGTTGTGAACAGCACTCAGATTTTTCAGGAAGTATAAATTAGTTATATTGCATCAAAATATTGCTGGTATATTAAATAAACAGGATATATTTGTCTGTAACTATAGATGCAGTATCATCTAAATTATAGAGATATAAATGTTTTGTTTATGAAATCAGGAAACAAAAACAACATCCGCTTGGGAGATTTTGAGTTTGCGGAATTCTATTCCCGAAAAATACAAAATCGCGGTGGAGTAGGCATCTTATGCAAAAACAACTTAGAGTATAAAAAAACCAAGTGCGAGTCGGACTCGCGAAGGGTTCCGTAGCATTATCTATAAAAACGGCAAAAAAATCACGTTTGTTGTATGGGAGCCCCCCTTAAATATTTGTTTTATTTTAATTTAATTATTTATTTTTAAAGTGAATATACAATTAAATATTTGCTGTTATTAATATCGAACAAAAACGAGCAAAAAAATCACGTTTGTTGTATGGGAACCCCCTTAAATATTTATTTTATTCTGTATTTTAGTATTTGTTGTTATAGCGGCAACAGAAATACATCATCTGTGAAAATTTAAACTGTCCAACTATCACGGTTCATGAGATACAGCCTGGTGACGGATGGACGGACGGACAGCAGAGTCTCAGTAATAGGGTCCCGTTTTACCCTTTGGGTGCGGAACCCTAAAAACTACCGTATATAAACCGTACAGTACCGTACCGTATATATACCGTACCGTACAGCAGTTGAGAATTCTTTTGAATGTTGTGGCATAGAAATAATTGAACATATTATTACTGTTTGCATTTATACAATTCCTGATTGTAAAAAATCCAACTTAAACTTAACTTTCTGTAAACTTACATCAAAAGTTGATAATAAAGTCTTAGTGTATGCTTCAAAATTATGACCATATATTACATAGCAATGAACCTGCAAATGAAAATGTAAAAGTTCTTGCATTGATCTAATAATCAGCAACTTATTAGATGTTAAAAGCAAGGTACATTGCCTAGGGTTGTCAGATCATGAAACGGCGCAGTCATTAGAAATACCAACAATTAGAAAATTTAATAAACTAAAACATTTTTACTTAAAAAAGACGTAACTTCCCTGAAAACATAAAAAAAAATCTCTGCCTAAAAAATTTTACTTGGTCCGAGGTTTATACTGAAACAAACATTAACAAAGCCTTCAATGCACTCCATGAGCTGTAGATTAAAGTTTTTATAGAACCACAAGTACTTAATGGATAACGAACGGTATAGGTACGTCTAAGTTGTAAAATAAAACGATCACTTAAAGTGAAAACTATGGCCAATAAAATGATATATAAAACCTACTTAACTACTTAAAAATGCATGAATAACGCACAAAAAATAAACATTATGAGGTAAATACATCTAGTAACATATGTAAAGATAAGAATTTAATATAACGGAACAATAATATAAAATATAAATTTATTAAACAAATTGTACATAATTTATCATACGTACAAAAGGGTCAATCCTCAAAAAATATATAACACATTAAATAATCAGCATATCAGTGACAGTCTTTTCTGTTACTCGCAGACAGCAGTGAAATGCGTACAATAATCACAAACTTAAAAATATCAAGGCTGTGGGTTATGCTTAACTTCTCACAAATATTATTAAAGAGTCTAATAATTTCATAACACCTGTTCTTAGTTATTTAATCAACTTATCTTTTGCGCAGGGTATTTTCCCTGATAAATTGAAAGTAACCGTTGTAAAGCCAATTCCTAAGAAAGCCAATAGACAATTTCATATTTAGACAATTTCAGACCTATAGCTTTAGTAACCATTTTTTCTAAAATCTTCGAAAAAGCCATGCATGTTAGGATTACTGACTTTCTAAATAAATTTAACATCTTGCATACAAACCAGCATGGTTTTCAAAAAGGTAAATCTACAATGTTATAAATTTTTAAATTAGTGAGTATAATTTTAAATCATGTAGATAAATCTTTTGAAGTTCTCACAATATTTCTAGATATGAGTAAAGCTTTCGGTAACGTATTACATCAGCATATTCCACATAAGTATGAAGGGTATGGTCTCAGAGTAAATACTTACAATTGGCTTAAGTCATACCTACCTCAACAAAGTAACATAATAGATGGATGCATCAAATATTTACTAGTTTTTTAATGAAAATGCTTATAAATCCGATGAGAGAATCAATAGCATGGATAATAGTACCTCAGGGAAGCATTTTGGGACCATTATTCTTCTTGTTGTATATAAATGACCTTCCTAAAGCTACCAACATTTTTTGCACATTATTTGCTGATGATATGTCCATAGTCATTCCAAACTTGTTTAACTTGAGGAATGATTATAATAACAACATTAACAAAACTATCATAGTTTCTCGTATGCGCTATGGCGACAAGCCAATATAACAGACCAGTAGTAATTGTTATGCTCGTTCCGTGTTGGTAGATGTGTCGTCTATCGATATTACCGTTACTGCATACTACGGAAATATATATCCTCTACTTATGTATGGTATATTGTTCTGGGGAAACTCATTCGAAGCTGTTAAAGTGTTCAACCTGTAAAAAGATGTCTCCGAATGATCTATGGTATGCGAAGTGACGAGTCGCTGGGAACACGTTTTAGGGAAAAGCGTTTCATGGCTTTGACTGGATTATATATTTTTAGATTTGTATGTTTGTTAAACAAGCATGAGGAGTTTTTTTAATAAAATATCTGATGTATCTACTAGACGTTTAAGAGATACGGACCGTAAATAATAATAATAATAGTATTCTCAGGAGTAATTAGTTACTCCTGAGAATACTATAGAATACTACTGAATGAGATGTACTATATGTGACAAAATTACCTATGTTACTGCTATCCGTGTATACAATGTTCAAAATCGCAATGAAAAAATGGTTACTTGAAAATGTGTTTTACTCTAGATTAATACTATGACAAAAATAAATGATTAATACTGTGATTATCTACTATGATTATAATGCGATACTATTTTAATTTTATTAAATTACTATTTACCTAAATTAAAACAATTTAAATTAACATTATTAATATTTTAATTCAAATGGACAAATGTAATTGTAATTCCTAGTCTCCTAGGTATTAGCAACAATTTGTTGTATGCCTAAAGATAGGTACGAGCTGTAAGTGACTGTGACTTGTTTTATATGACATCTTATTACTAACCACTTCAACAATAAAATTATTTTTATTCTTCTTATTAGACATTTTCGATAGTTCATTTGTAACTACGCCTTTCTTCATTTTTCATCATTTTCACAAATGTTTACAGTTGAGATGGTGATTCGTATGGTATATATAATACAGTATCGCATCGTATATGTAATAAATAATAAACTATTTTATGAATCGGTGTTTGCAGTACTAGGTATACAGAAATTGATGTCCTAACCGGTTTAATGGCTTTAGATAAACCAGTTAATAAGTAAATGGTTTAAAAGTTTTTTATACTACTTTGTGAGGCACAGAAGCATACGACTCACCTGATTTAAAGCTGTTGCCGTAGCCTATAAACACTTGCAATATATTCAGTATTACTCGCGAGATGCCCACTCTGCTGCTAACATAGCGACTCCTTAGGAGCTTCCTCGATACCTCATTCATACGCAGGAACCCAACAATTCTCGAGGGAATTGTTATTTGACTGCGGTTTTTCTGTGAGGTGGAGGTACTTCCCCAGACGGGGATTCCCTGCTTTGATGCGCCCTACCTTTTTTAAAAACACCCAGAAGAAGACGAACAGACATGTTCATGCATTCAATACATCGATGCATACAAATGTTTGTCCTGTATGGAAATCGAACCCGCGAGCGTTGGTATAAAAGTAGTGTAACAGCACGTTGCACCACTGCGCTACCGAGCTCGTCAAAAAGAACATTGTTACGTACTAACAGAAAATACAATTCTATGTTAACTGTGATAAAAAAAAACATTTTCAATTAGTTTGGATAAACGATATTTAAAATTAATCAAATTAGTAGTTGCTGAAAAATCCAACTGGAAGAGACGTATAAATCATTTTAGTTTAATCACGCTAAAAATGGTGGAAAATGTTGATGTCAACACCACTCACATCAATAGCATTTTGGCAGTATGTGAACATATATATTGCTTTTTTTAAAGTGTCGTTTTTGAAAACCTCTAAAATTAATTTCTTTCCATACAAAGACTACAAACTATCTGTGTCAAGGTTGCTCGTTGACCTTCGGATGTAGTAATACATTTATATATTGTTCATACAAACTTGGTGTGTCACATACGACGTATAACGTTTATACCAACAGTGGGATTAAATTACATGGTATCCACGATTTCGGGAAGTAGGATATCTATCAGTCAACGAGTAAAGAAACTGATATAATGGTTCCTACAAACTATAAATCATAATCATAATATTGCATATAGACTAAATAGTGATGCTATTGTGTGTTTGTCATTAAATTATTCAAAATGCCAAACGTGTAAGGAGATATACAAAAGTGTAAGGAGACAAATACCATATGCAGCTTATATCTTACATACCCACACAAGGTTTCTCTGACCCTCTGTTGTATTATGATACTTGTCTATGGCTTATTTACGATTCAATGTCATGACAATTTTTAAAACAAATGACGTCAGATTTAAACTTAAAATTTTATGTTAATCTTGATAAAAATGAACAATCACGAGAATGCTTCGGATGTAATATTGCATTTTTAATTATTATAGTGGCAATACAATAGTCATAGATTAAATACAAAGTCACTATGACGTAGTTGGCGGGAAAAGAATTCACCTTGGAGTGACGTGCTTCCCAGCCAGCGGCCTCGCTGACGGCCGCGAACACTCGGCGTTGCTCGGCGGTCTTCGGCCGTTCCCGTGGCTGTTCGGCCCCGCTCGTGTGTCCTCGCCTCAAATCTGCTGTTATGCTATTCATTTTAATTGGTGCGAGATTCGATTTTATCTAACTAATATAATGGAATACTGTAGATGGGACTAGATGAAAGCAAAAGGATTTCACTATTTTATTTTAATATAGTTAATGCAAACATCAAACACATTCTTGACCTTACATATAGGATAATTTAAATATTTGTATATAGTCTAGCCTCCTCAAACTGATGACCTCTACGTAACAGCGCGTTTCAATATTAATTATTAATAGAAAAATTAAAATACTTAAGTATTTTTATCCCATCATATTTATTGCTTTCAATTATACAGTTACAATCCTGTATATAACATTTTGAGATAGACAGGGCGCATCAAACTTAACCGGACTGCAAAGTACCTTGACGGTTGTTGATTTCCTGCTAGTGAGTGAAGCTACGAGTTGCTATGGTAGCAGCTTCCTATATTGCAAGTTATAATAGGCTACGGTAACCGCTTTACATCACATGTGGGCCGTATCCTTGCATGCCTCTCGACGACGTTATATAAAAAATAGGGTATTCGGAACTATCATAGTATTGACTTATCCGAGATTCTCGAAAATGATTCTACCGCTTTGAGTATTTTTTGTACGGACAAAGTTGCCGGTATCATCTAGTTTGATAGATACTCGTAGATAAATGATTTATTTGTACTCACACTAAGGACATACATACTACAAAGAAATAATACAAAAAAAAAAACACACACAGGGAGAGATAACAAATGAACAATACACACGCAGATCAGACAGTAGAGATGCACGCGTGCCACACTGATACAAATAGGCTGTGGCTCAGTGAATCAATTCCACGGAGCTAATCACTGATTTTCAGCCGCGGCCTAAGAAAATTTATAATAACAAGTGATTAATTTAATTCAAAGTTCTTTATCACTAAACTTGTGAGCATTTTGTGAATGATCATACTGTAGCCATACACTATCAAACTTCAATTTAATATTACATGGCATAAATACCAAACGCTTTTCTGTCACCCATCGAAATAAGAAAATTCTCCATTTTGAAATTTAAATGATACTCGTAGCTCTGACTCCCTTTGGTGGTGGAAACGACACGCCCTCCTAATAACTAATAATTATTATTCTATGGTCGTAAATTGTATCAGCAATATTGATATAGAAATTTTCTAGAATATATATATAATTTATTTTAATAGGACTTGCTATGTCATAATTAGACGGTAACAATATATATTATATTGCTTAATGATCAGCCATATCTGTGTTACTACTGGATTGAATATTTCAATATAATGCGCTTTTAGTAAGCAATAATAGTAATGTATATTAATTTTAATATTGGAATATATTTTTGGCGCACATTGAAACGGAAAATTCTCCGTTTCAAATTTTCTTTTTCTAGGTTCATTTTATAATGTTATAATAACAGCTCTGTGTTATAATAGGCTTTTAAACAGAGCGGTCACGCTACATATACGGCGCACATTATTCTTGTTTCAAATTGCGATTTTACTGGTAACATAATTTAATATATGTCAGATTGCAAAATTTACTATACTATATGAAAAATTATGTTATACGCCAGTGTAGTGGTAGTATTACGCGTTTTAATAACATTATTATGGCGGTGTGTGAGATACTGCAGCTGCTGTTTACGGCACAATTAAAAGATATTAACCACACAAAACAATTGAAGAAATAGACAAATAATAGTAGAAAGCTCACTTTATATTTTTCTTTTTCCCATTTCGGTCTGATTACGAAATACCCGCCTGTTCTAAACAATTCCATTGCAAAACCGTGAATATTCAAAGACACATTTAAATTTCACGCTGTAGGAATAGCAATATTGATTTTCATACAATCTTTGAATCCAAAGAATGTATGAAAATCAATGTTCTTCTTAAATCTTGTACAAAACAAGTATACAAATGCCTGAATATTACTCAGCGCTGTAATTCGTTTGGGCTCCCGTAACCCACTTCTGATATTGTGATCAACATTCATGATTTTAAACAGACGATCAGAATATCGGAAGGTGTTTGGTCCAGCATAACCTCACCGATAGCTACGTTATGGTAAGTACGTATTATTAAATTACAATTCTCATTAGGTACTTTGAATACCCCAAAGTATCTTTTAAAGTGAAAACTTCTTTATCGTCATTGTGATTTGAAACACAATGAAACGAAATAGCGACAGTAGAAAGAGACAACAACATACATCTACAGGATTTAACGTGCGAGAGAATGAGATAGAAGTATCTATACGATTTAACGTACGAGAGAATGAGACAGTAGGCTTTATACAGTGTTTATTACAGCGTGCGAGCGTAATACGCAGGCGCGCACACGCACGTGATACGTGTGTGTGCGCGCCTGCGTATTACGAAGTTTGGGACAAGGTGTCATAATAACCGTGGTGTATTGTACACGTGTATTATTTACATAAACATTTCGTCATTTAATAAAAACTTTTTTCAAATATGATCAATATAATCATAAATACATAATAATAGAAATTGTACATTTGTCTATTTCCTGAAATTGTACTCTTATAAAGTTCATATTTTTTCAGGTTTCACTTCTATCGCGTGTGAACTGTACACATATTTTTTTTTCAGATTTCTAACGTCTTTTTTGTGCACCCGATGTATTCTTGTGACTGTAACTTTGTGCACCCGGTGCACTCTTGTGACTGTAACTTTGTGCACCCGTTGTATTCTTGTGACTGTAACTTTGTGCACCCGGTGTATTCTTGTAACTGTAACTTTGTGCACCCGATGTATTCTTGTGACTGTAACTTTGCTAGTTGCTTGCAGTAAAAATACTTCTTATTGTTCGTTCTCATTTCCGCGTCTGTTAGGATTGGCCGGGTTCGCTACCAAAGCCGAAGATTTGGCGAAGACATTGATATTTACACATAGCTACTGATTAACATTCACATAGAGCGACTTCCGTCAGACCACCACAACTCAGAGAGAAAACCACACTTAGGTTAGTTGACACGTCTTTCAAAATATAATTTCTTGTATATGCAGGTATACAGCCAGTGATAATTACGAAGATGTACATAAATCCAAAAATACAAATTTAGTGGTACACGCTCACACTAAGTATAAATACTGCTTTATCCTAATAAAATGATTATTTTCTTTGAATCGACTTGTCTTTTCATTTAAGTAGAGTTCTGACTATTTCTATGTAACTATTATGTTTGCGATGACATTAAAATGTCACGTTTGTTGATATTTTTTGAATTTTACACAAATAAATTAAAGTTACTTTTCGCGTGATTTAATACTTTTAATAATTGATTGTATGTCTGTTACCTTGTTCTAAATACGCAACATACGCAGTAGTTTATACTCATATGCCACCTTGGATCCCGACGATCGCATTACTATAGTTAATGCCCCCTTCTTCTCCGATTCCGACTCCAACACTTCCTATGGACATCGCACTCGGCAGATCCGAATGCTAAGAGTTAGGACTTCTTAAATCAGGTGCCTGAGCGTCTCTCTTCTTAGGCCCTTCAGGCTGGTAAGTTCCATTTAACCCACCGTACGTTAAAGATCGACCCCTCTCGTGGCCCTTAGGTTTAAGGCTTCTCTTTTTCTTCAGTCTTAAATACCGGCTTATCCATGGCTATCTTCTACGGTTCATTTTCTATCTCTATATATTCTATCATATCTCTTTCTTTACCACAAATTGCCCCCTTTTAATCGAATTCAGATATCTGCGAATGGTTTATCCATTCTCCTCAATTTAATTGATTGATTGACTGATTGATTAAAGTCAACGACTCAGTCATGAATGTTTGATATATAAATTTCCATGTAATGAACTTAGCTTGCTGAATTTTCTGGTGTAGTGTTTTCCTAATTTTAAAATTGAGCTTTCACCTAACAGAGCGAGCTTTATCATTTTTTTTTACATACAACGCCAGCAAGCTTGCTACTACATACGATGCAAAGTGGTACCCGTAGCCCATAAACACTTACAATACACGAAATACGCGTTGCCACCCCTGCTGCTAACATAGCACTGAGCTTAATGATAACCTCAATCACAGGCAGGAAGACAAAACCCTTTCAGGGAGTTGTTGTTTAGCTGCAGTTTTCTATGAGACATTTCGCAAATCGAGCTATTTTGATGCGCCCCACCTTTCTTTTAAAACACCCAAATTAAGATAAACAGAGATATTCGTGCACGCAAATGTTTCTCTTGTGTGGGAATCGAACCCACGAGCGATGGTGCTAAAGTAGCCGACCTGTATATTCTATAGACTTATATTCTTTATCGAAAGGGTGGCTACCGTATCATAGTATATACACACATCAAAAGTGTCTAGGGATCAACATATATTTTTGCAATAACTTTTCTCCTGATTGATATTAATTAAAATTTTCTTTAAGGATTCATCAAATAAAGTGTTTTCGTTTGTCTACAGTAACGATAAACCAAGTCACCTTTGCATTAATAAAGAAAAAATGCCATTTTCATAATAAAGGGATTTTTGACATTTGAACCACTAACATTAAAGTTCGAAAAAAAGACTGAAATAACAGTTTTCTTTAAAATTTTATTGGGTAACTTAAACAATTAAGGCGACACCTCGATCGTGAAGCTTTAAAATGGCTCCGCCCAATCACCCCGCGGCCCTCAATTGACACTCGACGCTCGATTTGTAAAATTTGAAATTAGCGCCTAATAGGTAACCTGGGGTCAACGTATAGTCAATGCAAACGAACAGAAAAGCTACAGAGTCGCGTCACACTTAAATAAAATTTATAATATCAATATTTAATAAAAAATATTGATTTAATTATTATTTAGCTTTATACATACTGAACCAAACATATTTATTTAAGCTAGATGGAAAACAATAGTAATAATAGTAATAAAAAACTACAGAAACGTATTCACTTTTAAAAGTTTATTGAAAGAGAAATCAATGACATCGTTTTATGTTTATATCTCTACAAGTTAACATGTCTTGGTATCTATGTTGTTCTTACTTAGGTCTCGTCTAGTGGCGCCCTCATTGAATAAAAAAACATATTATAGCATAGAAGATAAACATTATGAAATCTTATGTTGCATTTATTACGAAGATAGTAAAGTATTTTTACGTCATTAAACCAACACTCAAAATATTCCACTATCGTTGTTATAAGCAAAAGTGCTAAAAGAGGCCGTTTTTTGGCAATTATGCCTATAACAACGAAAGCAAAACATTTCAATTGTTGGTTTAATGACGTAAAAGTACGTTATTGTATTTGTAACACACGCAACACATGACTTTATAATGTTTATCTTCCACGCTAAGATACGATATTTTATTCCTTGAGGCGCCACTGGACGGCATGTATCCCCCTTAAGAAGAATGAAACACCAGCTACATAATACAACATTGCTTATCGAGAGGATAAAGCGGGCCATTTGTTGATTCGGACACATATGTTTAGTTAGCAGATACACCATCTAAACTGCAAACACTGGTCACAGCGATGAAAGACGACTGTATGGAGAAAGGCTTACTACTGAATGCGAAGAAAACAAAGATAATGGTATTTGAAAGAGAAGAATCCAGAACTAATGTAAGGATTACGATTGATGATGAAGTGTTGGAACAAGTGGATGAGTTTGTATATCTTGGATGCGCTTTCAGCAGGGATGGAAGGTACACCGCAGATGTGGAAAGACGAGTGAGTGCTGGGAATAGTGTGAATGGAGCGTTGGGAAAACTTCTTGGCAGTAAAATCCTGAGCCAGAAGGCACAACTCGCTATACACAATGCAGTGTTGGTCCCAACGCTAACTTATGGAAGCGAGAGTTGGGTATGGCAGAAAGAGCATGAAAGTAGAATAAACGCGGTTGAAATGCGAGCGCTGCGCAAAATTTGTGGCGTAAGGCTTGTAGACCGTATTCGTAATGATGATGTTAGAAATAGAGTTGGTCTGAAAGAGAGCGTCGGTGTTAAAATAAGAAGAGGCATGCTCCGATGGTTCGGGCATGTAGAAAGAATGCAAGATGAAAGAATGACGAAGCAGATATACAATGCAAAAGTTGAAGGATGTAGGAGCCGGGGAAGGCCAAGACTTACCTACCATGACCAAATTGGTCATGTTCTATCAGAAGGTGATGTCAGGAGCCCTAGAAACCGGCGTGCGTGCATGAGAAGAGCAATGAATGTTAAAGAAGCGAGTGAGATATGTAAGGATCGAGTCACGTGGCGCTCGGCTCTCTCTGCCTACCCCGCAAGGGATTTGGCTTGAAGTTATAGATGTTCGAGTGTCATAATGGCTGATAGCGCCGAGTAAACACAGGATTTTTTTATTTCGAATAAATAAGAGAAATAAAATTATCAGATTGAATTAGATTGAAATTGAAATAGAAAATTGGAATTTTTTTGCAACTCCCTCCTGGTGAAGATTCACAAGTTATTTTACACAGTTAGGTATAGCTCTGGTAGGGATCCTAGCTTTTTCCCTAAATATAATACACTCTCGAATGACTAGGTATGCGCTTTCACTAACAGTCAATTTAACTTCGCGAATTTTATAAAAAAGTACAGGAAGAACTTGACGGTTAGACGGTAATTTTGCGCCTATTATTTGATCATTTACGTCTCCAACTAAGAAAATACTTGATTTATTGCTTCTCAATTCCACTGCCATCTTATAAAAGTTAAAACATTAGGTATTAATCACGAGAATAACTGACATTCAAAATTAATAGACGGTTAGGTAATTATGACGAAGTTAACGATGCTCTCTCTAAAGTTATTCATTGGTTTAGTGTTAATAATCTGCTTTTAAATGATAAAAAGACTAAAGTAATTAAGTTCTCAACACCTAATGTAAGGCAGGTGGCTACCAATGTACATGTTAATGGAACTAATTTAGCCTCTGTGGAGACAACTGTGTTCTTGGGTATAACAATTGACTCCAGACTACAAAGGGGCCCACAAATTGAAAAATTATCAGGAAAACTAAGTTCTGCAGATTATGCAGTGAAAACTATTAGACGGCTCACTGATATTGATACGGCTAGAATAGTTTATTTCAGCTACTTTCATAGTATTATGTCATATGGAATTCTTCTTTGGTGTAACTCCGCGGATATTAACACCATCTTTTTATTGCAAAAGAGAGCCATAAGAGCTATCTACAAACTTGGTCCCCGGGAGAGCCTTAGAGAAAAATTCAAAGAAATAAATATTTTAACAGTCGCATCGCAATATATCTATGAAAATCTTTTGTATGTCCATAAAAACATAGACTCATTTTGTAAAAAGAGTGATACTCATAGCATAAAGACTAGATATAAGCATAATCTTGTGTTATATGCAAGCCGTCTCCACAAAACAAGTAATTATTTTATGGGGCAATGTATACGGTTCTATAACAAACTTCCCAGCAATATAAGAGATTTGTCAATAAACAAATTTAAAACTACTATTAAAGCCAAATTGTGTAGCAGGGCATATTATAAAGTATCTGACTATATTAATGATAAAAATGCCTGGGAGTGAGTCGATCCAATTATAATGTAATTAACAAAATATGTAAATTTGTTTGGATACCAAAAGAGGGATGCCTGAGTTTTTTGGCAGTATTTTTATCAGTGCTCATCTAGTCATAAACTGCACGGTAGGGAAAAAAAATGTGACGATTCCAAACAAATGTAGCCATTTTTACGGAATAAAAAGATTTTAACTTTGAATTTGAACAAATGAATACCGCGAGTACGTGCGGCACTGCCGCGCAACTTGTATGAACATGTTTCGATGTAATTCGGCACGGATTATCGTAATCCAAAAAAGGTAAAAAATTATTTCCGAGTGTTTTAAAAGCAAATGAACAAAACTAAGACATATGCGTTAGAAAATAAAAACTTTGAAAAATAAGGGACACCCTAATATACATATATACAAATAGATTTTATAATCTATTCATATTTAAAAAAAACATGTGACAAATGATTTTCTTGCTGTTTCATAACTTTAACTTCAGTATAATGACATTTATTGTATTTTACTTATGTATACTCTGTGTTTTGTATTGTTGTACGTTTCCTTGTTATTTATTAAACTCTCAAGAAGAAAGAACCAGGACCATCTCTGATGTTGCAAAATAAATCTAATCCGTACAATAGTTCAATACTAACCACAATGTATAGAATAGATGATTTTTTTGTGTTTTCAGTGTTGGTTCATAGTAAATATTATTTGTTTTCACGAGTACCATGGTATAAGTATACTATCTATCTATATCTTCACGCTAAATCCCTCGTGAGCGCCACATGACTCGGTACTTACACACCTCGCTCGCTTCTTTAACATGAAACACACCGAGTTTTTTTAAAAACTATCAAAATATACTATTTTACTAGTAATTATTTTAATACAAAAAAAAAAAAAAAACCTCCACTGGTTTTCTATCTTCTGATTGGATAAATTTCCAACGTAAACTAACCTTCACCTACGTACAATGTCTAAGTCGGAGTTCGGTGAGCTTATAATGGTTACTATGAGTTTGTCGTCCCGTATGACACTTACGTTAAAGTAGCATATAAATCGAGTAGTGATTCTTCTAGTGGAATATGTTTATTTAGTAAGTTTCTCCTAAAAAACAAAACAGCAAAAATATTCTATTTTATAAGTTTTTATTTTAATACAAAGAAATAAAGAGTCTCCACTGGTTGCTATGTGCTGAGAGCGCGAACCTTATTGGGATAAATTTCCAACGTAACCTGACCTCCACCGACGTACAACTTCTAAGTCGGAGTTCGGTCAGATTATAATGGACATAATAGGAGTTTGACGTCCTATATAGGTACGCGGTCAGGCTGTGGATAATGTATACCAATTATCAAATGTTACTGTTTATTCCTGCAAAAAATAACTCTTATTTAATTAATGCAGTTTTATATAGAGTTATTAAGTAAGCAAAATTAAAAAAAAGTGAATTAAATAGCTTGGGCCAACCATACCTAGGAACTGTTCTAAAAACTAGAAATATGTCTACACAATGTTATTATAATATGTTTAATGAATATAATAATTAAAAAAAATAAATACCTTGTCTTGTTCGCCTCCGCCATTCTACGAACATTTTCTTTGTATTTTTATTCTATATATTTTCTTTTTAGTGTTCCCCATTATTACAACAGTATAATAAATATATATAAACCTATAATATTATTTACTACTTATATCTAATAATAATACACTTACGCTAAATACTATAATATTGAATATTTACAACTATTAATTATAAAAACTTCGGTGTCGCGATGTAAATGGAGCGAGCTCGAGCAGACAGTCGACATAGGTCTCACCTCGAAGCGGGCTGCAGCCGGACTGGCTGGATGTAGTTAGTCAACGCGTTTATAATCCTCATTACCGCACAATAAGGTCGAAAACACGTAGCACCCAAGACGAATGTGATCGCTTAGAAATTGTCAGAAACTTAAAATATTTTTAAAAAATTTCATGTTTCACTTATCAAAATATGCAGCAACCATATTATAAACATAGATATTACTAATAGATTTAAGTAATTTTGAAGCGTATAAACAGAACAACTTCGTTGTAATTTCAAAAATAATGAATTTCAAGAGGTGTTTTCGAAAGTAATTATTATCGAATCAATTTTACACAATCGCGTATTTGAGCAAGCAAATTCAAGATAAAGAAATGAAGTTATTTATATTAAAATCTTAGATCCGTCAGTTTAGTCATTAGCCTATACTATTCGATGAAAGTTGGTCTAATTTTTCGATGTGTCGCCCGCGAACACTAACAACACAAGAACATCGGTTTGGCATACTCAAAATGAGTTCATCCAAATCACGCTGTGGAATGGCCGCCCATGTTCGTTGCAACAACAAAAAAAGGTCTTCTTGCGACTGGATACCCTCCATATTCGGCAGAGCTCTTCTCTGTAGCATATCCCATGCATGCTCAATCGGGTTCAAGTCTGGCGACTGAGCAGGCCAGGGCATGACATTGATGTTAACTGCGGCGAGAGTCTGTCTTACAACTCTTGCGGTGTGCGGTCGTGCATTATCATGCATTAACTGAAATAAGGGACCGATTTGCACTTGTAGAGGAACGATGACGTCTGATACAATCGTCTCAGCATAAATTTGGGCTTTGAGGTTGCCTCTGATCCAAATCAACTCAGTTCTTCCGCCGATCCAAATACCCGCCCATACCATGATGGTTCCACCACTATAAGGATGGACTTCCTGGCAGGATTTTAATCGCTGTTGGCGTCCAGGGGTTCTCCAGTGTCGTATACGTCTTGTATCCGGTCTCATACCAAAACGAGACTCATCAGAAAAGCACACGAAACGCCATTGTTCTTCTGCCCAATTTCTGTGTTCAAGAGCCCATTGATATCGAATCCTACGATTGTGCATTGCTATAGGTGGTACCCTTAGCGGTCTTCGGGAATGAAGGTTCACTTCATGCAAGCGGTTTCTGACTGTTTGGTCGCTAATTAAGTTCCCTGAAGAGTGATGAAGCGTCACGGCTAACATCATGGCGGTTATTGTTGGAGCTCTTCGAGTTGTGATTTGAATGTATCGGTCTTGTCTCCGTGTGGTGCAGCGATACCGTCCTCCATGGCGCTCAGCCACGGTACCAGTGCTTCGGTAACGTGTCCAAAGTCCTTTTTTTGTTGTTGCAATGAACATGGGCGGCCATTCCACAGCGTGATTTGGATGAACTCATTTTGAGTATGCCAAACCGATGTTCTTGTGTTGTTAGTGTTCGCGGTAGAAACACGGATTATTAATTGTTTAAGTTACCCAATAAAATTTTAAAGAAAACTGTTATTTCAGTCTTTTTTTAGAACTTTAATGTTAGTGGTTCAAATGTCAAAAATCCCTTTATTATGAAAATGGCAAATTTCTTTATTAATGCAAAGGTGACTTGGTTTATCGTTACTGTAGACAAACGAAAACACTTTATTTGATGAATCCTTAAAGAAAATTTTAATTAATATCAATCAGGAGAAAAGTTATTGCAAAAATATATGTTGATCCCTAGACACTTTTGATGTGTGTATTTACCACTACCTTAGCTGTACCAAGAAACTTACAACTTAGCCCAGAAATCGGCGAGCGTGCATGAAAAGAGCTATGACTGTTAGAGACGCGAGTGAAGTATGTAAGGACCGCGTCTTATAGCGCTGGGTCCTCCCTCTCTCACGCAAGGGACCTGGCTTGGCATACATACATACATACATGCTTGTATGTAAGCCATTACGAATTTGTTTCTCTTAGTATTCGTGTCTTTTGGACTACTTTTTAAACATACATCGTCGTGAAGCATACACCCCACCTGATGCAAAGCTTCATCGTAGCCTATACACGCTTATAATACAAGATGTATGACCCGCGTGTTGCCACCGAGCTTGCTAACACAGCAACTCTTCAGAAGTTTCAGAAATTCCTGCCTAATGTAAACAATGCAATGTCAAGCGAGGTGTAGGGCGCATCCAAACAGCCCGTCTGGAGAAGTACGTCCACCTTACAGAAAATCGCAGCCAAATACAACTCCCTAGAGGGTAATTGTGTTCCTGCGAGTGAGTGAGGTCACCAGTGACCTAAGGAGTTGCTGTGTTAGCAGCAGAGGTGGTATCGCACGAGTGTTTTTTTTTCGTGCACCCCTGCCATGGGCAAGGCTCTTTTCTGACGTATCTATTTATTGTACTATTTTTAAACTATTTTTTTAATTATTCCATTGTAAATAAACACATTCATTCATCATACTCTCTTACCGTAACCGGTTTACATCAGGTGGGCCGTATGCTTGTATGACTCCTGACCTTGTATAAAAAATATATACGTCCTGGTTTGAGTGTTGTTAAGAGAAGTAGGGCACATCAAAGCAGCCCGATTGAAAATACCTTCACCTTTATTTAGAAGACTGTGAGCTGGACGGCATGTCTGATATTGAAGACTGCGTGTGAGTGATGACCAGCAAAGAGGACTCCTAAGGAAAGCAAGCTAAGGAAGCTGTGTTAGCAGCAGAGAAGGCATCGCGCCAACAATACTTAATATATTGCAAGCGTTCATAAGCTATGGTAACCGCTTTACATCAGGTGAGCCATACGCTGCATATCAACCGTCGATTTATAAAAACAAAATCAGTAAGGTAGAGGGACTTCATCAATCGGCCTTCTTTAATACGCCATACCTCTCTTTCGCCAGGGCCTCATATGTTAATTAGCGGTGCACCATGTGCATGTGAATTTGGCTTATACTTCAAATATGATAGTGAGGGACATACCACAATTATGTTTTATTGTCTGCCACTTATGTTTCTTTTATCTGCAAATCGTTAAAAATCTTATCTGTCAATGTAATCTTTGTAAATTTACATTTACAAGCGACTACAAGTAATGAAATGATTGTAGGTTGAGGCCATCTGATTGGTTTTTAATTAGAACATGCAATATCTCCATGGTTACTCCTGAAATACGCACTCCTACAAAAGTACATCACACTCCTGTACGACCATAAAATGATTACTGACTTAACTCAAACTTGAATTGGCCCAGTTCTTGAAATGACAAATACATTCTTCGTATTGTCTTGAACTTATTGTCTAATTGTGGAAATGACCAGTTCTCAAAATGTTTTACTCTATTAATCACCAAATCCTAGAACACTCAGTTTTACACACGGCGTAGTCTCAAATGGTCACATATTTTTTTTAATGAGACAATTTCTTTTGGAAATATATACTTCCGGATGAATCTCACAGCGCTTTAGTAATATGATTTCTTACTGGGTTCAGTGCTAAATTCATTACTTATACTAGAACTTGTTAGAGGACAATATAAATATAATAGGAGAATCCTTATAGAGATGTACTATAGAGATAAAAGTTAAAAAATCTTCATTTGCCATTTTGCCCTTAGATACGTCTTTAATTTTTTAATCTTATTGTATCTTATTCAATTCTGTTATTTTTCTTTTTAAATCTGCTTTCATTTCGGAAATGACCGATTGCGAAAAAGAAAAGCTGCTGCTTGCGAAGAAGACTTGTCAATATGTCTCTTTTCAAATTGTCAATTAGATATTACAATAAATTCATGTCACCATATTACGACAAAGTACAATAATGATGTCAAATGGTAGAATTAAAGGTTATTAAGAAAAGGTTGTCTGTGCTGAATTATATCTAGACATCTTTGTCAGTTACATATTCATCAATTCCTGCCTTTTTACAGAAAACTGTTTCAGGAAGTTTATTATAGAATCGAATACAATTTTCAAGACAAGATCCACCAGTCCTAGCAAGCTGATGTACCGACATACATAACTTATTTCTACTTCTAAGTTTTCGTAAATCTTAATTGCTATTGGATCCGAACAGGCATTTAGACACGACATAGTCTGAATATATGATATGCTTTGAAACAATATGACAATTTTATTGTATCTTATTCTCTTTCTCATAATTTTCGGGTTTCTTAAGTAGGCAGTCTACCAGCATTTCGGAAACGATTGAAAACTCAGAACGTCAGAAACGATCAGTCAGTCATGGGCTCCACCCTCACTCTCTACACTTATCTTAATGTACCTTTTTTACTACGTACTACATTTAATTAAAAAAATAAATTATAGTCTTATGCAGAATGAACCAACCTACAGCAGGGCAGTTAATTTTCAAGTTATTTTCAAACACAAAAAATATTAGCGTATAAAAAATAAACAGTTGTGAAATTATAAATAAGATTCAATTGTATTTATTTATACTTGAAACTATTACTTATAAATATATTCTATCTGGTTAGTAAATAAGTTTGTATTCGTATTATAAGTATTGTATTCATGGTATGGAAGAGCGGCTCCTTCTGGCACAGGTGTCATACACTTAAAAGAAGTAGCTCTAAAATCTGTTAAATAATTTGTTCAATAAATAAACTTATTATTATTATTTTTATTTAAATTAAAGATATGGGTGACAAAATATATAAACTTTTGAATCAAGAGGAAAAAGGGTTCCTATTTCAAAATTTTATTATTATAAAATTATCGTGGACTGGATCATTTATGCATAA
Organism: Pyralis farinalis; assembly: GCA_947507595.1. Taxonomy (NCBI): domain Eukaryota; kingdom Metazoa; phylum Arthropoda; class Insecta; order Lepidoptera; family Pyralidae; genus Pyralis; species Pyralis farinalis. The sequence goes on along the minus strand of OX382261.1, from coordinate 1,620,093 downwards.
CATGGTTCGCGTTCCAACGTGTCTAGTTTTCTTTTATCCAGTAAAACCATGTAAAAAGTAAAGTGTGTATTATACCAACCGGTCAGTATCAATGGAAACACATTGAAAGTGGCGAGATACCTTAACTGTTTTTCAAAATATTTTTTAATAATTCTCTTTGCTTGGATAAAAAAAAACAATTATTCTCTATTAAAGCATGGTGGCTCATTTTACTGTTACTCTGTTAAAAATTAAATTAAATGTAGTAAGTAAAGAAATTTGAAAAGAATTGAAAGAGATACAGGTCGAAAGGGGAGTATGCATATTCTTCTTTGAACTGTTTATGGTCTTTTTTCGACCATTGGGCGAACACTAATAATTATTATTTGGTAACAAGCATTAAACTATGACTCTAAAAATATTTGACAATGATTTTTTTTAAATATCTAGTAATGCTAGAGACTGGCCAAATTGTTTGCTTTCTCTATGTATTCCACGATCTCCTTTTTTTTGCCGTGGACCCATTTCCTTTTCCATTATGATGGACGAGGTACGCTACCTAAGCCTAAGGATTTAGAGAAGATACAGATTTTTTTATCGACTGCCGTTAAACCTCCACGACCTGGAGGGAAATCTAAACCTTTCTTAGGTTAGGACTTCTAAAAATAGTTTCTTGGACATGCGAGTGTCTGCACAATATTTTCCTATGCCGTCAATTAAGTGATCGGAAACGACTCCAAATATGCGGATCAAATTTATTCATTTTTACCTACTTATTACATTTAACGAATAATTCTTGTTTATACATAAATAACACTAAAATACTTAGCGAAGTCTCGCCTATGTACTTATTATAAAAAGAGGTAAGCAGCCCTATTATGCAAGTAATTTTTTTGAATGTCTTTCATGATATGCTTTTGCTTTGCTAAAACTGCATCGTTGTGTTTCTGCGTGTGAGCGAGATTACCAGTAAACTCGTGAGAAATCGATGTGTTGGAAGTGGGAGTGGCAACGCGGAAACGACACTCCTAACGTTGCGAATATTCGTAGGCTACCAAACCATAGTACAGGCGGGCAGTACACTTGTATGCCTCCGGTTAAAAAAACAAAAAAACACCAAAATTTTTTTTTCAAAGGACAAATAAAAGGACTTGCGCCTACCTGGATTATATATTAGCAATTACATTTTAACACACGACAAGAGTCAAGTAGAAATTGGCCGGGATACGTGCTACAAAGCACTGTAGCGACTTATTCAGGAGTAAATGCTCAGAAAGGCTCTACCCCAATAACGTCCCCACTGAACCCAATTTCGTAAAACCATAGCCATCCCACAGTTTGACAATGATAACATTAGTTTGCAGCCATAATAAAAATACACGCAAGCATCCACCGGTTGACGGGGGCGCGGTTGAGAATGGACTATGTAGCTCCGGTGGTTCAGTGACTTGTCGGCCGCGAGATTGTGCGGACATACGTGCGCCGCGCGCGCCAAGCGTTTCACGATCAACACGCTGCGAGCGCCAGCCTTCGTGGAACTCAATTTGGAATTGTGTGTTCGAAAATTGAAAATTCTGACAGTGACAGGAGTGTTACCAGTGAATGGAATTCTGTTTTTAACAAACTACATTTATTTTTTATTTTATAATTGTGGTGCATAAAGACGGATCAGTGAACTTTTGGATTGCGTTTTGGACTCGGTGAGTGCGCTACACGTTTTTATTTTATTTTTGTCATTATTATCTTAAATGCGTACGTTAACAGCTTTTATGCGAACGCTGACGTGACGCTTTCGTTGTGTGTCTTATTTCGAATATCAGCGTAATGCTAAAAGTACGAACTTCATAAATATTCGTAAACGTATGTAAACAAAGTGACGTCACGCGATTGTGAAAATTTTGCGTGATAAAACGTTGAATCACATTGTAAACGTTTGTATTCTGTTATTTGACGATTTTCATGAACAATTCATGTTTCGTTCCTTTCATGGAGTCCTAATTAACTGATAGAGTTGTTTTAAATGGATGACACTTGCTCATTATTTTTCCGTTATGAAAAGTATCTGCATGTATAATTCAGACATATATACATCATCACGTCAGTCTCTCAAGTGGGTAGGTAGAGTCTATGGAACACCAGGTGGATCTATCCAAACAAATAATTGTGTAATTCAATGTTGGAACACTTTTGAATTTCTAATAGTATTTTAAATCTGATACAAAAAAAAATATTTCCTTATACTGTGTCGATGTATATAAATATATATTTACTTGTATACCTATACAATTTATGTAGACATGTAGCTATATATTTTCAAACTATACAATTGTACTAGTCTTCAACCAACACGTGAGGTGAAAATTATTATCTTCGTTTGTTATTAACATGAACAGGTGGTTTTAACCGACAGATGAGTTGGTGATGAGGGTCGCGGGGCGGCTTCACTCTTAATATGATTCCACAATCGCAATAATAAGTAGCCTATAGTTTTTTGCCAGTTACCGAACTATTAATTTATCAAAACTAATTTGCATTCACAATATGCAAAAGTCTGTTGAAATTATGCTTTTTATAGATAGATAGCTACATATTTCATTTTATCGTGAAATTTCAAATTAGAAAAGTAATCAAGCAAGTTTCTCTACATTGGTCTCTACATTTTTTCTCAAAATATGATCGTTTATATTACATAAAAGGGTGTTTTTACACCCTTTTATGTAATATAAACTTAGGCTTAGTCGTATGTATAAAATATGTTTTAATTTATGTTATGTATTTATTTTAAAATTTATTTATATATGTATTTATATTAAAATATGTTATTTATACCTACGACTAAGCCAAGCATGCTAACCAATAATTAATTGTGACATGAAGCTTCATACGTTAACCCTTACGCTGTTATATCATGACATATTACCTTTGCAGTAGAGTTATTCGACATGAGAGGATCTGAAGCATGAACAGTCTTTGGGGGGTCAGATCACAACCCGGAAGGACAGGATAAAAATTGGCGTAACAATAATAAACTATTGATCTTTGATCTCAAAATGAATATTAATTAGTTGCATTGCGAAATGTTAAGTCCAATATATAACTTAGCAATGCATAGCATAAATATTTATTCGTTTTTTTTTCGTCCAGTTCTTGTAAACGACGCGATGGATTTTAATATGGTTTTCATTATCATTGCTAGGATTTCTTGAAAGGTTACCAACCAGAGAATATGATCCTCGTTTTTACGAGGTCACATAGTAAAGAGGGGTCATGCGGTTCAATTACGGGGTCGAAATTAGTTGCTTTATGCGGTTTATATTGTTGTATCGTCATGAATCTTGGTGACCGAGTGGAGTTCTGATGACGTCAAGGCTAATGCAGCCGTGGCGACTCTTCAGTCTTCTTCTTTTTAACGTTACTTTCTCAGGTTAAGTCACACGTCTTTCAAAATATAACTTCTTGGATGTGCGGGTTTCCTAACGATGTTTACCTTCACCATTAGCAAATAATCCACGAATACGAATCCACGAATTGAATTGTACATGCCAGGATTCAAACCGGGGACCTGTTGGTCAATAGGTTAGTTCTTTATACACTGGGCTATCACAGCTCAATAGGGACTCTTCAGTAGTTCATATTAAGTCCATCTAATGGCTCGCCTCGCTATAATTATATTTATTAGCTAAAAACGATATCAAACCGTGCGTAGATCTCGAATCCCTTGTGATTACATTGGGAGCGAAAGAATTGCCAAGTCGATGAGTAACAAGTATTTATACGTAGTAGGTATTCAGGCACCGGCCTTGCGGACTTATCTGAACTGCGCAACGCAAGGCAACACGGCTTGGTTTGTTTGTAACAGATACAAAATTACAATTTACTTTGCGTTATCCAAATATTGTCCAAAACAGCGCAGTACATCCGTGAAGGTCTCGATGCGAATCGTGACGTTAATTGTCGGAGGTTCGATCCCAGCTTCTGGCCAATGTTTGTGTGAGCTGAGAGGTTTTGGCAGCAGCGTAACTGTATTTGTTTTTAGTCGCAATACGGGAGAAATCTATGAGAGATGCTATCGATACATACTAATTTATAAAACGGAAGAGTTTGTTTCGTTTGTTTGTATGAACGCGATAATCTCTACCAATTTTTTTCTTTTTTTATTGGCTCAGCATGGTGGTTCCGCTTAGCCTGTTGGTAAGTGAAAAGAGGAGCCCAAATTGCAGCGGCTACTGACATAGGACTACAGTGTCCTGTCAGTTGACGCTGCCGTGCTGGCCCGCAAGGATTTGGAAAAAATATGTTTGCAATTGATAGCCCTGTAATTAAAGAAGGTTATAGGCTTTTCGACATTTCGATACGACCCTTAGGAGCCGAGGAAAAAGAAAGAAAGTAAGAAAAAGAGATGCCGATGGTGTACCGGGATACATGTGGACGAAGACGTGGACTGCAGCTAGTAAAGAAATAAAGGTCGATATAGGAATGGTAAAAATTCATAAAGAATAACATAATGGCGTGTAAGTTATTCATCATCATTAGAGTCATAGCCAACCTGACCTACAAGTGCTCCACTTACCCCTGTCCCTGTACTACCCTGTCTATTGGTAAACATAGTGCTGGCAAAAAGAGGTAAGGTGATATCGATGAGATAACCCGACTAGGGACGTATTCCATCTCCTTTATAGAACTAATGTGAGCTTTGTTATGTGTATAAAGTGTATGCCTTCCGGCATACAAGTATACGGCGTATCTGATGTAAAGTAGCTACCTTAGCCTATGAACGCTTGCAAAACATCTGATGATGTCAACATCTGCTGCAATACAGGCACTCCTCAAGAGCTTACTTAACCTCCGGAACACAACGACCCTCCCCAGTACCCAAGTAAGTATTTCTCCAGACAGACTGCTTTGATGCGTTCTATGTATAAAACATCCAGACGAAATAAACAAACCCGTTTTATACACAGAAATGGTTTTCCAGCGTGGAAATCGAACCCACGAGCCTTAGTGTCAAAGTAGCATTACTAACCATTCCGCCACCGAGCTTGTCAATTCCTGCGAGTGAACTTAATAGTAAGCTTCTCAGGAGCTTCTGCATTACCGGGGGTGATCTTACACCATTCAATAAATGCCTACTTTAGATATGCTGCAAAGGGAATACGTCAGCATAATACAGCAGAGGTTAAAATGTCACGATTGGTGTGGCCCTGACTGTACAAACTAAGTTACGTACTTTTTTAAATGTGATACATAAAATGCTCATTACATGTGAACACGGTAAATATCTCGTGTTCTGTGGATGTTTTACAAAGTGGCAAAATATCTACCGCAACTGAAATATTATCTAACACTGTCTCTCAGTTCAGGATCGCTGATTGACACAGAAATACATATTTGTTTAATATACACCTATATACAGCAATATCATAATTTTCATATTACGAAGTCTAAAATAGACGGTAAATGACGTACCTTAGTCTACTACCGTAGTCCCTTACCGTAGTTACCTTATTCTAGTACCGTACTAATGCAGCTTACTGGAAGCTTTCCCTCGAATATTATAAAATTATTATTAGAGCACGAACTTGTTCCTTTTCTTCATAATTCGAATTATTTTGTTGTTTTTGGCAGAATAAATATGGAGGCAATTCCCGCCAATATTTATTAGAGGTTACACCCGGCACGCTTCGATTATCATACCACACACATTATTATAAAACCTAATAGACATTATCATAAAGAATTAAAACCACCCTCACCATTGTTACCTACTGCACCCTGTCACTATCCAATGTTTACAAAATACAAAAGGTAAAGAAGAGATTGTTTTTTTTTCTACAAAGGTAGGTATGGTAAAAATATATAAGCGAGAATAATTTTCTACATACAGTATTTCTCAATAAACTGAAAAATTGCATTAAATCTTCAGATACCATTAACTTTATTTAGTTTTTTAATTTGATACTCGAAATAAGATAACTTCTTTCTGAGTGCGCTTCGAAGTATTCTTAAGGAAAACCTATTTTGTCTTATTCTACTTGATACATTTAGTGAATAATGTTCCATAGAGGCATCGATGGACAAAAATAATACACAGTTTTGTTTTCGCGAATCTCTCAAATCGCTCATCGTGCACAGAGTAAAAATACCATCGAGATGCATCTAGTTCAATATGAGACAAACGTCACTTTCAAATAACTTACTTCTGGTTTAGTTGTACTTGTAGCATTAGCAAGCTGAATGGTAAAAAAGAGCAAATTTCCACTAATAGTTAAACGCTGCTGATGGATTGAATTGGCCCCTTCACTTAAAGACGTGTAAAAGAAAAAGTACAGTATTGCTACATTTAATTCATTGTAATTTCTCCAAATAATTATAATAAATCTATTTAAATAAATTTTGTAAGCGTGTGTGTCACAATCTTGAGACTCTCCGTAATGGAAAACTAAATACGCGAGCAGCAATTTAAGGTCCACTAGCTTTATTTTTGAGACTGCTCTGAGCAATATATTTTCTTTTTGTCATCTGTCATGTTTCCTGAAGCCGTTACAATTTATGGATCTATGGAAAAAATGCTTTTTTTGCATAGCATTTGCATAGCAAATCTCCAACTAATCTACGAAAATCTGCATCTCCCGTCACTTTGACAGGTGAAAATAAAAAGTTGTTATTGTTATCGCTTTAAAACTAGCGTAATTAAATACAACGCACGATCGCACGTGTTAGTAATGGAAATCACGGAAAAGTCGGTGTGTATCTCCCAAGATATGCATTTTATCTTCGCCAACCTTGGCCTTATCACTCGTAACAATACATCAATTCATATGTATTATGTGTACACACGCATAATACACACATGCATACCTATATAATACATTGTCAGTAAGCATAACAAATTACAATATATAAATCAGTGTCTAAAAATTCAGAAAAGACCGATTCGAACTTTCGCAAAATTATCGAACAATGAGACCGTAGAATTGTAAGATGTATCGAAAATTAAAAGGGTACAAAAGGCTTAATTAATGCTAAGAAAATTGTTTACCTGTCAACCATTGGGAAAAAACTGAGAATGGGGCTTAGAATTAATACTCTAAAAACAATAACAATGGACAAACAAGTTAACAATTACTACATATATATTAATATACTAATATAATACTAATAATAATAATCAAACGAATATGGTAGATATATACACAACATATTAAACAGCTGAAAATACAAACAAAGCATCGAATATGATTATTGCTTCAATAAGTTATTCAAGAGATGCTTTGAGAAGTACGTGTATAAACAAGTCATTAAACTAAATTATGTTGAATGAGAAGATTCAACATAATTTAGTTTAATGACATGTTTATACACGTACTCGCCGTCGTAAGTAGTACCACTGATCGGTCGTTGACTTGAACCTTGCATACTGTTCACACATTGGAAATGTTGGAATAGGTGAAGCGAGGCCAGTCAGTTCCCGCCCATCTATAACATACATGCCAAGGGAGGATAACTGGAGAATAACCTTGTGATGATATATTCAGCAGCTTCCGCGTTAACTATGCTAGTTTGTGCATAACTTGAACTACTGACAAGTCCTTTCATCACTCTTGTTCGTAAACAGCCTCATAATGTGCATGAAAAGAGGGCTGCATGGCTTTCATGGCGTCGGCGAGCATACCTTAGTAATCAGCTCATTGTATTATTTCTTATAATATTCGATAATAGACTTTCCTTTTGTGTTTTCTATATTCATGAGTAACTTCTTATTATATTCTTTAGTTTTTGCTATGCTATCCAAGTCATCGTTATCCAGATGATCCTATTCGTGGTATCAAACAACACATCCTCCTTGCTTTCAAAATCTATCTAATCTATAATGCTTCCAAAGCATTATAAACTAGGAATAAACATTTTTTCATTTATTACCTAACGCATAAAGTACGAGTATATATGAATCATTATCATTTCAGTCGAAGGATGACCACTGCCAATCATACGCCTCCCAATTACAGTTTGACAGGAATAGGTCCTGTGCTGCTAGTATTCCATAGCTCCCTGCAATCTTCACCGGATCGCTGGTCCCTCGTCTATTGAATGGGAACATTTCCCAATTATCAATTCGGAAGATAAGGGTAAGAAAATTTTTGAAAGAATGACTTCAATTAATGACGTCATTTTATTATAAATATATCAAATAAATATCGAACAAACTAGAAGATACATTTAATCTGTTAAAATAAGAAGAGGCATGCTTCGTTGGTTCGGACATGTAGAAAGAATGCAGGAAGAACGAATAAGAAAACCAAAATACAACATGAAAGTAGAAGGATGTAGGAGCTGAGGAAGGCCAAGATACCATGACCAAATTGATTGTGATTTATTAAAAGGTGATGTCAGGAACCCTAGAAACCGGCGAGCGTGCATAATAAGAACTATGAATATGAAAGAAGCTAGTGAGGTGTCAAAGAATAGAGTCATGTGGCGCTCGGCTCTGCCTACCTACCGCAACGGATTTTACGTGAAGTTAGAGTATTTAGTCTATCTTTCAGTATCTTTACGCCAAGGCTTAAGACCAATCCGCTCAAATAGGTGAGTCTTGGTTTTCCTCGTTTGATTTCATTCTGGGATTTATTTGGAATTTATTCAAATCACAAGATGTTCACCCGCATTACGTAGCAACTTCTAAGGAGCTTGCAACTGACCACAGTCACTCACTGGAAGTCTCACCAGTGAATTGTTATTTATCTGATGGGTATTGTTATCTATAAAACTGACCTTCCCAAGTCAATTTTCTGGTTCTGAGCTGCATGTTTTCTACAAAAACAGTTTTTCAGTCAAATTTACGATATGGGATAATAAGATACGAGTATAAGTAACCAGTTTCAATGATTGTATCCATGCAGCGACTGCCTGCGATAAGCATTGCTTACCTCACAGATTGGATCAAAATTTTTGTGCGGTTTTCTTTCATGAACTCTTGTAATTTGCGTACTCTTTGTTGACGTTTTCACAAGAGACATGGTGACTGCAGTGCCTGACCCACCACCTCCCACGGCTCCACCGAACATTAGAGCCGAAACGCGGGAGATGCAGCACGGCAATTGCTACTCTGTTGCTCTGTTCCGTGCCTTGGGTATTACTTGAATCCCTAACAATTATGTAATTATCTGGTCTCTGCCTCTGATTTACGCATAATCCTCTTTCTGGGGCAACGACTTCCACATCAACACCTTCGCTGTCGTCCTTAGGTGCTCTTCTTTCTTTCTTCTCGAGCATTTCCTGCACAAAGGAGCAAAGTTCGCCACCGACGATACGAGATCGGTGAAATACACCGGTCCATCCATCATCACTCGGCGCAGATCATCATTGGACCACAGAATGTGGTCTCTTTCCTCCACGCTCTCTCCACATTCGCACATGCTACTTTCTCTGTCTGAATATACCGTGTCCGCTGACTGACTGCATTGCCTGCGCACCTTCAGGCAGGCTTCAGTTTGTTTGTCACTATGGTAACTGCCATGCCTGCATACCGCTAGAATGGCCGCAAGTTTGTGTGTTGTGTACCACTGTGGTGATAAACGAAACCCGTACCATAAACAAACGTTACGCACGCAACTGACCACCAAACACCTCATACCTAAATTTTACGTCGATCAATTTGTCGCCCAATACGATCGCGTGTCGCTTTCCTATACCATTATTAGATGATTCGGTACATTTCGTGCTTTCCACTAAACAATAACAATCAACCTTATAGCGGCAACCATATGGTATAAAATCCAGCAGCACGTTTAGAGTTTCAAAACGCAAGTTCAGCGACTTTCGTGTGGATGATATCTGTTATAAATGATCGCATCACATGTTAATCATTTATAAGCACTTTCACTTGTTAACAATTGCTTTTAATTTCATTTTCGGTTGTGAGAAAACGCTGTTATGCTCTTTTTAAGTATTTCAATAGCACAAACAATGCAATGTTTTTTTCCATGTTTTTTATCATAGATATCTCTTCTTTTTAGCGTTATCCCGTTTCCTAATCTAATATGATCGGTGGGGTCCGCTACCTAACACTAAGGATTTGGCGAAGATACTGATTTTTACGTAGAGCGACTGCCTTCAGACCTCTACAACCCTTAGGGAAAACCAGACCTTTCTTGGGTTAGATCCCACGTCTTTCGAAATATAATTTCTTAAACTTCACGATGGTTTTCCTTCGCCGTCGAGCAACTGATACTTGGATATTCTTACTACTAAATTTGTATCCGTATATGTCAGGTTTCGAACCTGGAACCAGTCGATCAATACGCGGGTTCTTTATCCACTGGGCTATCGTGCATTTGTCGTCAAATCTATTTCAAGTATTTTTTTTGTATCAACGTTTAAAGTAACTGTAACAATATGCTATCCGATTTTCTAATTAATTACATGTGAAGATAAATATGTAATGTCAAAAGATGAATTCATCAGTTACTAGCTGAAGCCCGCGATTTCGTTCGCGCTTATCCCTGTATTCTGTGGAACCGCTTTTTCTTACTTTCTTTCCTTTTCTTCGACGTAATGTTGAATAGCATATACCTACATTAAATATTTTTTTGAAATAATGGTATATTTTTGAGTTATATAAATGGTAACATTATTCCGGGAGTACAGACGTTTTTCTAGAAATTCATCGCTTTTAACAAACAAATTGAAAATGACGTAGCTTTTTATTTAAATTTAAAATCAATATAATTCTAAATAGTCCATAGAAACCTTCACAATGACATTGATCATCATTGTGAAGGTTTCTGTAAAAACTATTTTATATTAAAATATTTAGAATATTAAATTATATTTGAACAATAAAATCTTGAAAAGTATATGACTAGGTGAAAGTTCCGATTAGGATGATACCATAAAGATTGCCAAGTTGGCAGTTTTGTCTCATTGGGTGTTTCAGAAAAAGGTTCAGTCACACACTGTGCCTTTATATTTTTTTCTACCATCTACTCAGTCGAATAGATTGCTTTATAGGACTTAATAAAGAGTTGCCATAGAGGCCTCTGCCTTTTGCCGACACACGCTCCTCAGTAGTAACGTAACTTTTGTAATTTATTACAAATTTTAATAAAAAGTAACTTTAACTTTTCGGAAGCAAATTAGTCGGTAATCGGTACTCAAAATTAATGAAAAAAAACCCGACTGCATTCGTATTGCTTGGAAGTGTTCGTAATTCGTCTAGAAACAATATTGTCATTGATCTAAAGCTAAGGAATCTAAATCTACTAGCGCTAAGTCCATTACAGTCTCGGCGATTTTACGTTCACTTCTATTTAAATCGTATTGTAGAATGAAGTTTATTTCGCTATAATGTTTTAGCGAAATCCAACAGCGTAGAGAACGTTTTTTAAACATAAATAAGTTTATACTTTTTAACACGATCGTTAGGTCTCAGCACAAAAATAGATGCAAGAATTGCTCTTGACCGAGATAAATGAAAAACAAAATTAAAAGTAAATGACAGATCAATGTTTCCGCATAGCATAGACGAAGAGCGCGGCGGGTGCAGCGGGCGCGGCGGGCTGTGAGCACGCGACGCGGCCATGCAACGCCGCGCCGCGCTGCGACCGAAAGTGAAAGTATAATTTCAAACATGGAACGTCACTCCGATTACGTGGACCGACCAGTGTCCACTGTTTACCTTTCTTTTAGTATCTGTGAACTTTGCCGCCAACATTAAATAATAATTTCAAGTATGGAACGGAATGTATCGACCGATACGAGGACACAATGGAGGAGAAAGGATCAAAACTGTCGATAGTTACTACAGAAGAAGTAATCTCAAAACGCTTTCTGTGATTTGTCTTATTATAATATCCTTTAGAAACTAAAGTGTGTCAAGTAGTTTTTTTGTGATAGCTTCGCTTTGAAGCGTTAGCGCGATGTCAAAGCTTCTAGGCAAATAAAGAAATGAACAAAACGTTGATCACTAAGTATCTATGAAATCTGTGATCTGTATACAAAAAGCCCCAAAAGTCGACATGTATTAGTCATATAATAGTAAAAGTTAATGACCCAGGCGTCTCCACGCGACTCTTTAATGGTCAGCAGCTGAAGGTCTAAGATCAGTGAGCCATTGATAAAACTCTCGAAAATAGCACAACATATTTTATTATCCGCCAGTTCAACGGACGGACGCCAACAAGCAGTGGCCGCTTGTTTTGGAGTAGTGTTGCCATGCCCTGTGTCTTAATTTATACATGTAGCAAAATAGTAACAGGGTCGACTTTAAATAAAGAATCAATCAAATCATAGGTTAGTTTTTATTCCTAACTTATTAAATTTCCTACACATAAAACTTGAAAATCGTGCTCAATTTGGATGGAACCGCGCCGTCCGCATATACTTGAGAATTACAAGAAAGTGAAGAAGAATTACTATGACGTTATACAAAATGGACATTAATTTTCAATCGTAATGGTGAAGAAAAATTTAATTTATTTTAAAAGAATTTAATTAAATAATAAATACTAAAAATGCTAAAGCTTGTCTACCTCCATGCAAAATCCATATAATATAAATAATAAAGTCGTAGAAATCAACAGCTTCGTGAACAGGCGACGAATTCATGAAATAGTTTTTACTATTGTATTTAAAAGTTATTACAGATTTTTTTAAGTGACTCTCGTATCGACGTATCTTTTATTAAGTGTCTATATTACACGATCTCCTTGCAAATAGTGAAATGATTAAATTATTTTATTCTAAAGGCCTTAGAGTTCGATCAGAGCCATTAATCAAATTACAACTTAATCAAAGTCTGTTCGGTGTTGATGATTTTTATTCAGTTTTCGCTCTCGAAAGACAAAATCGGATTATACACAACTGTGTGGTGTCACGCTCAAATAAATAGCTAAAAAAAGTCGGATTGTAGAAGTTACAATAAAATAATTATAACCGGATATTAGAGAAGTTCTCATTTCAACATTTTCATTCAGACTCATGTTTTTTGTGTATGTAACGAGATATATTTGCGAATTGTGAAACGATTTTATATTTTTTTGTCATTAAGTAGTTATTAGCTTCCGATTAATTCTATATAAATTTGTTGAAGTTCCGGTTTCTTATAACTTCACTGAAGTTTAAGGGAAGCTACGACTTCACTACGGCAATAAATTCGAATTCACAGTTTATAAATCGTAAGAATTTAACCACGAACTTTTATAATTCATATGTTTTATTATCACCAAATTGGCATGGAACCGTTTCGAAATCTACCTTGACAACTTTTCTGAGATATCGGAACTACTAATACCTATGGTTAAAAAGGTACTGTAACTGACAAACAAACACATAAGAGTTACACGTAAGGCAAATTAACACCTCAAAGTGTTGCATTTTCGGAGTTTTCGAAAATTCTCCCAAAATTTTACTTATCACAATAGATAGTATTTAAATAGCATACATTTTTACCCGTCTACCATCAAAAGTGTTTCGAGGCCAAGGTCACAATTCGTTTGTACTATTGGCAAAACAAATGTTTGCCGGAGATTAGCAAAATCAGTCGACGAGATAGCAATGGTCTGCACTCGCTACTTCTAACAATAGTGTTTGCCTTGAGAGGTATTACTGAAAAATTGCCTGCTCCAAAAATGTATAGCAGTGAATCATTATAGATAGTTAGGCACAGTTCATGCCTACTTGATACCGATGAATGCTTTACATTGTGTCTACACCAATATTATAAAGAGGTTTGTTTATTTGTTGATACAATTTTGGAAATTATTTCACTAATTCGCTTGAAAAATTGGACACAAGCAAAGCCGTGGACGGCAGCTTGTGTTTAATGAATAATAAGGACAAACAATGCGCCAGTTTAAAGATGCGATTTTTTTTTATTCCACTAATGAGGTCTACCTGATAGTATCTAGTTACACACTTGCAACACCAGGGGTGTTTCCCGTTCATTGTCGATACTTTAAAAAACCTACTACCTTGAGAAAACTCGACTGGATGTTTAATATATAAACTTTGCGGTTCCAGTATGCGTGAATGTATTCCCAGATGCGAGTTTATTATTATTTTTAATTATAATTATAAAAATTAAGTAATTGTTAGAAAAATAGATATTTGGAATTTATTTATAGTGTTACGTAATAAAAAAAGATATTACGATTACGAAAAATTAACGAATGTGCTTGAGTTCGACGGTTCCGTACATGTATACCTACTAAGGAACTTGGGCATAACAAATAAAAGAAATAGGCAATTTCATCTAAGCTACTCTGTGTACGCTACTGGTTAGGTCACCGGACTAACGCCGGCCGGCACCTATCCACTACCGTTAGTAGAGGCATACCATCACTACCATGGCTGCTCCGGTCGTCTCTCCGGCACCTGTTTCACCTGTCCACGAGGCATCCTCGGGCGCTAGTTGTTAGAACAACATGTTACGAATGACAAATCCATTGCAGTGCCATGTACACATAAATTGCAGAGCCTACCGCAGCAGCCGAGGTACAGACGACCGAGGCAGCCATAGCAGAGACTGTATGCACCTAGTAACTGTAGCCGCCGGGCGCCCGTAGGCGCATGAACTAATTAGTAGAGTAAGCCCACAAAGCACTGATTATCAAATTGCCTGTAAATTTCACTTTCGCAAAATAACACCTGGATCTTTAATTTAACTAATAAAATAAAAGTTTTAAATAAAAGAAATGAAGGCTGATTTTTATTAAATTAACATAAAATATATTTTTTAAACTTTATCCCTTTTGCTAAAATATCTAGCACACATTTCAGAATTATAAAGAACAAGAGGCTAAGTCAGGTGGTGGTAAGTACCTCGTGGGTTCCCACACAGGACAAACGTTTGCGTGCATGAAGATGTCTCTTTGTCTTCGTCTGGATACAACCCTGCCTGCAACAGTACCTCCACCTCACAGAAAACCATAGCCAAATAACAACTCCCTGGAGGGTTGATGTGATTCTGCGAGTGAATGAGATCAGTGAGCTGTGTTAGCATCAGAGGTGCCATGGTTTGAGTGATACTTAATATATTGTAAGCGTTCACAGGCTACGGTAACCGCTTTATATTAGGTGAACCATATACATGTATGCCTCTCGACGTTGCATAAAACAATCATTTACCATATGTGACTCATATTAAATCAAAGATCTTAAGGGACTGTGCAGGTCTAGAAACATTCCTCATTGTGAAATTAGCTGTCTGTTTACAAGATGAGCTACGCGCAAATGATACCCTGTTATCGATACTGTTGGTGATACACGTTACCAATTTACTATAATACTTAAACATCAAGCTGACCATAGGGACCATATTACCATGTAGCAGTCATCTTCTTCAGACACTTTCTACCAAGAACTTGGTTTCAACCACCTAGAACCATTATAATATCAATATATCTTGGACAGTAAGGATCTACTTGCTGCTCGACATATCTTCTTATCATCTATTCACCTTATTTGCTGTCGTCTCCTTGTCATTATCCACATTGCTATTTCCTATTTCAGTTTGTTTTTCTTCCATTATAGTATAATAGTATAAAAATAAATTTGTGTCGGAAGGCAGGTATGTAAGGTCCTCAATAGCGTGTTTCGCGCGAGTGCGCGGCGCGCATCATCATGCTATGTGTGTCAAGGAGGCGGGCTGCGAAAAATTCGCAGACCTTGGCTATGATCGAAATTAGGACTGGCCGAGCTTATTTATTTTATTACCCGCGAGTGGCTATAAAAAGAAAATAGCCGCTTTTTACGCAAGTGGCGGGTCTCAAAGATTTTCGGTGAAATGAAAAAGATGCTGACAGTGAATCATTTTTTTTTATAAAAGAGAAACATCTTTTTTATTTGTGTAACATGGGCTCTGGGTTTTTTTATATACATAAATAATTCTCAGTATGAATTATTACGTAGGCACGTTTAAAAAATCGTTTTTAAAATCATCAAAAATCTTGAAAATTGTAATCGACTTGCTAGGACTGTGAGATTTTTGTTGTAAACAGAGTTTAATGCTATGTTAAAACCCAAGGAAAAGAAAATTGTAGCGTAACAATTGATTTATGAAAGCCACGGGCAGTATGTATATATTTTAGTTTAAAATCATTATAATATAATAAATTAATTTACATTTAAATCCGCTTTTAATCATCATTGATGTTGACAATATATATTTTATTTACCATTAGTGGGTTGGATCATTTTTGTGAACTACGTTCAAAAATATTTATTGAACGTAATGCGCGTTATATAATAATAAATTATATAGCCACGTAAATTTTCGTAATTCAGGCATTTCTTTTCTCCTCGTTGTAATATTATTATTAGAAGAAAACATAACAAAATACAAATTAAAATAAAATATAAATAGTAAAACAAAGACAAAAAATGAATTTTAGCATTGCAAATTTATCTTTAGTCTTTAATACGTACTCAGAAAAAAACAATATTCTAAAATAAAAAATAAAAATGTTCCAGTGATCAATTATAAATTATTCCTAGTGATTAACAATAAATATTTACCATACAATGTACAGAACAGAAGACGTAAGCTCTTCTTTGAGTAATATTTCGTGAACTCACCTCCGCTAACAATACTGTATCTTCGTGCCAAATAAAACAAAGACAGAAGATGAGTTTTAGCTACGAATATTCAGCTTTGTCCGTATATATAATAATAATACTCTGAAATTGACAATATTCTAAATAAAATAAAGTAGTAGTCTATTTTTCTCTTCGAAGGAACCAATACATACATAGTCCAGTATTAAATGTTGATTTACACTGATTAACGATATTTGTCTTGCTACGCGTTACGACGGGCAGTGCTTACGTACGTATGTAATAAATATTTCGTGACCTTACCTACGCTGTCTATATTCCGCGTCAAACTCCTTGCAAGTTAGGTAAAGAGGACGGAGCGCCATTGCTTCTATAGCGGTCATAGCCCTTTTCAAACACACTCACTTGTACAAAATGTAAAATTAGAAGTATTGTTTTGCTATGTAGGTGTCATAATTCTACACGTAAAATTTTAACAAACAATAGTACATTTAACATTAACACGCTGTAGTAAAAAAATTTAACATTTTGCGAAAAGACGAAAATAGACGCGGGATATGAACTTACGGATGACGGTAGAAACCATTGTCGACCTTGCCGGGCCGTCCCAGATGGCAGTTCGGTATGACATCTGGGTAAATGGACTTTGATTCAGAACGAACTGAAAAAAAATGTATTAGCTGATTCGAGTTATAGGAATTAGGTTAATTGTGTGAGTTAGGTAAAAAACCTTACTTTTTTTGTTAATACAAGTCTAAGTTATAAATAGTCTAAGGTAGTTTCGACATTTTCGTCTCTTAAGTTCAGCGTTCCTTTCTTCCTTTCAGGTAAACTTTTAAATCCTTTTTAAGCCTTACAACTGAGTTATATTAGATTATCTAGCTTGAAATTATCTTTTGTGAATTTCTGTATTCGTAGTAGGTAGTTAGTATCTTTCTAAATTCGCAGTGTATAGATAGTAGTAGGTGGAGGACGGAGGCCTTGGCAGACTATCTCAGATATACATTCATGACGTATAATGGCCGAATGAGGACTCGTTGATATATATTAGAGGTTAGAAATAAATTGGCGAATTAAACTCCCGAATTGAGGACAACGTGTCGGGGATTTGGTAGGCGGATTTTGATGGTATCAATGTCCGAAACAAATTAAGAATTCATGGTTGATACCACTGTTTCTAACAACTAAAGTTAAACTTATTACCTGTAGTAATAATTGAGATAAACATTTAAAGCGTATCTTTTATCTTTCATTCATATAACCAGTTATTATAGGCAAGTAAATTTTTTTTTAATGATGTTGGTTAGTAGGTTAGCGCTATTCCTATAATTATTAGTAGTATTTATGGCTATTGTTTAGTTAGTGCCTAGATAGGCGAGTAACGTGCGAGTGATCTATCCGTTAATCACGTATGTTTTCTTTAGTCCGGATATTTTTAGAGGCACATTACAAGCTTTGCTTAGTTTAATACTAGATGGCGCTGTATGACAAATGGGGTAGTGGATTATCTATATTCACGTGATATAGCGTTATTTGTGTCCACATAGTTTTAGGCCCTTAGTATAACATAGAAAATACCATATCAGTTGTAAAATTCATCTCCTGTTTATTAATTATATTTAAACGGTCGTTAATGAAGCAATAAGGATACAAAATAAGTTTCACTGAACAATGTTTCACGGGGCTACGTGAGATCTAACGATAGGAGTGACCTATTGCCGTCTTCGACACGTGCCTGCCTTCTTTGAATTGTAATTATTGCCTCTCCCGCTCGCACACAGCCTTAAGGCAATAAGCCATCTAGCTCCAATGCACCAGTGAAATCATCAATCAAGGAGAAACTTTAATTTACATATTATGTACATAATAATTTTAGTTGAGCTGCTATTAAAATAGCTATTTTTATCATTCAGACCTAAGTATTGCGGTTGCTAGAAACAAAAAATATAAATATTTTAGACCTATTGATTTGCAAGTCTATGGATATAACCTCTCTTCTCTCCAAGGTGATAATACTCGCGACTCCTGGCATATCATGATCACTACTTCACTCTTACTAATCACGCTAATCACTACTTGGTCGGCAACCGCAAAACTTCATCTGGTGATCTTCCAGTGTATCTTAAATACTTTTGAGAGTGAAGGTCAGCTTCGGTATGTTTATAGGTTATGGTAACTGTTAACTTCAGACAGGACGTGCGGTTTACAGTAAGGTGAAATGGAATAAAAAAATATATAACTTAGTGACTGATGCCCACGTACGAATATAGTACGTCTTTGTTTTCGTGCTGTCTATAAAAGCTGGCAAGTTGGCAGTGGCTGGATGGTTTGTTTGGGCTTGCCGGTTACTTGAGTACGTATCTGCTTAGTTGATGTCCATTGGCAGCAATAATTAGTTTTTATCGTATGACACATACGATCATCGGTATCATTTGATTATAAAAGAAACTCCTCGCCGGATTCAAAACATGAAATTTTGCTCTTGATTTTTCATTGATTGATTCTTGACGCAGTTATAATAAAAAGTAATAATGTTTTCTGTGGTTACACTACTAAATTATTATCAGTTAATTAATTAACAATAAACACAAAGAACGGTAACATTTATAATTTTAGTACTTTCTGTGAATACGATACGATACTATATTCGTTTGGGAAATATCAAATAGTCAGAAACGAAAGAAGAGAAAGGAAATTGTAAAGTTTTTTATTACGCATTATCGATATTAAGTCACCATTTTACTGAATATCCGCAGAAAAATATGTTTCAAATCTTGTACTAATACTTGAGTAATGATTATTTTTCATTATTCTAATTTTCAATTTGATTGATGGCGGCAATTGAATGCTATACCTTAACACTCTCACTGTCACCGATGTACAAAATTGTCTAGTACAGCAAGCCACGTGGGTCGCTGGCGCGTTTCTTACCCGTGCACGCCGCGGTACAAAATTTGTAACGAATGCTGCAGGCCGGCAGGCTCACTCATTGTTTTTATTAGCAGGTCGCGCGGTACCACCTCGCAATTTCATACCGTTTTTTTAGGGTTCCGTACCCAAAGGGTAAAACGGAACCCTATTACTGAGACTTCGCTGTCTGTCCGTCTGTCACCGGGCTGTATCTCACGAACCGTGATAGTTAGACAGTTGAAATTTTCACAGATGATGTATTTCTGTTGCCGCTATAACAACAAATACTAAAGAATAGAATAACATAAATATTTAAGGGGGCTCCCATACAACAAACGTGATCTTTTTGCTCGATATTGATAACGGCAACAGGTAGACGCTTGAAATATTCACAGAATATTTAGTTATATATTTACTTTAAGAATAAATAATTAAATTAAAATAAAACAAATATTTAAGGGGGGCTCCCATGCACCAAACGTGCTATTTTTATAAATAGTGGTACGAAACCCTTTGTGCGCGAGTCCGACTCGCACTTGGCCGATTTTTTCATGCATGGCCTGCTGTTATAGAAAAATAAAGCTATCAAATTATGACTTTACTTCTTTTTCTATAATTTAAAATCAAATGTCAAACGAATGATTATTAGGTGCGGCGTGGCAGTCACGGCAATTGTTTGAAAATATCGACATATTTTGTTGGATTATAGCGTGAGAGTGTTAAATATATTAGACATTCAACTAGTTCCCTATTATTCAATTTTGAAATATATGGTAATTTGAAACAAGTTGTACAAAAAACAAATTTAAAATTTAATAGATGAATTTCGTCCATTGACAATGATGGTAAATTTGCAAAATGGTCTCTATGGGTATTGACTATAGGCATATACACTGCAGGTCGGTATTTCAACAGCTCCTATTGATATAGCGACTAGGGTTTTAGTAGGCCTACAATAACATATGTTTTATATAATTTAACAAATAATATCATACAGAAAGCGGTGTTTTCGTCTACACGTTAGATAATAGTTACATGATAAATATATAATCGTATTATAAACTAGTAAAAGATTAACATCATGGAAACGAATCCTTGATAATGGTGTATTCTTAATTGCAACATATGTGTGTGTTATAATTAATAATGCGTACAGAACCATTGATAACCTTTTTGTCGAAATATTTTACTACGTCTTTTAAAATTCGAGTGATCAAATGTAAGTAAGGTAATAGGGAAATACATGTATTGTAAACGTGACATTTTATGGTTCGATATTTGATTGAAATGTTCAAAAATGTTAATACAGTCCAAAACCTCAATTTAAAATCTGTCCGTGTGTAGGTATATCCGTTGTCAACGAGATCAGCTAAACTAATTATCGAATCTTCATGAAAATTAGCACGTATTATAAATAACTAGAATTATTTTTCTCTAAGTTTAACGTTAAAGAAGTTCCAATTCCTTGCCAGAATATAAAAATATTTTTTCATTTTTGCTTGAAGCAAAAATATTTTATTATCTAAAAAATATAAATAGGAATAGACAGAGTAAATAAATAAATGAATAATGTTTTAGCTACATTGTCATGTGACGTCTAATTATTTTTGGGCCGAAATACCAATTAAAATATAATATCAATATAATTATAAATATTATCCTACTAATATTATAAATGCGAAAGTTTGTATGTATGGATGGATGTTTGTTTCTCTTTCACGCTTAAACTGCTGAACGGATTTGAATGAAATTTGGCACGTAGATAGATTATGTCTGGATTAACACATAGGCTACGTTATTTGACTCCACGCGGGCGGAGCCGCGGGCAGCAGCTGGTAATATATAAATTAAACTTGCTTCCTTTCCACCTTATATCATATATCATAATTTATGAATAATTTATCAGGCTACAAACAGTGTATAGACACTTCTATATATCTACGAGTAGTAAGTATGTAATGCACTAGATAAATATATCTATACTAAATTTAGGATATTACAGATTATATTATTAATTATGTACTTTTTACAATTTATTAATAAGAAAGAGTTTCCATCATTTTTAGGGTTCCGTACCCAAAGGGTAAAACGGAACCCTATTACTGAGACTCCGCTGTCCGTCCGTCCGTCCGTCCGTCCGTCCGTCCGTCCGTCTGTCACCAGGCTGTATCTCATGAACCGTGATAGTTAGACAGTTGAAATTTTCACAGATGATGTATTTCTGTTGCCGCTATAACAACAAATACTAAAAAATAGAATAAAATAAATATTTAAGGGGGCTCCCATACAACAAACGTGATTTTTTTGCCGTTTTTTTAGATAATGGTACGGAACCCTTTGTGCGCGAGTCCGACTCGCACTTGGCCGATTTTTTAATGTTTCCAAAAGACATTAGTGAGAATTTATAATAATAACAACTTTAGCCAAGTAACTTTAACCAATTAACCAAAATAATAATAACCTTTCTGCGGGCCACTACGAAATACGATAATCTTTTTTTTTTATTTGTGAATAATTTGTAACTTCCGAATACCAGAATATCCCCAGTTAAATTCATAGCCTTAAGAATTATATAATTATAGTCGCGTGTGAAAGTCATGACTCAAGTAAGTTGTGTAGCCTGTCCTACACAATTTATTATTACTTGAATCACCTTTAAACCCTTCAATTGTGAGCCGCCACACAATATATTTACTTGTATTTTTTCATAATTATTTTATGACAACCCCGAAGCAAAGGGTTGACAATGCACGCAAAGAATCTATTACGTTACATCCTTTTTACGGTGTTTTTATAGCGGTCATAAAGTTATGGCAGTAAATATCCGTATTTTGACGCGTTTGGAAACAATGTTCAAGTATTTTTTGTAATTTCTACGACGTAAAATAGAGAGTTTAAAATTATGGCTAGCTTTACAAGTGTGTAATTATTTTGTGTTGTTGTCTTGAGACAACCATTTCGACAAAGAGCTTTTTTATAGGAAGATAAAGTTTTGTGACTTTTAAATCTTTGTATGTATTGGAATTTTCTCAAAGTCTGTAGATTTGTGCAATTTACGGTTTAAATGACTCAGCATCACATTTGTAGCTAATACCGCGGTCACCTGTGCGTGGTGTATCGCGACGATTAACAAGTGAAATGAATGAATAACTAAATGGAGAAGTACTAAGACAACAACTTGGTGAAGGGTTTTTGATCTACTCCTGCTGTTGGTCTCCAGTGAGATAGTGGAAATAGTTGCATTAGCATTGAAATGGAATATGTCTGAAAGAGAATTTCGGCATTAAAGAAAGAAGAGGCATGCTCCGTTGGTTCGTACTATTAGTACAAGTAGAAAGAATGCAGGAAGAAAGAATTACAAAAGAGATATGCAACGCGAAAGTAGAAGGATGTAGGACTCGAGGAAGGCCAAGACTTATCTACCATGACCAAATTGATCGTGTTTTATCAGATGGTGATGTCAGGAGCACTACACCGGCGTATGCGTGCATAAGAGCATTTTTTTATTTAGTTCTCTCTGCCAACCCTGCAATGAGGTATAAAGTTAAAGATGGATAATAAATTCTAGGTCTGTTTTGATGAGAGTGCATTTGTCGTAAATGGTGGGGCTGGAACGTGCCAAACCTGTCAAGTTGACAACAGAAAAAGTGTTTTGGTTAAATAACCAAATGAAAAAAGCGTATTACGGAAGTAGCACAAATATTGGACAACTCTTCCGTCTTCAAAAAAAAATGTATTAGAATCATAGCAAACATAGACATAACCGAAAGCTGTCGATCACATTTTGTTAAATATAATGTATTAACATTAACATCAATGTACATACTGGAAGCGTGTAAGTTTGTTAAAAAATATTTGTGTAAATTTCCGATTTATTCACGTCCTCAGAACCTTCGACCAAAAAACAGAGTGGCGCTACCGGCCGCTAAACTGCACCTATTTCAAACTGGACCCTATTCAATGTGTGTAAAGATTTTTAATAAGTTACCGATGAGCGTTAAATCTTTACAAAACCATGATCAATTCAAATTATTACTTAAAAAGATATTGATTGCAAAATGTTATTATACAATTAACGAGTTTTTTAATGATGATCGAATATATTAATGTAAAACATCCTGTATTTGATATAAAGTAGTTATTCAGTTATATCATGTATTAATAAATGAAATATATAAAATTATTGAAAACTTTATAAGTTCGAGTTGCTGTGCCCTACGCAGGGTTTATGTTTGTACCTAATTTTGATAAATAAGATCTTTGTACAACATGATATGTAATAAATAATTTGAATTTGAAACTTTTAATTCGATTTTATATTTGGATCAAATCTTGTATGTCATCTTTAATAAGTCATACAGCTCTCGTTATCGTTCGTTCTCAATTTGACCTGCATTTTTATTGTGTGTGTATTATTATGCGATATCTTCGCTGATTCTGGAAAGATTTTGAAAATTATACTATGAAACTTCCATAGCACAAATGGTCCCGCAGAAATTTCGTGAAGTTACGACTTTACTGACGTGCAACTTTGGGTGTTATTGAACTTTGTTTGTTATGTATTATCTTTTTCCGTTATGAAACTCCCAGAGTCCCTTGTAAAATAGTGAAGTAACGAATTCATTGAATTCGTGTAATCTAATGTTTCAAAATCTTTGTGAACGTAAAAAGTTAGCTAATTATCTATCATATTTTCACCGCAAGTATATATTTGTTAGTTCGTAATTTATACGCTGCTTTACCATTCATCCGATTGCGATAAAACTTTGTCAACTCATCACTTAGCACCCATGCGCGAAGGTTATAGGAAACATAAAATAAATATACAAATATAAATATCAAGCATGTACAAAAAACTAATTAAATATTATTAAAATAGACGTAATGCGCCGGGTACCAGTTAGGTGATGATAAATGTGATACTTCTATTATTAGCATTATTATTCACTTATGTCTTTATTTCTCTTTTTTTACATATTTATATGCACAATATATAATATAAAAATACAATCTTATAAATACAAAAAAAAATATTTGTATTATTGTTATATATTTCTTAAATCACGGGCGTTAATTCCGGTTGCGCGGGGATATGAATACAACGCGTAGAGGCCCCTTAAAAAAAAGGATGTAATGTATTATACCCGCCGTGACCTACTCTATGGGATATCAATGGGACAATATACCCTTGAACAGGTCATGGCAGGTATTGGGACTATTGCTAATGTGTCGGAAATTATTGGCCTATTGAAATGAGGTCTGGATCGATTGTTATTGGGCTATTACAAAATAGGGACGGACGTCTGCCATAACTATCATATTTGATATTACTTTCGGCAGACGGTGGCTCGCAATTCACTGAATGGACCCTCGAAATGCCAGAGAAAGTCGGCTGGGGACAACACCGGTGGGTGATCGACTCACTGAAGCACTCGGATGCCCGTGGTGTCGTTACGCACCAACAGCTCGCCACAAGCTGCCCTGCGGGTTATTATTATTGCTTAGTACTATTTATGAAAAAAAAACTGTTAGGAAAAAGCGATTGGTTTGTCACTTGCCCAAAATAAATCTAAATTGTAAACAAAGAGCTTATAAAATCATTTTACATTTATATAGACTATGTAAAATATGTAGGAATTTGTCGATTATTTGACTACTTTCACAAAATTATACAATATTTTTAAAATGATGAGCTGTATTTTCTATTACGTCAGTTAGTTATGTTGGTAGCAAAAAGTACCAAAAAGTGTGTAACCTTGACGTCGACTAGACGTCAATCTAAATGGCAATAACTCCTAAACCGACAGTAAACAATGGACACTTTCGCAAATCTTTATCTAGGCGGCATTCGGCAATCTTCGCCAATCTTCGGCTAGCGAAATTTCTATTCCCCAACTTACTCTGGCCTGAACAGCTCCTCTTGCTCTACGTAATTAGTACTGAGAAAGCGTAACTACGTGGTATCAGGGAGGTCAAAGTATGTTGGATCGCGGACGTCCGTGCCGGTCTAACCTTGGCCCAGTTCGATAGTGGCCCTATGGCCCCCGCGCGTCTCTACCATCCAGATAAAATTGATAATAGACACTTCCTTTTAATCAAATTTCAGTTTGGCCCTATTTATTTACGTTATCTTATGAAATACTTTATTGACTTAAGCATTTGAGCGTAACCTTTTAATAAAAGTTGTGTCTACGAGTGCTGGTAACGTATACATAATTACGGATACAGCGGCAGAACTATGATTTGATATATACCTAGTACAGCAGTTATTGATTAAGTAACCTTGTGGTTATTTTTAATTGTGACAAATGAGTAATTAACTGTTGAAAAGTACATCACCATGAAATTTAACAGAACGAACGCAGTTGCGTATATGTGCTTAAATTTTTCTTATTGCTGTCAATGCCAAGTTCCATTTTCAAAATCACGTCGACATTTTCTTCTTGACTTGAAACTTCAATGACTATGTTTTACTTATTGATATTATATTCGTTGAAATAGGCAAGTTATTAAAAAAAAATCAACTAAAGGGCTACACAGTCTAAAATATTTTTTTCGCTGGGACTTATAGAGCATATTGCTGGCTTGCATCCGTCCAGACTTTAGCCTAAGCAATAAATAAATAAGAAATAATAACACCTACATAGATCAACTTAATTATAATTTTAAGTTAATCTGTGTTGGTGTCTTTACCTTGTCTAATTACAAAATATGATCCAAATCGTTTGAGCCGTTTCCGAGATAGATGAAATATATCTATACAAATATATAAAGGGGATTTTTTAAAAAAACAATAAGAAAAATTGTGCATAATTGTTTGTCAGTAAAGCAAACCGATTTCGATTACTTTCATTGTCTATGTAGCGATGCGTCTCCCGTCCCGCTCGCACCCTTTCTCGTGCACCACCGCAATTTGTCAGTGCCGCAGCCTATTCACATATTAATTGAGCAAGCAATGAAACTGTTTGGGTATATTTTGGGCATCCGTGACCTAGTTTCGTATTGTAATTATTATGCTTACCATAGACAACTAATCGCGTATGGATCATATAACTCTAAAACGATATATAAGTATTTATATTTGAAATGCGTTAATGAAATGCACATTCCACTCCTCTGTAATAATTTCGACTAAATGTGCATTATCTTAGAATGATTCTATACAGTATGTGGTGGTATTTTAGTGTGAATTGTCAACTGAATAAAGTGTTTCATAAGATATAGAGTATAATAATTGATATACTTAATTGTATAACCATTTAGCTTTATAGTTCTTTCCGAGTAGCCCCAAGGGAGTTGAATTAATAATACGAATATTACACATTACATAATTGCAAAATGAAATCTCTAAAGAAAATAGCATTCTATATTTTAATGATTCTTTCTTTTGCGTACAGTACAAACCCCTCACACACCTTAGTAAATTAAATAATAGTATATTTTTATTTCCTTTACCATTTTTTTGAGAGACATACTCCATGAAGTTTGGACGCGTAGAAATAATTCCGAAACTATGGAAGGAATGACGAAACAGGGAATATGTACGCGAAACAACGCGAAACTAGAAGGATATAGGACCCGAGGACGGCCAAGGCTGACTTACCACGACCACTTTGATCATATGTTATGTGGTGTCAAGCCCTAGGATATTTAAAAACCCTAGATTGAATGAAAGAAAAAGATGAAAAGAGCTATTTATGTCGACACTCCCTGCTTGTCCCTCAAAAGAATTGGCGTGAAACTATAGATAGAACAAAATCTACATACAACTTTAATAAACTTAATAAAATGTATGCCTTTAATTTTTTACTACGGTTTTAAAGAGAATTGTAAGAAAATAAATCTTTGTACACAAAACATTGTAACAGGTCTGTGAAGGCGCCCCACACGCGAAGTGCAGCGAACACGCAGCGTTACGTACACAGCCTTCCATTCAACACAAACCTTGATCTCTACCTATTACTGAAAAATGCTGCATTAACACCCAACTTATTGTCTTACATTACCACCAATACACTAACACCTCTATGACCAATGAATAAGGCATAGAATGCATCAAAACAAGTTTTGAAGACCTTGGCGCTTGGCCTTGCTTCTATCTGCGACCGCTCTTTCCGCCTTCGCCGAATCAATTTGTACATTTTTATTCAGTTTTAAAAAATACACCTAATTTATTTATAATTACACAAGTGTATGTTGTCTATGGTGGAAAATTATAATAAAATTACAAAATATGTTTTAGGATGCATTAAAAAAATGACTGTTAAATACAAAATGTGACTGATAGTCACATAAAGTCACATTACATTTGGCATAAATAATAATACAAACAATAATAACGTATGGGTTTAAGGTATAATTAATGATTCAGATTTGTAAATATACAGTAAAGCGCTACTTATATAATTACAAATCTTGATTAATAATTGTATTATTAAATAAACAGGTAATGTCATAAGGCTGATAATATAACAATCAATTATTATGAATATCTATTCTCAGAAAAATAAGTGAACATTTTATCTACTAATAATATATATATATATATTATATAATATTATATAATATATGTATAGATGTATTTATACGTCAATACCTACCTATTTTTTTACAACATACATTTTTAAATATTTTTTTAATGGCAAACAATAAAACTTTAGTATATTTATGTACTTCGTTAAATTTCGGTATACTTAATTTAATTTTAATTGGATTTTATATCTTTATCCGTTTATTAAACTTTTCGTATAAGTAGTTTTATATGCTTAAACAATTTTGTAAATAAAAAACAAAAAATAAATAGAGCTAAGTATTTGTTTTTTGTTGAAGACTAGTCAAACGATTAAAAATAACAAACAATAACTCATTGACTCGTGCGTGTTACATGTCTTTGCCTATAAATTGGAATACTTTATTTTAAAAAAGGCCCCTATGCAATCGACGTAAGGCGGACGCGCCGAAAATTTGTGTACAAAATTGCGCGCGCCGCACACACGCCGCGCTGTAATCGCCGTAAGTGTGTCATGATCAGTAGGTTAAGTTTAAATAAATTGAAACGAGGGCCGCCGCGTGTGTTCAGGTAGGTGGGCGAAGGTCTTAACGTCTCCGGCGGCAGCACACAAGCAAATTACACCTTTAAAAACGCCGTGCGAGACCTTTTAGTCGTGCACCTTTTTAGGCATATATCACCGCGCCAATTCGTTTGATACCATGACCTTGCCGGTGAAGTAAGGTCGATTATCGATTGCAGCAATATTAGCGAATATAATTTGCAAGTGTGTTATGTAGTAACAATCGTGGTTGGTTTTTGTAAAACGCAACCAATTTTGTTTGGTTAGTAGTGTACTAAATTCATTTTGAACTGAGGCCGCGGTGTTCCCACCACCATATTCACCATGAAGGTCCACACTTGATCTTTTTGTACCGTGGCAAAAAGGCTCGTACGATGGGAAGCAGCTTAAGAAGGCTAGTACTAAAGTTTTCACGGCGGTCGGCAAAGTACAGACAAGGACAGATCAAGTTATACTTTGCATCTTATGCGAAGTTTCTACGGTTTCGTATATGCTTTGTTATATTTACGCTTGATTGTACACGTGTCACCTCTGTTACTCAGAATACAGAATAAACCAGAAGGAGCCTACAGCCGATAATACATGCGGTCCGCTGTGTCCAGAAACATTTCGCAATCCCCCGCACTCCTTATACTTCCCACCCGTACAGTATTGCTAGCTTAGTGAGAGTTCGCCTCTTTTAGGGTAAACTAAAAGTGTTATATTAATATAAACGATGTTATATTAATATACTGTTATGCATAAAAAAATGCTTTAGTAAAATAAAACACAAGTAATTTACAAAAAATATGTCTTTACTTAGGTACATTTTGTTGTACTAATAATATTGCCGTTTTGATTCTAAGGTAATCAATAAGTACATTTTTACGTTTCGACAAATGAAGAAGTCTTGCTCTTTGCTTTTATAATTTCATCAGTGGGGAACTGAAATTCCATGTATAATAATTAGAATAGTTTTACACAAAACATTTTTGTAAAAAAACTACTATTTACACAATTTCACATATGCAGACTATATACCAAAAACATTAGTTTAGTACGAGTATTTCAATCATTATTATTAAGCCAATAATTATTATTTATTTCAGGCAATATTTATATTAAAAGATCTCAAATAATGTAAGCCTATGTTTACATTATCATATCGCAAAAACCTTAAAATTAAATAAATGTATTTACATATTTTATATTAATCAAACTGTTTTTTAATTACTTAACATGCATTTATTATTTATTTCATCAATGTCAACTTTATAAAAAAGTAGGGAAAAGAAACCGGTAAAAACTGGCAACATGAACAAAATGGACTCGCCCAAATTGTTTACCACTATCAACGAATAAAAGAAATTCATTATTTAAATAAAATGAGATGTAAATGCGCTAGTTACACATGAAATGTTATCCCATCTTGTTTTTTTATGCTTCTAACTGCATTCTTGCAGGTGAGAACCGCACAAGACGGCATTAAAAACTATCGAGAAATTTTTACGCGTAATAGACACGGTGGCCAAATATATACTAGTCGTCCAAATGTCAAACTACTCTCATTGAGAGTAGTTTGTATGGCTTCAGTTTTGGGCGTGTTTGCGGTTTCTGGTTTATTCTGTATTCTGAGCTCTGTTATTACAAGTATCTATAGGCTTAGTAACTGCTTACCAGTAAGCAGGCAGTACCCATGATTGCCATCTTTGTGGTATAATAAGAAATAAAAAAATAAAGAAAGAAATAAAGAAGTTTCTGTTATTCACTCTCTTGAACACAACTATTGTAGTATTTTATGAGATCTCTAGTCAGGCTGGCTGCTGGCTGCTGGTAATTGACTACCGCTGTACTTAACCCCTCTTTCCCCAAAGCCTCGTTTATTAACCGGCAGGGAGCACCACGTGTAGAAGTTGGCTTTGTATTAAAGGTCATAAATTCGTAGCAGTTTATGTTTACAACATAGGATTGGCTTTGTCAGGAAAGAAGAAACTTATTTAGCAGCCACAGCAGCAGCGGCATGTATATACAATAGTGGGTGGATGCCGGCTTCCACTAGTCGGCATGAACTAATCGCTGGCGGAAGCACGCAAAGTAGTTTAGATCTTAGGTTTTCGCGATTGTTATATATTGAATTAAACAATTTTTAACGGAAGTATCGCGTTTTATTTATTTTGTTGAACCTGACGTTTCGAATGCTTTGCAACGTCCGCGGTCGTCGTTTAGATCTAATTGCAGGTAAATTTGAGTTACGCAAATTAACGCCTTAATCTATTACCTTAACGCCGATATGAGAAAAGCGTTTATTTCAGCGTTTATTCATTGAATAATTCTTATTTCCAGATTAATGAAATTTAATGATAATAAAGTCTCATTTGTTGTCAGTCATTTAACTATGAATTTTAAATTTACAAGTCGGCCATACCCATATACAGTAACGGAAATATGTATACGCCTAAACACGCACATATCCTTCATTACACACACATACACACACACGCACATACTCAAACACACAACGTCACGCGCAAGTACCCTCTCGCATATAAACACACAATCACGCTACTCAGGCAAACTTACAGGCTATACTTATACATTTTTAAAATACCACTTAAATTTAGTTCCTAATATTCTGTAATATAAAAAAACTTTTTTTAATGTATAAACATAAAAATTAAATATATTTTTTTTAAATTAAAAGTTAAATTTATAAAATCATGTACTCATATATGGTGAAATTCAAATAATTTATCTATCTATAACTTCACGCCAAATCCCTTGCGGGGTAGGCAGAGAGAACCGAGCGCCACGTGGCGCGATCCTTACATACCTCATTCGCTTCTTTAACATTCATTGCTCTTCTCATGCACGCTCGCCGGTATCTAGGGCTCCTAACATCACCTTCTGATAGAACACGACCAATTTGATCATGGTAGGTAAGTCTTGGCCTTCCCCGGCTCCTACATCCTTCCACTTTTGCATTGTATATCTGCTTCGTCATTCTTTCATATTGCATTCTTTCCACATGTCCGAACCATCGGAGCATGCCTCTTCTTATTTTAACACCCCCACGCTCTCTTTCTCGATGCTTCAAATAATTTTGCTACTGTAAATAAGAATGAGCAGGGATTCCTACTACAAGGATATATTTTACTTAAAAGGAAACGTAATTATTAATTATTATTAATTATTATTATTAATTATTATTTCATGTTTAATGTTAAAGAAATTATGTGAAATAAAGGATATTTTAATTTTCATTTCCATTTCAATTTTCTGTATGAATTACTGCTCCTTTTAATCACCGAGGGTAAAATCAATACGAGCATATCCTCGTTAGAAAATTCTCTAACAGATTTTTAACTCGACGAGCTCGGTGGCGCAGTGGTGGAACGCGTGTTACGCTACTTTGACACCAACGCTCGTGGGTTCGATTCCCACACAGTACAAACATTTCTGTGCATGAACATGACTGTTTGTCTTGGTCTGGGTATTTTCTATGTATAATAAGTATGTATTTACAAAAAAAAAGTATTTACGTATGTTTATCAGTTGTCTAGTACCCATAACACAAGCTTCGCTTACTTTGGGGCTAGATGGCGCTGTGTAATTTGTCCGACAATATTTATAAAAAAAAAAAAACTTCACGCCAACTCGCCTGCGAGGTAGACACAGAACACCGAGTGCCATAACGCTCGTTCCTTACACACTTCGCTCGCACACACCTCATAGCTCATAGCTGATAGCTTTTTCATGCACGTTCGCCGGCTTTTAGGGCATCTGACAACTACTTTTGATAGAATATGACCAATTAGGTTGTCGTAGACGAGCCCTGGCCTTCCTCTTCGTTCAGAAAGTCAACCGCGCGGAGTGTTTCTCCAAGTTTTACTCGGGAACCACAAATATCTCCAACGTCCACTTACCCTAGTAAGTGGAGCTTCATGTAGCCGGACCTACTACACTTACATTAAGTATCACTCGCGCGAAACCACCTACCTCTGCTGCTAATACAGCAACTCCATAGTAGCTTACTGGTGACCTCGCTCACACGCAAGAATACAACAACCCTCTAGGGAGTTGTTATTTGGCTGGGGTTTTCTGTGACGTGGAGGTACTTCCCCAGACCTTTGATGCACCCTACTTCTCTTAAAAATACCCTGTTGTTTGTCCCACACAGGACAAACATTTGTCCTGGGTATTTTTTAATAAGTTGTAAATACATACTTATTAAAAAATACCCAGACCAAGACAAATAGACATGTTCATGCACACAAATGTTTGTACTGTGTGGGAATCGAACCCTCGAGCGTTGGTGTCAAAGTAGCGTAACAGTGCTCAGTATACCTCTGAGTTGTAGTCGCTTCATGTTAAAATCAGTGTTTTCGCCAAATCCTTCAGTAGACCTTGCCCTAAATCCTTTAGCAGACCTTGCCAATTTTAAGAGATTAATTATGAAAGTCGATAATGGTATTTCTGGCGAGCTCGGTGGCGGAGTGGCGAAACGCGCTGTTACTTTACTTTGACACCAACGCTCGTGGGTTTGATTCCCACGCAAGGCAAACATGTAAGCAGCAGAGGAGGCATCACGCGTGTGATCCTTAATATGTAGCAAGCGTTAATAGGCTACGGTACCCGCTTTACATCAGGTGGGCCGTATACTTGTATGCCTCCCGACGTAGTATAAAAAATAATCGTTATGTTGAAAAGCCTATAATTGTCTTCAAGAATTGGAATATCAAATGCAAAAAGATTTTTTTCAAACGCAACTGACAGTTCCAGAAATTATCGCGTTTAAACTAACTCTTACGTTTTATACACTAGTGTAAGAATCGCAGACAAGCACAACCCACCTGATGTGAAGCGGTTACCGTAGTCTGTAAACGCTTCCAATAGGTCGCTCACTGTTTGCCTCCACTGCCGCCGCCGCAGGAACTCCTCAGCAGGTCACTTATTATGATTATCATAATTACGAGCAAACAAGGTTAAAGCAAATTTGTATTATTGACACACGTATGTAGTATCTCTGTACACACAGAGGAGGAATATACACATCAATATAAACCCTACAATCATGCAGTACGGTGCAGTTCCGATTGTAGCTGTCGATTAATTATTTCGTCAATAGAATTGTACTTTATTTTGTTGAAATAAAGTTCCAATTTGGTTAATGTGATTTGATTTTTTCTTTGATATTTGGAATGAAGTATATATAATTCAACAAACAGAAAATTGATTTGTTAAAACTACTCTGATGTAAGCATGTGGGTGTAAGTGGCTTACATACACTTTAGAGTCAAACATCACCCGCACGTGGTGTACCCTGCTAACAACGAGGCTCTGCAGATAGGGACGGCGCATTAAAACAGCACTACTGGGGTATTTAAGTTCCACCACCTCGCAAAAGATCGCATATAAATAACGACTCCCTACAGGGTTGTTCTGTTCCTGCAAGTGGTTACCAGTAAGGTCCCGAGGAGTTGTTGTGTTAGCATCCGAGATGGAAGTGCACGTACGTTTAATTTTAACTTAATGTTACCAAAAGCTGGATGTCTCATCCATACTTACACACCTTCTCGAATATAACTTTCAGCATATTTTATTTAAAAAAAGTACCTACCATAGTACCTACACTGTTCCTCAATTTTCTCCCTTATTACCTGTAATTTCAGGTAAATAGCCAAGAAAAACCTTTTCGTGAAACATAAACATGAACGACTTTAAAAAAAATCGGCCAAGTGCGAGTCGGACTCGCGCACTAAGTGTTCCGTACGATTATCTATAAAAACGGCCAAAAAACTATTGTACGGGAGCCCCCTTAAATATATGTTTTATTTGAATTTAATTATTTATTTTTAAAGTGAATATATAACTAAATATTTCAAGCGTCTACCCGTTGCTGTTATCAATAACGAGCAAAAATGATCAAAAAAATCACGTTTGTTGTATGGGAGCCCCCTTAAATATTTAATTTATTCTATTTTTTAGTATTTGTTGTTATAGCGGCAATAGAAATACATGATATGTGAAAATTTCAACTGTCTAACTATCACGGTTCATGAGATACAGCCTGGTGACAGACGGACGGACGGACGGACGGACAGCGAAGTCTCAGTAATAGGGTTCCGTTTTACCCTTTGGGTACAGAACCCTAAAAATACGCATTAATTTTGGCATGCAAGATACTAAGACACAGAGGTTTTTGCGTGGCTTAAAAGTAGATACCAAACATATGCCAAC
The DNA here is from genome assembly GCA_947507595.1 of Pyralis farinalis. NCBI lineage: Eukaryota > Metazoa > Arthropoda > Insecta > Lepidoptera > Pyralidae > Pyralis > Pyralis farinalis. Next base: position 1,585,366 of record OX382261.1, on the reverse strand, counting down.
TTCCAAAACAATTCAAATCAATACAATACGTAACTTAGCTCAACATCTAAGTTGATAAGTGGACAGGAACAGCTGCACCGCGCGACTTCCGGTATCTCAGTATTCCGTAGGCACCGCTTTTTATCGGCTTCAAGAGTCGAATCGCGAGTGCCTATAATCTTCCTCAACAATTGAGCTAATGCAATAATAATTTTTCAAATTCGACAAGTAGTTACAGAGATAAACGCGTATAAACAAACAATCAAACAGACTCTATCGCTTTATGTCGCTCCATAGCTTTGGAAGATTTTTTCTTTATTCCTTTTATTATGACCTCATATATACCCTATTTTACCTAGAAAGACGTAAGAATTTTAATGGTGCATTATAAATCTAAATCGGTTAAAGCATTTATATATTGGTTAAAGTAATTATGGTTAATAAAAGAACTCACAAACATACATAAACGAATCTGAAAACATAACACTTCTGTTTTGTAGTCATGTAACTTTTCATATAACTAAGTAATTGCGCATTAAAGGCTCTGTACTGTGTTACAACATAATACCAGCTGACCAATATTATATCGAAGAAAAGTGTGTTAAGAAGTCTTTACAGCATCGACTACTGATCTCTCTATTGTTCCCTAGTCGACGAGGGCACCATAGAGATTGTTCCCTAGTCTATGGCATGCATACTCGTATCTTTTGTTCCCTGGGCCACTACACTAAAATAAAATGCAGCTATACTACAATAAACAAATTAACAATATTATTTTTACACCACTTTTTTTTATACTACGTCGGGGCATACAAGCATACGGCCCACCTGATGTAAAGCGGGTACCGTAGCGTATTAACGCTTGCGACATATTAAGTATCACTCGCGCCAAGCCTACTCTGCTGTTTACACAGCAACTCCTTGGGAGCTTACTGGTGACCTCACTCACACGCAAGAACACAACAACCCTCTAGGGAGTTTTCTGTGAGGTGGAGGTACTTCCTTTACCTCTCTTTAAATATATATAGCCTATTAAAGGTATGATAGACAGGCGGATGACAGTGTAGACTTAATAGGTTCTTTCTGGAACCTTCTTGAGTGCAGAACCCTTGAATACAAAAATGTGTTACAAACGTTTTGAAACCAAATAAAGCGTCAAACTAATTACAATATAACAGAAAATATGCACAATGCATTTAGTTGCATTTGCTGACATGTGCTCTTCGCCCTGACATTTAGGCCATATTATTGCGAAAGGTCGATTTTGCTGCGATGCACTTACTGTGGTCCACAATGGTCCGTTACACAACTTGGCCCAGTTGGCGTCTGCCTAATTTACAAATAATTATATGTATACAATTAAACATTGATACATGTAATTGATTCACATGATGTAAGTCCGTACAATATAATTCAATCCATTTCTAATGAGATAATATATAAATTAAGTTACGCCTACACTAAATTGTGGAAGTGAAAGGTAGGTATGGCGTAAAAGAAAGTACAATAGACGCGGCCGAAATGCGAGCATTGTACAAAATCGGGCGAGGCGATCGTAATAATGACATAAGAAGGAGGGTTGGTCTGAAACGGAGCGTCGGTGTTAAGATAAGAAAAGGCACGCTTCGTTGGTTTGGGCATGGAAAGAAAACAGAACGAAAGAATGACAAAATAGATATACTACGCGAAAGTAGAAAGATATACGAGGCGTATAGTCCATTTATGTAACAAAGAAACCTGAAAACCCGACCAAAAACCATAAGCATTAGGGAACTCTGTTAGAACGAGGTCGATGTTCCAATTGGTGATTTTTTTTTAATTTGAAGCAGTATAAAAACTGCAGGTGTGTATGTATATATTATGCATAGGAGTCGAAGTTTCCTATTTCGTTAAAATAACCAAATTTGTTCAAAAACTACGAACCGGTCGCCCGCATCGCGACGCACGCGCAAAGAATCCGGTAGTGGCACTGCGCTACAGTCGGATAGAGCGAGACAACTCTATGTAACATCTATTAGATAGAGAGGGACGGCAGTAACAAGGTTACGCTCATGGCCGATCGGCACTAGAAGTACTGCGCGCTTATAAAACGTACTACTCCGTCGATTTGTGTATCAAATAATTATTTTATTTGGTTAATAAAATATTACTGATCGTGAGTCTTTTGGGTATAAATAGAGTTTTTGAGTGTACTCCACAACGCTCATTCCTTTCCTTAGGGGTTTCGGCGTCAATTTCAACAAAATTTAGCACTCTCTCTGCTAGGGTCTATTTCCTGGCTTTCTCTATGTATACACTAACAAATTTAGTAACACCTATGCTAGTTATACATACAATTGTGTAATATGAGCCGTATATTCATAATGACTTGTATCTCATAACATACGTGTTTTTGATCCTTAAGGCGGACTTTCCCGCGCCACACCAGTCTTAATACCTATTAAAATGCTCATACCTGGATATATTATTGTGCTATCTATTATTTTAATTGCTACGTGTCTTGCGGTTTACGGTGATATATCGGTTATATAAGTTTTATGAAGTAAATTCATTACTCGTAATTGCTAGATTTTTTCAGTAACACGAAATTTTTAGCAACTTTTACGAAATCTACTCTTACTCAACAGACGGTGTAAAGTACGTAGGATACGTATGGGGAGGACTGGGATGACAACACATCCCAATCACCTCAAGATGTTATCGATTGAAGCTTGCCATTTAGCGACTATTAGCTTTTAGACAATTTGCGACCGAAGCGGAGTGCGGAAGGGAAGTGCCCCCTTAATTTTATTACACACGGAGAAGGAACAGTTCATAAATCCTGTGTTCACAAGGTACATGATTTGACTGACAGGATATTTTGAGGTTGTATTTAATACGATTACAAAGAACCATCAAGGCAAGTCACATAAGCTGTAACAAAACTAGAGGAACCCTCGGTCTGGCGGCGTCCGCCTAAGCCTGAGAATTTGGCGAAGTACTGATTTTGGCATGAAGTGACTGCCGTTAGGTTTCTGTCACCCAAAGGAAAAACCAGACCTTACTTGGGTAAGTCACACGTCTATCGAAACATAATCTCTTGGACGTGTGGATTAGCTCACGATGTTTTGCTTCATCGCAAATGATAACTACATAAATTTGAAAAAACTAATTTAGTGGTCATGCCCACATCGGGATTTGAAACAGGGACCATTCGCCTGATAAGATGGTTCTTTAGAAGTATTTTTATATTAGAAGATATAACCAGGTGATTTTTGATGATTGCGCGATATACGTAGGTGGTATGTTGCAATATTTATGTAAATTTTCTGCTGTGCCGAATCTTTATTTACTAAGCCATCACTGCGCTTTACTGGATGAACTTACCCTTAACCATTAAGGATTTCATGTAAAAAGACCCATAACTTTTATTATAAGACCAGCTAGATGACATTATATAATTTTACATTTATTTATATAATATTAAGCTACTGTAATTAATAATTTTAACTAAGTTACCTCTGCCTACCCTGCAAGGGCGTGACGATATACATACATACAATTAAATTAGGTTTTTAACCAAGCGATTTCATTTACCGGCGGTTTAAGAACAGTGTGTAAAAATTGGTACTAATAATATTGACAGATGTCCTAATTAAAAAATAGCTAAGTGCGAGTCGGTCTCACTCACTAAGAGTTCCCTACCACCGTATAAAAACGCCAAAAAACACGTTTCTTGTATCATATCCGAACCACCTTTAATTATTCCCTTTTTTATTGTTAATATTTGCTGCTATAAAGGTGATAGTAATACACACTCTGTGAAAATTATAAGTCTCCACATATTATAATTTAATAGATACAAATCTTGGGACAGACGTATAAACAACGGGTCCTAAACAATAACTACGGAACTACTTTGTGTACGGAACTCTAAGATCTTCACTGTTACAAGAAGCAGACCTCTCCAAACACCGCGGAGAAAAATCACTGACATGAGTTACTTATTTACAATTCAAGTGATAACTTCGAAGACAACGCAAGGATATATTTAATTATTAAAATATTATTGACATCTGTAATCATTTAAGTGATTTTTCTATTGTTTGTAGAGTATAGTAGAGCTCCGGCGATTGAGTCATTTGTTACCTTGCTTTGTTCGCACGCTATTATAACTATATAATTTGATTTTTTCTACGATTTCTTTTCGTAATTATGGCGGAGTCCATTTTACACTATACTTATTTATGTAAATATAATATTTATTATATAACATATATTTTAGTAACGTCCTATGTTACTTTTAATACTGCTTACCTTACGGGCTACCTAACGTACGCTGTTTTTTATCCTGCTGTTTTAAAAAAGCTTTATGTTTTTTTTCATACAGATGGGTTCTCCTTTGTCTGGTCCGCCGTATCTTATTTAATTTTACCTACAGATCAAATTTTATCTTAGCAGACACCTGCGTTAGGCCGATCTACAACGGTATAGACGCTAATAAGATAACAATTTATCTATAGATAAAAATTAAATACACTAACTGCTATCGCAAAACTTTAATCTACTACAGCTACACCATAGCAATATATTATTTTGAATGGTAGCGGAAAAGATAATTGAACGATTCAAATTGTAATTAAATTTTCCGATAAATTGTATTACTATAAATTTCAAGGTCAGCGCGTTAAAAAAAACGGATTATAAAACTTAATTGCGTCGATGTTGCCTTATAAAACAATAAATAATATTTTTTTCAATTTTGTAGGTAGACTAAGGTAATTTTGTAAAATAAATTAAAAATATATATATTATTAAATCAAAATTTGGCAATCGGACGTCAGAGATCCGCTAAAATGTGTCCTGCAGCCCGCTCAGTGACCCCGTCGAAAGCGCCAAATAAGGCCACAAACCGCGCGCAAACCTATCCCGCACTGGTCGCTGAGGCCGCGCGGCCGCTTGACATAGACCCAGATACGGCGACATTGGCACTACATTCAACGACTGAGGTCACTCGCTCGTTTAAAAATAAGCGCGCAAACGCAACTGACATCTTGCGATTTGGAAATGCTCTCGTACATCATCATTGTGTTATTTGACAGGCGTTTCTTTAACATTGCCTTTGCTTTAAGGAAACAACTTCCAAATACAAACATTACATCAAAAGTTATAATTGCTCGTCTATATCTTATATAATTTCTAAGCATTTTTAGGCAGCGAAGTTTGGTTTGAAACGTGTATAAAATCAAACCTTCATTTGTGGAAAGCAAGTCCTCCAAATGATTTGAAAAAAAAAATCCGTAAGGATCACATAAAAACTATATTAAAATAATTCGCTACAAAATTAATTATGGTATAGTCACACCATAATTATTATATAATTTGCTGAAAGAAAACCTTTCGGTTTTAATAATCGACAGTAAAACCAAATAAAAAAAAAGGGAATTAACGACTACCTTCATCATATTTTTTTTTACATCATTGAAGATAATAAAAATATAAATAAATAATAAAAGGGAAAATAATCAATAGGTATTTTTGACATTTATCAATTTATTAGATAATTAAATAGCAATTATTACATTGCATAAATAGACAGATTACATATTTTACATTTACATATTTTGACGTAGTTAATCACTGACTTAATTATATTTGTCATTCATTCTCAACGAGACCTTCTGAAACAGTTTATGATGACATTTGTATTTTATGCACGCTGATTGAAACAGCAGAATATGATAGGCATAAAACACAACGAACGATGTACGTTATCCATATTTTAGGCAAATAAACGATTGAATTCTATTGAAAAATGTGCAAAATTCTGATAATACAATATGATCCGAGTGGTGGCCATAAGTTACATAAATATAGTATATTTCTAAATAAGATATTTCCAATGATATTCAAATTTCGCTTTTTTTATTTACAAAACTAAACTCACAGTTGGAAAGCAGGCAACAATTTAAGTTTATTTCACAACATAGCAATTTTGAGACATGCAAATGTAGAAAGGTGAAATTATAATTTCTTATTTTCGAATTTACATTATGCAGACTTTGTTATTAAATGTACACTTGTGTTTTAGAAAAGATGATACAGTCTGTTTATTAAATTCTTTTATAAGACTGTATAACATAATAATAACATCTTAAATAATAATATATTTGAAATTGTCTATTTCTACACTATTATGATAATGAAAACCTTAACAGAATAAAGTTTTTTTTTAATATTTGTTAAATGATATTAACATAAAATTTAAAACATTAGGCTTCAACATTATCGTAGAAAGTCAAAATACAATACTTTGCAAATAATATGGTACATCAAGCATACAATAAACAATAAAAGTCACATAGAATTTATGGATATAATTGGTATATTATTAAAGGTACTCGTTATTTTCAGGAACACCGTTCCTATATGAAATCTATATGTTTGTCTGTGCGTTTGTCTGTGTGTTTGTCTGACGCTTTTTTTGAATATTGGAAGTCAGTCAAAACTTCAGATTCGGATTCAGCATAAAAAAGTAGAATAGGAATGTTCAGGAGCACCGTTCCTATCTCTTAAGAAACATGGTCAAAATGGCCGAAAAATGAAAAAAAAAAAATTGGAATTGTTATATAATTGACGAGCCAGGTGTTCCTTTGGCAATGCAAGCATGCGCATTATCAACTGGTTATATCTTAACATAGTTTGTGCTGTTCTGGATGTTATTTTCATTATCTATACACAACATTAAGTAGGTTAGTATTCCCATGCAACTCTTACAACTAGCCCACAGTTTAATTAGTACAAATGTTTGCACGTAATATAAATGGAATCCGCGTCATATCCATGGTCGGAATTAATCTATTCCCAGCTCGATGGCTTTGTTGTGAGTAATTTAATAGCTTTACTCTGATAATAAATTTTATAGTATTGTAACATACAGGAGAAAGAAAAATACAACGAGAGAATTCAATATTGGTCTATTGTGTATAATTTGCTCTACGACTTTAAATATATAGATATATGATTTATATACTTTTTATTTCTGAGAAGTACTCGTAGTTACCGCCGCCTTCCAGGATGCCCGGTGACCTATTATTTCACTTCTGTAAGATGCAAGGTATTTAATATATTATGGCTGCGCTCCGAAGATAAATAATTCAGCAGGTTTGATTAGGTTTATTTAGATAATACTAACGACCATGCCTGCTGTTAAGGAAGATCAATATCACTCGTATAAAATTAATAATCCTGTTGAAGACGGCTCGGGTTTGGCATAAGTTTTTTCGTTTGTAATATTTCGCATAACAAGTGAGCAGATAACTCAGTGGATAAAGTACCAACCTATTAACATATGGTCTCGTCCCGAGAAACTATATTTCAAAAAACGTGTGACTTAACCTAAGATAAGTCTGATTTTCCCTGTGAGCTGTGGAGATCTAATGGTTGTTCCATGTCAAAATCTGTATCTTCGCCAAATCCCTGGCTTTAGGACAATTCATGAGGACTGTCGGAGTTCGCTAGTCATGAATTAAAAAATAGTAGTAGTAATAGTAACGGTAAGAAGAAGGTCAGTCATCTGCTGAGTTTTATTAATTACATATTTGAACGAATGTGATTTGCACTGATAAACGTTTCTGCACAATATTGTCAGACAGACAGACAGAATATGAAATTTCCACACGGTGGATGGTGGCGCCGTTAATATGTAAAATGCTGTAATAAAACCGAAAGCAATTAATTAGCCTAATACATAATTAACAGGTGGAATGTATTTAAATTTATTCATTCGTTTTATTACCGCGACCACTTTCGTTTTTACTATTACACACTCGTGTTGGAGAAATGTTATGAAATCAATTACAGAGGCGATCTTGGACACGTTCTATGTGTCACACACTCACAACCAACAAACATAACAGACATAAAATGCTATTTGCAAACAATTTTCTCTGTTACAATTGTCAATTTTCTTTTCATTTGACGAAGAATGATAACAGTTATAAATAGATATATAATATATATATCTATTACTATTATTATTTAGAACAAGAAGAGTATATATTATATTTACTCTTCTTGTTCTTCTTAGCGTTATCCTGTTTCGTAATCCATTAGGATTGGCGGGGTCCGCTGATTAAGCCTAAGGATTTGGTGAAGATACTGATTACTCTATGTAAATAGAGCGACTGCCGTCAGACCCCCACAACCCAGAGGGAAAACCAGATCTTTCTTAGGCTAGGTCTTTCGAAATATATTTTTTTGGACATGTGAGTTTTTGTCACGATGTCTTCCTACACCGCCGAGCAAATGATAAATATGTACATAAATCCGAAAACACGACTTTAGTGCTACATGCCCGCTCTAGGATTCGAACCGAGGAACTGTTGGCCGATAAGTCGGTTCTTTATCCACTAGGCTATCACTGTTCTCTACATAGATATACATATATTTGTATTTAAATGGATATGAAGCAGTGATAGGCTAGTGATTAATTAAGCAGCCTGTTAACCGATTGGTTCTTGATTCGAGTCTTGGTGTAGTGGACATGTACTACTACTACTCAATTCTTAATTTTGGATTTATGTGCGTATTTCTATATATATGTGCGTATATCTTGCTCGACGGTGAAGGAAACATCGCGAGGAAATTAAATTTAGGAAGACGTGTGCCTAACCTAAGCCTGGTTTTCCCCATGGGTTTTGTGAGTCAAAATCAGTATTTTCCCTTAGCGGACTCCGATAATCCTAACAGATAACGCTAGAAAGAAATTATGTGTATATTTAAATATTTATGTCTGACATGTAGTATATCTGCTGGAAGATATCTATAGTAAAGATAAACCCATATTTATGTACATGTGGTAACCAGTTTATTGTAATTAATGTGCAAAAAAGAGTGTACATTTTAATTGCCTGGGTACCAATTAATACTTGAATGGTAGTTACTAATTCGCTTACCTCTTCAGATCTATTAAGCAGCTGACAGTTGGCCCACGAGTAAAATAAAACCGTAGTACAATCAGTAGAAGTGGGTTACTCTAAGGGTATATTTACTTACCGTGGAATATTTGGTCAACTTACTAGTTTTAGGGCAAACACACAGTCGAAGTGTTCTATTTTGGAGTAATATGGTCTTTTTTTATACTACGGCGGAAGCTTTACGCGCTACAGCCTTTTTTTTAAATTAATATAAAAGAGGGCAGCACGGGTCATATAGCTAGTTAATAAAATTTAATGTCATTATAGCATAGGAATTACAGAAAACTGGAGGGTCGTTGTTTTCCTTCCTACGAGTGAGTGAGGTCACCAGTAAGCTCCTAAGGAATAATAGTGAGAAAATCATAGGGTCAGCGACGTATGAGTGATGATCCTACAAGTGCTGTAAATATGTATAGGCCACTGCTTGTCATCAGGGAAAGCGTGCAAATTCAAGACTACTTTCGTGATAAAAGAAAATCCTCAAATTGAAAATAATTCGTCGCGTAGCACTCTCGTAGCACTTTCTACGTAACCTCTTTTCATTTAATGACCTTTGATTACTATATATATGTTACTTTGGGTCTATCTGTTTGTCTTGTACTGCATATTGCAATAACATTTCGTCGAGCTCCGTAGAGCGTTCATGTAGAGTTCTTAAAACCTTATCTCCATACTAAATTACACAGAAGCACATCGATAAACAAACATAGTTGGGAACTGCTTCATGTGCCACATTTTATGCAATAAATTGGTTTTTATGTACTAATACTTAACTTAACATGTACTAGTAAATAGATTTTATTTATTAGTAGCTCTCGCCCGCGACTCTACCTGCGTTGCAATTTGTTTTCTATGTTTTTAAAGATAAACATTTGCGGCATATAAGTAAAGAGCAATGAATGTTACGCCAGTAAGGCGTGTTCGGACGGAGGCTGTTCGGTTCGCTCTGCCTACCTCGCAGTGGCCTTAGCGTGGAGATAGACAATAGATGATATAGTGCATATATTTATAATTTAGATCAAACTTTCACAAGTTTGAGTATTTCGAAGAACATTAAATAAAGGGGGATCTTTATCACTTGACCTGAAACTCATGAAACGCCCATTAGTTTCTTTTCCGAAAACGTGAATATTGCCTCCGTTTTCAGGAGACAGACTTATTTCACTTTTATCGTTCAGTGTTTGAAGGTCGACAACCTCAAAGTAGATTTACGAGCGAGTGTGTGCCATTCGGCTATTTTTAGCAAGTTTAATTTGCATTTCTTTTATTGAAATCGGATGGTAAACAATAATACACCCTCATGAGTGATTATCATTCATGAACATTTGTATATGATGAGTATCAATCACGCGTCACCACCTCTCCTTAGCCGTTGAAGCAGCAAAACTTCGACACTTCTTTGACGAGCCCGGTGGCTCAGTGGTGAATGACGCGACATTGACACCAACCCGCGTGGGTTCGATTCCCACACAAGGCAAACACTTATGTGCATGAACATGACTGTTTGTCTTGGTCTGGATGTTTTAAGAGAGGTAGGGCGCATCAAAACAGTTCGTCTGGGGACGTATCTCCACCTCACAGAAAACCGCAACCAAATAACAACTCCATAGAGGGTTGTTGTGTTCCTGCGTGTGAGTGAGCTTACCAGTAAGCTCCCAAGGACTTGCTGTGTACGCAGCAGAGGAGGCATCGCGCGAGTGATACTTAATATATCGCAAGCGTTAATAGGCTACGGTACCCGCTTTACATCAGGTGGGCTATATGCTTGTATGCCTCCCGACGTAGTATAAAAAAAAACTTCATGGTAACCTTACTCATTCACAGGAATGCAATAAGTCTGCAAGGGAATATTGGTTGCGATCTTCTGTAAAATACTCATGTTTGTGAAATATCAGCAGCTCCAAACGGGATAAGTGAGTCACTTTCCATACGTCATATATTAGTACAACAAGCGTCATAAATGTCCCAATGAATGAATTGGTTTATTTTCCTTCACATCTAAATTAACGAGTTGGAACGACTGAGACAACAAATATCCAAGAATTCCACACATCAAAAGCGGTCCATTCACTGTCAGTAATAATGCATGCAATGGCAACATTTTATACGTTTCATTTTAATGATTGGAATTAATAGCCAAATTTGTCGAAAGTAAAAATAATTGCAAATATAAAGCCTTTTTCAATAAATTCCTAAGGATAGTTGATAAATTTAACAGAAGTAGAAATGTATAAATTGCTTTTAGAACACATTTATATATAAAAAAAAAATGTTATTATGAGAGACTCTCTAAATAGACACAAAATATTATAATTGTTTATTTACCACTGCAGAGATTTCTTCACGGGTCTTAAATAAGGATATAAAATAGTTATATATTTTATACCTACCTTATTCATCAAAACTTTTTTTTTTTATTTAGACTAGACTCTGCCGTATTTTCGTTCTGTGAACTTGTAACAGATAACGGACATTGAGGAATATGCTTCATTTTTGCAATTTCGTTCTGAAATACTCAATTAATATGCAGTGCAGGATATACTTTTTTTATAAAGAAATCTTATTTTTAAATGTTTAAATTATTGGTGCTATATAAGTCTATGGCAAACTATACTCTAATTATATATCACTTTCAGAAAACTACTCTGTTAGTTACATTCTCTGTATCATTTATTAGTACAACCAGCATCATGAATGCACGAATAAATGAATATGTTTACATCCTTTCCCACATAAATAATTACATAAAACTTTCAGTCGTTCCAACCCGTGACATGAATGACAAACTCCCACAAATTTCGCACGTCAAAAGCAGTCTATATTACTATACCATATAACTTTTGCATAAATTGTGTCAAATTATTCCTACTACTGATCATGTTTAAACCAGACCTTTATATGTGTAGTAATAATATACAACTATTACTAGCTTTCAATATATAATAATACATATAGATAGACATACAGTATTGGTACGAGTATATATGAATTGGATTCAATATTTGTCAATTCCTAGAGCCTACACTAGCCCTTGTAGTACACGCGTAAAGTCTGAATCAATCTTGCATAGAATCTCAGTAAATAGCATAGTGCATCATCGATCTATCTATCTATAACATCACGTCAAATCTCTTGCGGGGTAGGCAGAGAGAAACGAGCATCATGTACCTCATTATGCATCATGTTCAAGCAATTAGTAACACTAATTATATCGTTTGCTTATATGTAGATAAATTTATTAGATCTGTAATCTTCCTAAAACAAGTAAATAAATCATTCAAATAAAATTGGTCAAGTCAGAGTTAAACTTGCACAGAAGGGTTCTCTATCACTGCTTCGAAAAAACGCCAAAATAAACACGGTTCTTGTATGGGAACATCATTTTATTTATATGTTTTTTTTTTGTTTTGACCTGACTATGTAGTTGGCCCCTGTGGGCTGTGACTACGTCACCGGACGGGATTTTTATGTTTCCTTTTGGCCATAATAATACACATTCTGTAAAAATTCAAGTCTACCTATTGCAATTCAAAAGATACGATGCGACAGACGGACAGAAAGTGGAACATTAGTAAATGAGATTCCGTGTTACTCTTTAGGTACGAAACCTTAAAAAAGAAAGGTTAATTTGGAAGATTATGATGAATATATTAAAATGATAAAGTATATGTCAAATAATATACTGCACCAGTGGCGCTATGCGTATGCTGACGTCAATCATACGCTATATTTGAGTTCATTTACCTGTAAGTGAAATCGTCCATGAATTGCCGGGGCCGTAGTCGGCAATTCCTACGTGAACCGAGATTGGGGAGGGGTGGACGGGGTGGGAGATACGACCACGTGTATCAATGAACAATAAACCCGTGGAGTGTGGGTTGGTGGGACCAGTGGCAGCGACTGCTTATAGCTTTCTGATTATGGTGTGTGACACTCGATATATATTTAGTATCGTTAGGCTTGACTACATCTTTAGGGTTTAAAAAGCTAACATAAAAAAATGACTTGTAAAATATTTTTTCAGAAATACTTTACTTCAATTTACCCATCTATATTTTCAAGCCAAGTCCCTTGCGAGGTAGGCAGGTAACACGAACAACCTGGCCGTGATAGGAGAGTCTTGATCTTAGTGTTTGGTTGGAAAAGCACCACATCTATCAAATGTCATATTTCTAGAATCAGCGATTTAGTTTGTGCATTGAGTAATTCAGAACTTAGCCTTCTATATAAAGAGTGTTTTTCACTATCTAAATTAAACTATATCTAATTATTTATTTCAAAATATGAAATGAATTTATCAAAATATAGTTAAGTCAGGGAAAGTTTAAATGTCCTATTACAAGTAGATACGCTTTAGGACCTTCAAAAGTTTTCGAAACAATAGGCTGAGAAGCTTTTACGTATTTAAATAGAAATTATTACAACTTCATACAAATGAAACTTCTTAACAATGACATTAACTTGTGGTCCCACGTAAAAAAAAAAAACGTTCTGCCCTTGAGCGGGATCACCTGAATGTCAGCTTTGGCTTGGAGGTCTGTTATTCTTTTCAGAGGTGAGCTGTGAGGGTTCTCGAGGATCCCAAGATTACCGTGCTGAGCATTACGGTACCGTTAACTCTGAGGAGAATCTATACATTGTGTTCAGACGAGTTGCTTGTTATAACAACCATTCGTTCTCACACATTAGAATAAGAGGGTATTCTCCTGTGTGGTTCCAGAAAGCTTTTAATTATATTTTAATATATTTGTTTTATATTAAATTTAACCTATTGTGTAATTTGTCACTGTTTGTTTTCCTTAATATATAATTAAAAAAAAAACTCTATAATGTAATAGTTTATGAGTTTACATTCATGACGCTCAATATATTAATTATAAATATATAATTAATGACACACTTTCCAAGGCACTCCTGAATATTTAATAACTATTATTTATTATATTTTATATTATAACTATTATATTTATATTTTATACAAACAGATTAGATGTAGCTCGCTGGAAGAACAACCGTCCAGTGAGAGGTATTCCTATCATTGCCGCATTCTACACATCTTGTGTTTTAATAATAATTTTAGCGGGGACTTCATCAATTTCTTCAAATCATTATTTGAATCTGTACTAATACGTAAAGCGGAATAGTTTGTTTGTTTTATTGAACGTATTAAATCTTTGGAAAAACCAGTCGGATTTGAATCTGTAAGATAGGTCTCCTACGCACTTATCGGAAGTTTCAATATAAGCATTAAATTATTTCACGACTCTAAGTTTAGTTATTTTACTGAGTAAGTGACAATGTCCGACAATTCCAGTAGTGAGGATAATTTGATGTTGCCAGAAATTCTCGAAGTCACAACACGATATTCGTGAGGATATAACCACGACTTGTGGGACATCACATCGTATGTGTTATTAAGCAAAAAAAAATACACGTGTGTAGACCAAATGGTATATAATACCACACGTACACTATCGCTTCACATCCGACGAGTATTATGCTTGTTTGCCACCTGACGTACGAAAATGTGATCCAACGTGTAAATGGTCCAGAAACTATCTCAGTTCGTCATTAACAATGTTTAGTGTGGTCGTTATCAAAATGCGTGAAGGCAGTTCCGTAGCCGCGTAGCGCGCTGTTCGTAGAGGTTATTGCTACGCCGCTACGGATCGATACGGGCGGGCGGGCGCGGGAGTCCAAGGCTACTAGTACGCGTACCATTGCGTATCACCCTTGAGCGGAGTTGTACACGCGTCGACCTCAGGAGGGGGCGCGCTTTAAGTCGCATTCAAAACATTGTAGCAACAATTACGCAAGGGTGCTATGATTATAGCCTTAACAGTAAGCGGTTACCTATATGCTATAAACTCTATGACATGATTGATGGCATGTGTCCGAAAATCAGTGTTGTAGTCAAACTTCACAACAATACAGAGTAATTGGTCCTAGTCTGATAAAACTTACACAATATTTACTTATTTTTTTAATGTTTAGCAATTTTAAATTCAGTTTATGCTAGTTTTCTTTCTTTCTTATATTTCAGTTATACTAATTCTAAAATATTGCTTAATTATATTTTATTTTATAAGTTAACACTTATCCAATGTTAGTTTACAGATAACTACAAATTTTAGTAAGTTTTTTTTTACAATTTGTAAGAGGGTTCCGTTGTAAATTAGTTATACATCATTATACCATTCGACACCCAATTTACGTAGTTTATCTATCGACTAAAATAAATTTACTTTCTTCAATTCACTTGTATATCTAAATCCGTAGAATTTTATAAATGTATTTTTATCCATCATCAGGTAGAAATTGATCCTTAGTAGCATGGCAACTTAATGTTTACTTATTACAATGAAATGTAAACTACATTTCAAAACGTGGATAAGCTAAACATGTCAATAATTTCCAATTTTTGTATCTGTAAAGTTCATTTCATGTAGTTGAATAACTATTTCTTTTATAAATTCTTAATTGTTGCTAAATTACTCAACATTTATTCTAGTTCCTCACTTTGCTATTTCTCGTGTTGATGACTATATAACAAATATTTTACATGATAAATCAAACATTTGTGTCATCAATTAAATAATTATAATCCATGATGTTGCTCTTTAAACATACTGCCTTTTTGTAATTGTGAGAATAACTCTCTCTAATAATATTATATTATATACAACTTTAGCTGAGTCTTCAATCTAAACTCATAGAGAATACTGTTTTCACCTTTAGGCTGAAGCAACTGGATACCAGCTTGAGTATTGTAAAAAAAAAACCGTGAGAGTTGTCTATGATTCCAAACTTACTGCAACAAATCCTTACTCTAAAGAGAAATTTAATACCTCATTTTAACCATTCGACCAATTGTGCGTACAATGGTTAAGTCTAGAGTTTGGAATAGTTTCAATTAATATCTTCAACCCAACTTTTACGGTTGCATCAATGGGCATAGCTAGTGCAGTTGGCGCTGCACGTTGAAGACGAAATGACCTATTCAATTCTAGAGGGCATTTTTTTCATTCTTAGCTTATGGAATGAGCTTCCTGCCGAGATTTTTCCAGAGACCTCAGCGCATACTTTTTGGAGAAAGGTATTAATTAAGAAAGCAGTTTCTCAGCGTGGTGAGAAAGACCCTCTGTATTGCAGGCTTCCATAGGCTTGATGACTACTTATTACCTTTGTCGTATCAGAAATTATATCGTTGGACGTAATTCCTTCCAAGTACATTGACATCTCGATTGAGTGTCAAAACTAAAGTGAACATCTTAACGTTGTGCGATTATGTTCTGTGATTTTCGTTTTTGTACAGAAGTCATATCTTTCCTGCATCATAATAAAATAGACCATACTATGAATATATCCACATAGTAGATGAGATACGCAAATGTATGCGTGAGGCATTATGGAATTTCGTTTAAAAATAAAAATCACTAACAGCTGTTACGAAAGCGAAATGGTACTTTTTGAACAATATAGTAAATCACACGCGTTCCCAGCGGCGGCGGCGGCGAGTGCAAAAGAAAACAAAACTAATTCCAGTGTGGATTATATGACTTTCACTGTCGGCGGTACAATTAACTTGGTTGTGTTCGCGCTTGGCGCGTGGTGCAAGGGAGAAAATGCATGCGTCGTAGTTTGTTAGTCGACGAACGACTATTCGATAATACACTAGTATTTCTTATATTACGTGGCAAGTGAACGGTTCATTGTCTGCCACTTGATTTTTGGCTATGTTCTTATGTCGGGGAGTAAGAAAATATAATAGTTGAAGTCAAGGTTGTAGGGTTATTTTATTGTTCATAAAATAAGATTAATATACATTAAAATAAAATGTACATAGACGACTTATCCTTATAAAGAGTCTCTTTTAGTCAAACTTTGAGTAGGTAATCGGAATACGAATACAATTGATCTGCCCACGTAATTTTTATTACCTATAATAGTAAATGTCTGTATGGTCAAAGAATCTTTGAAAATAAAAAACATATATTCATTCGTTTTGTTTCATCAATAACTTTAGAGTTGCCTACACTACTAACTAAAGAGTGAAGTGTAAAAACCTGTGATAATTGGATAACCTATTAGCCTATTTATTTGTTAATTATCTCGCTTTCAGACGATAGTAGGCCACTGACATCCCAAACTGAGCTGTTACTCTTCCTAGACTTGGACCATGCGTATTACGAGATAAAATCTTGTTGACTGAATGAAACGGCAGAAATCGTACCGTGGTTGCAGCGTACATTGTAATCAGCTGGCGATAACGAACGCTATGCGTTCATTGTTTCAGAGTAATTAATATGAGATAATCTCTGTCACTTCAAGTGACTGATGCTTAACATAGAGTATTCTTAAGATACACATGCGTTTTTAAGATTTGCGAGTGAGGGTTTTTTATAGATAGATAAATGATTTATTTGTACTCACACTAAGGACACACATGCTATCATACTATTTGCTTTTTCAGTTCCAAACTTAAGTTTATCAACCAATATCCGTAGATCTTGGCTATGAGCTTATGCTTTCTAATATTTAAATTAGATAAATTTATATGGCAAAATTTACTCCTAAATATGTGTTACAAAAGGCGTGTTAAAATAGATTTATTTGTATTATTATTATCAGTATTCTCCAGTTAAGAAAAGATTCTCAAATAAAAAAAAATGTTTTTGAAATGGCTGTATAAATTACGCATTTCCGTAAATTAAGTACATTCATTTATTAAAACAATCCTTTGCTTTTGTTTCTGCATATAGACTTATATTACCGGCCATTTTATAATTTATCATTTATGCGAGTTATATTAGAAATGTAATTCTGGTGGGAACACTTAAATTTCAAGCTTGGTTGACATCGCTGAGTATTTTTTATATTTCTGTATGCTTCGCGGTTTGATTCATAAAATTGATAGTGCAATAGGTATATCTCTAATATAAGTGTACAGTGATTGGAACCCGCGATCAGTGTCTCATTAATGGTCCTCTTCTCCTCCTGAATCCGGTTACCTACTCCTAAGTATTTTCAATTATCGGTCTTCTCAAGTATTCCGGAGACGTACAGGAATCAATTGTAATCAAAAATCGGGGAATAATGCTATATGCACTCGATAGTTGCAAAATAGTTATCCGAATGCCAAAACGAAATTTAAAAATAATATCGATAATATTTATTTCAGCCTTAGTTGGGACTTCTTCCCGCGCTTTTGACGAGTGACATTGTTGTTATACTTAAATTTTTTTTTACAGTTCAGTATAAAATTAGTTACAATAATTTTGATAGTATTTTGTAAAATAAGTGCTAGTGAAATTATATAGGAGTGAATGAAAATTCAAATATAACACGTATATGCACTTTTTGGAAGCCGATTAAATTCATGAAGAAAGCCTTGTAAAAATCACTATCGTTTTACGGGTGATATTTAATCTGCAGGATTGGGTCTGGATACCCTTTCTAAGTAATTTTTTAGCACAGTTCCTGAAGCTGGAACATTTAGAATTAAGCTTTTGAAGTGGGTCTCAACAGAAGACTTGGCTGTATGGGCTAGATCCTTTTGCCTTTCCCCTCGGGCATAAAATTCAACCAAAAAAATATATATATATTAGTTGACATTTTATAGTTGATAAATATCCTCATGGCATTGCCCTAGGTCATGACCGACTTCTTCCCGCGCTTTTGACGAGTGACATAGTTCTTATACTTGAAATTTTTACAATACAGTGTAAAATTAGTTTTATGTGACAATTTCGATAGTGTTTTGTAACATAAGTGTTAGTGCAATTATACAATAATGAAAAACCTCAAATATAACACGTTTATACACTTTTTGGAAGACGTGAATAAGTTTATCAAGAAAACCTTGTAAAATTCCTATCGTTTTACGGGTGGTATTTAAACTGGGTTGATTGGGTCGAAGTACCCTTCCCAAGGATTTTTTGAGCACAGTTCCTGAAGCTGGAACATAGAATTAAGATTTTCAAATGGTTCTAAACTGATGACTTGGCTGTATGGGCTAGATCCCTTTGCCTTTCCCCACGGGGATAAAAAGAACCAAAAAATAAAAAATTAGGTCATGACCTTTAATGATTTTTAACTTATAATTTTACTGGACAATATAGTACCTTGCTTGATAACACCTAGAGATTACATCTAACAAGCGGGCGTCGTGTAAAATTTTTCCTCTTGACCAACGTTCCCAGATTTGTATTTGTGCAAATACAGTGATTAAGTTTTCATATGTTAAAGATGCGAGTGAGGTGTGTACTGATGGAATCATACGGTGATCGGTTCTCTGAAATGGCATGGCAATATAGATAGATCATATAGCTTTTCCCCGCGCTTTTGACGAGTGACATTGTTGCGATATTTAAAATTTTTACAATTCAGTATAAAATTAGTTTTATGTGACAATCTCGATAGTGTTTTGTAACATAAGTGCTAGTGCAATTATACAATAATGAAAAAACTCAAATATAACACGTTTATGCACTTTTTGGAAGACGTGAATAAGTTCATCAAGATAACCTTGTAAAATTCCTATCGTTTCACGGGTGGTATTTAAACTGGGTTGATTGGGTCGAAGTACCCTTCCCAAGTATTTTTTGAGCACAGTTCCTGAAGCTGGAACATAGAATGATTTTCAAATGGTTCTAAACTGATGACGTGGCTGTATGGGCTAGATCCCTTTGCCTTTCCCCTCGGGGATAAAAAGAACCAAAAAATATATATATAGAAGGCTTCACCTGAATGCTCGTCTGTTCGTCCATCTATCTGTCACACGCTCTTATTTATTCGAAATTGATTCGTACAATTAAGACATCAACACTGATCGGTTTTAAGCGGTATTATGTGGATGTTGACCGAGGCTTGTGCGCACGAACAAGCTGATGGCGGAAGCAAGTAAAGTGATCGAATTATCTTTATTTACTAAATTACTAAGTATGTAAATACTATGTAACAATTACTAAGTACGTAAATAAATATAAACAGGTGAAGCTATTTATTGTAATCTATTAATATAAAAAATGTGAAAACGTGAATTAATAAAGGCAGGTGCCTGTTGCTTTGTTATATAATTTGAGATGTAACCGCGTTATCTCCTGTTTAACATTCGGGTGCGCGTATCAAGTTAATTGTTTTCTCACTGTCGTGGTTTCAATATGTGTAGTTCACAACACACGCCTCCCATACTGAGATAATACAATTATACTAACTAGAGCTGGCGGCTTTACCCGTGCACTGTTTTATTACATAAATAAAGATAAAAAATAAAAATTGCCATTGGGCCCTCGCATCTTGTTAAATTCTCTTAGTTATTATTATACTTTTTTTAATCTGCCAGCAATTTGGAAATTACCATTAGCAAAGCAATGCCGAAAGAAGCTTGAATATAGGTCTTTCTTCAAATCGTCTATTAATATTATAATACTGACAAATTTATTGCGATAAAATATCGCAATAAATTTGTCAGTATTTCAGTATATTAGTACAATAATAATTATGTCTAATGGGGGAATTAAAGTTTTATGCAACTACCTCCATTATATTCAAGATATAAAATTGTCAAAACATTGACTTGGGAGCGTACCGTGATCACCATATCACAAAGGAAACAACATTTTAAAAATTACTATTTTGGATTCTGTGTTAATATAGATTTGAATAAATATTTTGAATAAATAATAATTACGAAGGTTTAAAAAAATATTTAAGGAAGTATAGTAAATAAAAGCTAATCAACGCTAGGATCTTTCCAACAAAAAAAATACAGTTGATATGAGAATTTTATTTATGTGGTCGGTTAAAAGTGAAATTGCTTTTATTGAAGTCGCGGCACATTGCCGTTTCTCTACTTCACCAATGACGGATTCATTAACATATACATAAATCGCCTTCATTTCATAACTTTTTAGTTTGTCAAATCGGACCTTCACAAAAATAACATGGGTTCATCAGAGGACACACTCATGGAACAAAATGAAAATAGGAGCACAAAATAGAGAAAGTTAGTCATTAAAAGGTTTCTCAAATCACTATTTAACAATATCAAATTTATATCAGACTAAACTCGATTCTACCTGATAGATAGACAAATAGATTATTATTTGATAAATAGTAGAAAACTTAGATATCACATTCTTCTATGGATAATATGTACGAAAGATCCCACCAATGTTGAAATAATACGCCTTTATAAACATTTATGCAATACTATGGAACGAAATAATTTACTACGGGAAATAGGAAAAACATATAACCAAATTCACAATAAACTACCCATAAAGTCCTGATCGAGAAGATATAAACTAATCAGTGAACCGCTATTTCTGGCAACACTGCTTATATTTACACAAAACCGGGAATCGCTCCGCGGACGGAACTGGTTGGAAACCGGGCAAAATGGGGTTCGGATAATAGCGTACACAATAAAACCATTTATAGACCATAAAGGTGACGCGTAAAAATCATTTAGGTTGAGTTTACGATCGATTTCCTGGTCTAACTTTCGCGCACCCTGCACAGGCTTTTCACGACTTTCCTCAGAAAACTATATACGTCCTGCTCTATCTCGCACTGACTCGCTCGCATACGAAGGTCGACGACCGGGGCAACGAGCGCGCGAAAGTACTTTCACTGCGCCGGCGCATGCGAGTCTCTAACGTCGAATGGCTGTTACTAACGCGTTTGCGTCGGGATTACATAGAGTTTGGCGACCGAGATGGTAGATTACTTGCATGTTGTGGAGAAATGGCCTTTGTGGAATCGCGGTGGTGACTGGCGAGCGAATCCGCAACACTTTAGATGTTAACTAGTTGTAATTCATCTAGGAATGCGGGTTGTCTATGCGTCGGTGTGGGTTCGCACTCGCAATAGACAATTTATGCGACTCTACTGTCTCTGCAAGTATTACGTGGAAAAAATTGAAAGTTATGAGTTTGGATTATTTCTGCTTTCATGTAATGATGTCATTATAATGTTGTTGCGTATGTTTATGTACATTTGAGGATATTTCTCATTTAGTTGCGTGACACGGCCAGTTCATCGATACATTACTGGTCAATATTCATTCACAGTAACATAAGTTTCTTTTCTAAAAATCAAATTTATACATAGTAGTCAAAGATATCTCTATATTTTTTTGTATGAAAGGTATTTGATGTTTTCTCATATTATTTATTTCCCATCTAGATTGAAGCGAGATTCAGAGAATATGAAAATAAAATAATACGTTACATACGATTTTATTATGAAAATTCACGAAAAGGAATGTGAGTTTAATAAAAAAAAGAAAGTTAATAGATAACTACGAGTAGATTGAAAGTTACACAGTATTAATTTAAATTAAGGTTTTCATGTTGTTTCAGAAAACAAGAGTAGGCTACTCCTACATTAATACAGAAAATTACACAAAATTATTGTCAATCGCTATTGATTAGGATAGAAACGTGGTTCAATAAACTATATACTTTGAAATGCTTTTTTTATTTAATCAGGTTGGCATATATAGGTATAAACGTCTTTTAATTTAATCAGTTAAGATAAATAATAACTGTAAGTTATATTTTTAGGAAAAAATGAGCAAAGGATAATATTTACTGTTACTCGCATTTCATGATTTTGTTTTCGCAATGGTATTATAGTACGGTGTTCTCTAGATCACATACTATATCTGCAGCGACTTTCCTTTCAATTCGTTCAGCGTTTAGTCGTGAAGAGGTAAGGCAGGCAAATAGGCACACATAGTTACTTTCCCTTTCAGATTATTCAAATAGCTAAAGTTCAAGAACCACCTTTTTGTAAAATAGAATAAAAATTAACCTCGGATGGAGGAGTATCTTGAATCATGTCGATGATCAATCACGAGATGATATATTTATTTGAAGTAGTGTTCACCCTACGCTAGTAATGCGACCACGGTCGTTAATAAGAATATGAGAAAATTAGAGAAAACATATTTATGTAACATCTGCCTAATGTTTTCTAAAACTTTTGCTACTGTTGGAAACAAATATTTTTTAATTGATAACACTAAAGTCTGTTGACAAACAGAGAAGGTACTGAACTGGTACGTTTTTTCTATTTTATAGACATATATAGTTCTTCTATATTACATATGTCACTGAGTTACTACTAAACTTAAAAAAACTTAAAAAAAAAGATATTGATGAACGTTTTTGTGTGTATCTTAGTGACGACCTGCATGGTTTAAATTTTCATTAGGATCCGGTAGGTGGCACCGCAATCGGGTTTAGTATTTGTTTTATTATTATTAAACAGGAGAACATCTGTCAGATTCGCTAGTTTAAATCGAGTATGTTTAGTCAGGAAGAAATAGTAACAACAATTTAGCTTTTGTAATAAGTTTTATTACTATTTTTTAAGTATGTATACTTAAAAATTAGTAATAAAATAAAATATTACAATTGAATTTTAAATGAAACTATTTTGTAATATAGTATATATATATATATATATAATATTATTATAATATAATATATATAATATTGTTATAATATAATATTATTATACCATATATAATATTATTACAGATGTTTCATGTTATATTTAAACAAGTTCATACTGGTAATGGTCAGAGAGTTTTTCACTCGGTGCACGAGTTATTCAGCTTCAATGGCCATTGACCACTGTCGAGATATCAATCGATCACTTTTGTAGTAAAACAACGATTTGCGAACAATGCAGTGTCGTGTCGTGCATTGTAGGAAATGGAGAAAGCGCGCTGTCACGAACTACGCGGTACAAAACATAAATACAGCATCTAAACTGCATGTAAATAGTATCGAAGAATATAATATAGCTAATGCATTAGTTGTGACTACCAGAGATCGTTATGTACTAAGACATAAGACATATTTATATTGAGCTGTAATAGCTTCCCTTTTGATAATGTGTTACGATACAAATGTATATTTATATCATGACACAGGTATATGTAGCACCTATAGTTTTGGCAGTATTATCAAGAGTTGAATTAAACAATTTTTAACGGAAGTATCACGTGTTTTATTTATTTTGTTGAACCTAACGTTTTAATAGCTTTGCAGCATCCGTGGTCGCAGGAAGACCACGGATGCTGCAAAACATTCGAAACGTCAGGTTCAACAAAATAAATAAAACACGCGATACTTCCGTTAAAAATTGTTTAATTCAATGTGTAACAATCGCGAAAACCTAAGACAATATTATCAAGAGTTATCTTCAATAGGGTTTGGAGTATTGAAAGAAGCAGATAGTTGAGGCTGGAAGTAACTTATCATTTTCTTTAGATCCCTGCCGATTAATAAACGAGTCTAAAGTAACACTAAATACGCTTTTCATTGAAAAAATGTATTTTGTTCAAATCCATTGATTACAAATTGGAGTACTGTTGAACACATTTGATGTGCAAAGCGCAGTACACACGGCCGCTGCGTTTATGATTGCGGAAATATAGCGTAGGTTCAAGTTTTGATGTGCGGTTTTGACATACTCGTAAGACCGCATTCAAGATGGGGGTATGCTTCTCTTTCCGCCTAGGAAAAGAGAGGATGGAAGAGGCTATATTTATGGCTCATTTTGAAAATCTGGCTAGCTAAAATCTGCACTGTATAGAAGACTATGGGCAAATAACACTCTCCTAGTGTTATAGTGTGGAACGATAGAAAATTATAGTCTTTCTAGCTAAGCAAGCAAGTAAACTTAGAAAAAAGCTTAACTTTAGACTATTTATTTTCCACTTGAGTTGAATGCGTACGCCGCGCCGGGGACAGTTCGCCGGATGTGTAGCGGTGGCGGAGGCAGACAAAGTATATAAATTTGCCTATTACTTACGTCTGCAATATAAAGCCTGAATTTATTAACAATGTGAAGCGATTGCCATAGCTTATAGCCAGCTACAACACAAGGAGTAACACTTTGATTTTGCCACCTCACTGCTAGCGCAATTCCTAGTTAGTGGTGGTTTATTTAAAACGCTAACACTCGGAGACACAATAATATAATAGAATGTTGTTTTTCTTTTGTCGGTAATTCGTCAGCTATTCTAAACTAAGTAGGCAATGCTTGGGTTGGCACTAGATGGCGCTGTGTAATTTGTCTGAAAAATCAGGATCGCCTAATGTTGCTATCTCTAAGATAGGTTATTTCTATCGTTAATTAACGAGGTGCCACACGTGCAGTTGGTCTACGCTTTTTAACACTGGCTATAAATAGCTTTAACGGTATTAGTTGTAAACTGTATTTAATAAATTGTCTGGAGACCTCCAGATGGATGACAGCCGCATAGACAAAACACTGCAGAGGCGGTATACTCTTCCGTCACCACACAAACCTCATCACTTTTTGATAATCTGTCATTAGAAACATCACAACACTCATTTGTCACCCTCAAATACAGCTCAATGTCACAACACTGTATTTGTCATTGTCAAAAAGTCAACGTTTGACATTGACAAGAGCCATATTGTCAGTTTCGAGACGGCAAAGGTATATGAAACATACATCTGTAATTTTATTGAATTGGGCATATTTTTTAAAAGAATATGAGATGTGAATAGGGCACCATAATCTTACGTACGGTAAAAGTTTCACATCAGCCAGGGTCAGTTTGCCGCCCAAAGTAGTATAAATAACATATACGTGTATATAGTATACCATATCGTATGACTAAACGAGTAAGTCTTATATATATATACATATAGATACATCTTTCTTAAAAAAACGCGATTATACAAAGAATAAACATAAAAAACGTCGAGTTAAGATTGGGCGCCCAAGTACTGTATCTATAATTAAATCTCTCTATTTTGTGTATATAGCCTTACACATTTCCCTTACTTACTTTGCTATAATAACAAATAGTTAATATTGTGTTTGTTAAAAAAAATTTACACAAAAATGTCAATTCGGAATCTGTTACAATGAAATTGCGGGTTCGTGGTCGAGCGTGATATCAGTATAATTAGGTACCTAATGTTTGGGGTGGTGATGATGAGGAAACATTTTTAACCATGATGTTAAAAATGGAAGCATTACGAGTTTCGTCACGCAGCACGTTGAGGTTTTTTTAATCTGGGAAAATATTATGAGTTCGCGTCACCCACAGCATATTAAGAGAATGTTTTAAGCGAACTTCTGGCCGCTGCCCTGCGATGCCCTTTTATTTGTTATGAATGTTCACCCATATCTCAGCAACGACTTAACCTAGTTGGATGTCTATCTAGTTAACATTGTTGTCTATTTAAGCAGATCAGATCGCTTATCTCACGTACATTTTGTAAGCATTCAGTAATCACTTAACATGTTATAAAAAACTTTTATTAAACTATTTCCTCTTTTTTCCTGAAAAATTATACTGTTTATGACAATTTGATGATGATGAAACAGAAAGCAAACCTTCCAAATAAAATACGTGAAACAGACTCCATTGCAGGTGCCGGCTAATTACATTATTGCATTAATGTTTACTGATATCGACGAAGTCAGTTTCACGTCTATATCGAAAAGATTAACTTATACACAAACTTACAAGTTCGAAGTAAGTAAAAGCATCAGGCAGGCGGTACGTTTATTTGCCATCTTATTAGTAGAAAAAATACTACGTAAATTGATATGCCCTAATAGCACTCTTATAGTAGACTAAAAACTCTCCAAACCTACCGATCTATTTAAAGAATTATAAGATTATATATATGACATAAAACTTGACTAAATACTGTTTTAACGTAAATACTTCTAGACTAAATACTAATACGCAAGTGAATACAAAAGTAAATATTTAAACAGCTAAATAGAATAATGAAACCGTGAATGTTCACGAGAGGAAGCACTCTAGGAGACGAGGCTTATCTGAAAGCTACCATTTCATTTGCAAACACTAAAATTACCACAGTCCATGCAAATAATATCTAATGTAAATGTACAGGGCGGTGTCACTAATCACCTAGCATGGAGGAACTTTTATAGGCGCCAGACCAGCCAGACGGATAATAATAGGCGACTAGACCACATATTATTATATAGTCTGGGCTAAGCTATTATTACTGTACAAATTATATCCATGCTCATTGAATTAAAAAATTATATAGCGAGCAATCCTTTTTTAAAAACTGAACTAGCTTTTAAATCTCGGTAAGAATTGTCACAATCTGTTGGCAACACAATTTTTTACTTAACAGAAACATATTTTGGCGGGAATTCGAATTATTTATATAATATAATAAAATTGGCATTGGTTAATAAATAGTTTGTATTACTATGCAAGTATTCGATATAAAAACAAACCGAGGGATTTTGGTTAAAAACCAAAAGGACGTCTTTTAGTATTTTTTCAAAACGTTTTTCAATACAGCACCTTCGGTTTTACTATTGACGTAAATCTGAATCGGTGAATGCCATAGACTTTTTCGGGAGTGTTGCCATATGTATACCATAGTATTCAGGGCCATATTAAAAATCGCTACTCATTATATTTTGTAAATCTGTATTATTTGCAACATTTTTTTTATTGACCGATGTTCGAAAATATTGCAATGATCACCATTTACATTCACACTAGACATTCATAGCAAATTTTAAACTGGGCTCAACCCTGAAAACAAACCGTAACTATTGACGAGCTCGGTGGCTCAGTCGTGAATGACACGACTTTGACACCGACGCTCGTGGGTTTGAATCCCTCACAAGGCAAACATTTGTGTGCATGAACATGTTTGTTTGTCTTGGTGTGGATGTTTTAAGAGAGGTAGGGCGCATCAAATCAGCCCGTCTGGAGAAGTACCTCCACCTCACAGAAAACCGCAGCCAAATAACAACTCCCTAGAGCGTTGTTGTGTTCCTGCGTGTGAGTGAGGTCACCAGTATGCTCCCAAGGAGTTGCTGTGTAAGCAGCAGAGGAGGCATCGCGCGAGCGATACTAAGCTACGGTACCCGCTTTACATCAGGTGGGCCGTATGCTTTTATGCCTCCCGACGTAGTATAAAAAAAAACTATCGGGTAGGTGGAGATCTAAGCAAACAGTTAAGAATTGATAGTCACGATTTTTTTTTCTCTATATCAACCTGTCGATAATTTCGATGTTTTTTGCTGGTCAAATCTCACTGGACACTGGAGTCATATTTCTCTTTAAACTTTTTTGGAAATCCTTCCTAATTCCTTCAAAGCGTATAATTTTGCACATGATGTTCCATGCTCCGCTGGTAAACATAAGAAATTTTAAACTTTTCCTTGTAAAGTGAAAATTGTGATTAGAATCTGTTAGTAATTAGTGTAGCATTTATTTGAGCTTTGGTGATGTTGTCCGTCTTGTTGAAGGTAATTGAAGTTTTTGACACTCGTTTATCTACATACAGCAACCTTGCTCTTCCATGTAACCTTCCCTACTGAATGAGTAAGGAAGCACGATGATTGATGAGCATGTAACAGTGAACACATGTGTGGGCCGGAATTGTCACAGATTGTATCTCCTACTTATACATAAACAAAAGTATTTTCCGCCATTTGACCATTCTTCTGGTAACAGGTGGTTTCTTGGTGTTGTAGTTGACTATTTGCCTCGAATTTTGAGTACGCTAGATAGAGTTAGGATGACTTTTACATATATCGCATAAGAAAGTGATTGGTAACAGACTGTATAGGTGTAGATGTTATTATAATATTGCCTAATATTTTTGTTTTTAATGACGAAGTACATAGCCATAGTCCCGGGGTCAGTTACTAAAACATTATTCTGACCAAGCCGAAGTTCTTTAGTTCATTCATTAGATCCTCTACAGCAAGGCACTAGAGGCCAAACACAGGACATAGAAATAGTTCCTCAGGTTTACTTCAGCAAAAAAGTGCACTTTGATCTTACACATGCTCGCGCGTTGCCACCACTGCTGCTATCCCTGCAACAGCGCACTTCTCACGAGACTCCTGGTAACGGTACTCAATACGAGGAACACAACCACACTCCAAGATATTGCTATTTGACTGCAGTGTAAATTTGAGGTACTTTCCGAATCGGACTGTTTCTTTAAAAAGTAACAAGTATTTTACGTCACTGTTTACTTTTGAAATACTTTTCGCAAAAGTATCGACGATAGTCTAAAGAAGTTTTGTAGGATCGCATTTTTTTAGACTTCACGTTCCGTGAAATGGGCGAATACCAAAGATATCTGTGGGCTTAGTCGGCACGTGTTCCGTCTGGCCGCCCGTGGCTCAGTCTATTTGCAGTAAATGGGTCAAGCCGCTCCCAACTTAGATGCAAGAACGAATACAAAAAGAGTAAAGCGAATGCGCCAGCGCACACCACGGCCGTTGATCCCGGCCCGCGAGATAAACCGCGGTTACTTTCAGTTGCACTACGGCTTTATTTCAATAGTGCGTAATATAATAGATATATAATACACGTAGAGATAATACTTCGTACTGCCGTTACTACTTCCTACGTCACTAGGACTTGCCGGCTTCCAACTACTACTGTTAGTAGATCGATGTGATCGCTACTGTAGTAGGTAATGAGGACTACAGATCTCTGGCAGCTGCTGCCATAGATACTGTAGTCGTCTTTGCCCGGGTTGCTGCTGCGGTCAGTAAAGCGATGGTATTGCCACTGATCTGGTTCTAACGGTCAAAATACGTCTAAGAATGATTGGTGGAGAGATGAAACTCTTCGCATAAGCGAGAATAGCATCCGGGGTAACAGCCATACCTATACTGTGAAAGGTTTAAATAGTTATCTCTAAATATTAATTCATCTAGAGATGTCAATACAATCGTATTGCATTGAATACACTAAAAAACCAAAGCAGTCACGTACTGTGCCAGAAAAGCTTTTTTCGGGATTCCCTCGGGCTGTGGAAAGGACTATCCAGCAATGATTTCCCGAGGAACTCCAGTATGGGGTTATTCATAACAGGTGTGAAAAGGCAGTCTATATAATATGGCTACCTATATAACGCTCGAGTGTGTCTCTAGTATTGTTTGCTACCTTGGTGGTGTGTATGTTTGACTTGAGTCCTATTTGATATATCCAAACTATTGCAATCTATACACATATTTGTTAAGTAGAACGTAAAGACATCATTACGTCTCCTAGTTAATTTTCTCTATCTATCTGTATACATACATATCATCACACCTGTCTCCCAATGGGGTAGGCGGAGACTATGGAACGTCAGGTGCACTGATCCAAATATACCTCTCTCACCTCTTTCACACTCATCAACCCCTTCTGGCATGCTCTTCGGTTTCGGGTGCTTTTGATTTGGCCCCTTTTGAGCACATCAGCTATTAGATCCATTTGTGTTACATCTATATGTATCTTCACACTAAATTGTTGAGTCGCTCACTTCTTTGACATTTAAAGCTCTGTTTCTCTCGCTTGCCGATTGCTGAGACCATCTTCTCAGGAGGTATTATCAGTAGAATGCAAGCAATTTTGTCGTGCTACATACGTTTTGATTTACCTGGGCTCCTACCAATTTCTTTCAACTTTCGCGTTGCATATCTGCTTCGTATACGTTTCCCTTGATTTCTTCCTATATTACCGACCAAAGAAGCTTAACACCAATACTCTCTTTCAGATTAACACACTCTCTCTCAATTTACTTTTTTAAGAGAGTTAGGGCGCATCAAGGTCTGGGGAGGTGCCTCCACCTCACAGAAAACCGCAGCCAAATAACAATTCTCTGGATGGTTGTTGTGTTCCTGTGAGTGAGTAAGGTCGCCTTTATAGGTTCTCAAAAAAAAGTGGCTGAACTACACAAAATAGTTTAGATCAAATTGCCTGAATTATTGTAAGAAAGACATAGCTAGGTGACTCAAAGAAAGATATTATTGAACTTGCTCTTTTATTAGACTAATAGAGTCTAATAGAACTCTTTGAATTGTAGCTAATAAATAATATTTCTTATTAGAAAATATTCGATTTGTCAACCGTGGGTTATGATACTTTTTAATCTCTATTCCTTTAACTCGAACTACCATTGTCTTTTAAAATTTAAATACTAACTTTATTATAATTAGTACAACCAAAGTGTTATGTGTCTACCAGGTCAGTCAGTGTCTATGGGAGCGCGTTAAAATTAGCATAACTCCTTAACTACCGGTTACTATACTCAGACTTAAAAATTGTCCACAAAACAATTTAGTAATATATGTAAATAAATTGTACATAGCAGTTCAGACGATCAAGGTTGCCTCGTAAAAGAATAGTGGGCGACATTGGTCGCCTCATATAATAAATATATAATGGTAACTCGTACGAGCATGGCGGAAGTGAGCCCGGCGACCAGTTAGCCTTATACCGCCGTCCAATGCCGGTTTGTTTTCTTGATTATGTGCATGTATGTTGATTGAGTTAAAATTGGCTTCATTGACATGACAGTGATACATTTTATTAATTGGATATTGTGCTGATAGGACATGTATTTTAAAGTGATTACAATAAGCTATCTACATCCAATCTTCATTTGGGCTTGGGTGACCCCAGTGGGCCAATTCTGCTAAATAACTGCAACTGCACGTTTACGCCTGTCACTTGAGTCGTGCAGGAATAGTGCAGTGCCGATAGGTGTATTCTACTAAAATTTCCTGCACTGCAACTACGCTGCAACTGTGCGTATCCTGCAAGTAAACTATTTAAAACCTGAAATGTTGCCATATTTCAATCTAATAAAACTGAATTTTTATTTAATGTTGACTCCTATAGTTTGACCTTGGTTGCCGGAGTGGAGGTATTTCTAACCGAAAAGAAGCTTTACTTAATTATATTTATCCACAAACATCTCCCAAAACAAAGCAAATATAATTCACCGCTTCAGAATATTAATTTCACTTCGCAAAAGTTGCTCAAGAGTAACGTTAACAAAACTGCAAGTAAACTCCTTCAAAACATCTGTCACCGGTATACAAATGTCAAAACAATTTATCAGAATACGATTATATTGCAGGAAACGTGCAGTTGCAGTGCAGGTTTTTTAACAGAATAGCGATTCATTTACTGCAACATTCCTGCAACGTCGCTGCTGTCAGATCGTTTAACAGAATACCGAAACGTCAAAATGTACGCATTTTGACACATGCCGCGCTGCAGTGCAGTTGCAGTTTTTAGTAGAATCGGCCCACTGATGGATCTAACCATATTAAGTAAAAATAATTTGGAAGCTCGCAGGGCAGCGTGTGAGTTTTGGTTTGTAGCGGCGCACCACGGGTAGCGATAATTCCAGAGATCCGTATAAAGCTTTCTTCGTCGGCGTGTCTTCGTGGGTCGGAGTGATACCTATACAATAAAGCCTGCGTACTATAGCTCGGGTTCGTCTTCATTGGCTGTCCAGAGAGGAGTCATTAGAACTATATGCTCCAGGGGTGGGTAGTAATAATCAATAAACCCTTCTTAATCTCAGCCATCACATTTCGCAATAGTTCCAATATCTGCTGATATCACTACTGTAAGTACGGGACTTACCGCGATTTGTTAAGTATTTCAGCGATGTTGCAAAATAACGTTGCAAACAATAATATAAACAACTGTGAAAGTTTAAAATTATACATCTGCCATTGATATCGCTTGGAGCGAGTTGCGGGGATTGTAGTAAATCGATCTTCTCGAAAGAACCTCTGCGTATTGGATCCACATATTCGAGTACGCCTATTACCTACCGTGATCAGATACAAAAAACAAACAGTTACACTTATGTCAACCAGGAGTCATCCTATATTATGTTGTTAATTGATGATATATTAAACTTACCTATCCATCTATATAAATTGATTTGAAGATCATTTGTGATCAATGAAAATCGACTTCGTCAAGACTAGATCCCGCTTTCGTTTAAGTGTCAGCGCACGCGCATCCCATGTGTACGCAGTGTTACGCAAAAGCACGTAACCATTATAATATTATATTTCCTGCAAACTATAAACGTTAACCGCGTGTTCTTTTTCTCATTTTAAATCGTATTGGTGGAATTCTGCAGTTCCCATTGGTGGACTTTATACAACACTAACTTGTAGCATTAAATCTGCCAGCTTTGTCCTTATCATGTGGTTAGTAAAGTGTAAAATAAATTATATAATTAATTCAGACCGGGTTGTGCATAGCTGAATAGTTTATTATTTTTTGTGGATACGCATGTATAAAAACGGATATAAAAAATTGTAAAGACAAACCCAGCAAAAACAACATAAGCAGGTTGCAACATTAGTGACATGTTATTCAATCTAAGGCTGTAGTAAAATTTTCTTAGTCTATTGAAATTTTTTAGGGTAAGCCCTTGTAATACCACAATACTAATGATTAGTTAGATCTGATTAGTTTATAAGTCACGCAATAGATGACAGCGGCAAGAACACTATCATGCGACAAAAAATCGTAACCCGGCCGCTTTATGTAGGTACTCATTCCTTGTTTATACGACGTCAAACATGCAGTCACTGAAAGCACGACGTCGACATGATGGACAGGCAAGCCGTACTCGTATAGTATGGTCCGCTGTTGATTTTATATGTCGATATACAAACACGTGAAACAACGCCTATCCGTGATCGCTCTATACATCACCAAATGTTTCAGCTTCCCGCAGCACGCCCCGTACAACAGGCTGTTTTACGCCCCGCGTCTCCCTAAACCCTGAATGAGAGCATGTGCGAAAATTATAGTTGGTGGAACAAGTTGCCAGAACGAACACATGTTTTTTAAGCTTGACAGATCAGTTTGTTTCAAATGCAAATCAATCTTACAGCTCGCGAAATTTTGCTGTTTCAAAAAAAATACTATTTAAACTGATAGCGGCTTACGCTAACCATTAGTTAAGTTTAGTCGTCTATTAGTTAGCGCGGCGGCGCGACCGGGCGATGCGCCAGCGCCGGTGCATCGGCCGCGTTGCGCAATGCACTATAAATACAGTCCTGTGACTAACGCCGAGCAGCGGAGAAAGTTTGCACCAATTATTAAACGGTTTATCTTATCTACTATTAAGTAATGTTTATGAAACATTTGTGTGAAGTACGTATATGTAAGTGCAAGTATTTTGGGTGATTCAGATAAATAAAGCAGAAAACTTAAAAAGAGAGAGTTAAGTGACTAATTTATAGTCTAAGCTAGTGTTCAGCAAACTTTTTATATTCAAGGCGTACCTACCAAATGATATTAGATTTCTACATAAAATAATATTTTTTTAAATTAATATATGTATATAACAAATAATGTATAGTGCATCAAAGCAGCCCGTCTGCGGAAGTGCCTCCACTTCACAGAAATTCTTCAAATTTTGGCTGCAAGTATCAACTAGCTGGAGGATTGTTGTCAGTTCACTAGTGAGTTCCAGAGTAGTTTAGCAGCGCGGGTGGCAACGGACCACCCTCCTTGTGTTGCAAGTATTCATAAGTTGCGGTAAGAGTTCACAACAGGTGAGCGGTATATTTGTATGCGTCCTGGGGTTGTATAAAAAATGACTGTCAGTTTTAGGAGTGCACGTCAGAAGTGAAAAGTTTTCAGCTTCACAAACTTGTAAGTAAATATTATTTTTGGGTTGTGAAGAAATATTTATTAGGAAGTCATTTTTATTAGAAGTTACTTTTATCAACACATTAACATAGTAATAAAATTTTCATTTATTGCGCTGTTTTACACGTAAAAGAATGATTATTATCTATATAACACAAGCAAACAAATAAAATGTAATAACAACAAGGCATTTTTACACACATCTACATATACATATATATAATGTTTCTGAGAGCGACGGTCACGCGAGTTCAGTGCCTTTTCCCCATCTTAAATGCGCCCAACGTACCTACTTAACGAAATTTTCATTTCACAAATAGTGCATTAGCAGAGGCACCTCCTTACCTTATGAGTTCTAGTGTCTTCATTGGCACTTCTACTGCGTCATATTGAGAGATAAATACAATTTTGACTATATATATATATATATTACATATCTTCCGAGAGCTAGGGTGCATCAAAAGCAGCCCATCTGGGGAAATACATCCACCTCACAGAAAACCGCAGCCAAATAACTACTCCTAAGAGGGTTATTGTGTTCCTGCGTGTCAGTGAGGTCATCAGTAAGCTCTTAGGGAGTTGCTGTGTCAGCAGCAGAGTAATACTTAATATATTGCAAGCGTTCATAAGGCTACGCTAACCGCTTTAGACCACGTGGCTTGTTTGCGTCCCGACGTATAAAAACATATTGCTATTTCGAACAGTTGGTAAGGTTCACCCCGAACATAGTAGAAATTCACTCACTCCAATTCTAGTTATTACCACAGGTACTTTATTTTAAAAACCATTCGAAAGCTGATTGCGTTTTATAAATTTACACGTACTTAAATTGGTTTCGAAGACAAAACGCATTACCGTGATTTCCGCGTGCGTCACCGCGAGATATTGCTCAAGGAAAGTAATTTTTCATACTTTGTTAATAAACCATGTATTTCTATAAATGGGCAGGCGAGATTCGAGCACTGATGGCTTTCATCGCGGCCTAGACATTTCGGGCGTGCGCTTCATGCGACAAGCCAGATATTTTTTACAAGTGACATTGTAAAAACATATGGACCACCTACATGGTTAACGGGTACCTTTATATGGTCCCAGTAAATGATAATGGTAGCAGCAAACGTCACTAGGCAAATGATAGAAACGTATAATAGTTTTAATTATTTATAAATTATATTATTGTAATTATATTTTCATGATAAATGAACGAAAAATTTTAATATATCCATCTATATATAACTTCACGCCAAATCCCTTACGGGTACGCATAGGTATCACAGAATGAAAAATGAAAAGAATTATACCTCAACTTAATCCATTAGTATCTGACATAGATTGTTTACTTTGTTACGAAAAAAAAATGTATATGGCAAGCATGTAAAATGTACGTAATTTTGGTGAAGAATTAAGTAAGATATTTTTAGGGTATCATTTAATAGACTATATGTCTACGCCAAGTTCCTCGCTGGGAAGGCAGAGAGAGCCGAGCGCCACATGTCTAGCCTTATTATTAAATGCAGGTGGCTAACAACCAGAAAGAAAACGATACATTGCGTGTTGCACCGCTGTCCACGCAGCACCTCTTATTAACGTATCGGATACGTACGCCACCGAGGTGGTGCCACCACCAAAATTGCCGCTAGAGTGGCCAACGGCGCTAAATTAGTGTGATATCCCACCCCCTAATGTGCCATCGGGGTGGCCGACATTATTAATACGAAAGAGTTCTATGTTCGATTGGCATTGGTGTTTGATGGTCAGCTCTGTTTATCATTAGCACAAAACTTAAATTGTTCCTACTTATATGAAGTAAGCTTCATACATATCTAACAGCTGGATTTATAATTTTCGAAGTTTACATGGTTTTTTTTGTACGTCAGTTGGTATACCAATGACTAAAAATAGAAAATAAAACCACTAGTCATCATCACCATGCCGATGGTGATCTCACGGTGGCTCCGTACTGGGAATAACACACCCGCTACGGCAGGCAACAACACATATATATGCAGGCTATACAAATATTTACGCCGATGAAGGAGTAGAAAGCGCAACATTTGAAGTATCCATTTCTAGCACCACATACATCGGGTCCCTAACGTCTAGAAAAAGTTGAGTGTGGCCGCTGGTAAATAACCAGATTTATTGTGTCGTAACTGGAGGGTATGTACACACAGAAATCGCCTCCCATAACTCATTACACCGTGCCTCGCGCCCTAACACGGAAGCGTTATGAGCCTACGCATTGTTTGCAACAATTGTTTTCCCATTTTCATGCGGGGAGCCCGGGGCGTCGCTCCCGCGGCCGCGTGGTGACCGCCGGCGACCGTGCGTCGACCTCGTCCGCCGCCCGCCGCGGCCCGACTGCCACACCGCACCGCACGGTCTTCTCGCATGCTTTCACGCCAACTTGATTCCAAATTCGAATTTCTTTTCAATCGTCGAGGTTTACAAAGGTTTTTTTTTTTTAATAGACACGGCCAGCATTTACCGTATAAAAAAAAATGCAGCAATAACCGCATGACTGCCCAACCGCTGAGATTCAAATTTCATGTATCTTCTTTTACGTTACCTGAGTTAACGTAGAGCTTCTTGTTAGAAGAAAAACATAACAGCCGTGGTTTGCATTTGACACATGCTCTATTTCAAGATGAGTTTAAAATAAATGTAAATAATATTATAACGGCAAGGTTCTTCTATTCTGGTCTGCCTGACCCAGCCAATATAGATGCAGTCCTTGAGACAACACATCGATACATTATTTTGATGGTCGTCCGTCATTGGTGACCGTTTCTCACGGGTGCATGCTTTCATCTATTGTAGAAATATTAATGCCGTAATGGGATATGTATGTTATAATCTAATATCGTATATTTTATAGCTCAAGCACATTTTTATTGTGACATAAGTGTGAATTTTATATTCATTCTTTTGACGATTGTCTTCTGGTCAAGCAACAAGTTAACATGTCCTCTATCCCGTGAACCACATATGATTCATGAAGCCAAGCCTGTTTCCTAGTGGCTAAATAAACGTATACTTATTGGTTACCGTTCCAACACCAAGTGGCTCCCCTGTTCATCATAGTATTTGCAGCCGACAGACATGGCATTAAGTATGTTTTGATAGTCTCACGATAATATAATATATATTATCGCTTCCTATACAAGCTATTTGAATAACAAAGATCACATTATGAATGCGTATATGTAATATGAAAATACTAAAATAAACATCGAACGTAGATCAGTGAAACTACCCTCTATACCCTTGTATAGGGATGGTCACACCCCTGGCGGTGCGAGTGTCCATAGGCTACGGCAACTTTTTTTTATACGACGTCAGCAGGCATACAAGCAAACGATCCACATGATGGAAAGCGGTTACCGCAGCCTATGAACGCTTGCAATACATTTAGCTTTACTCGCGCGACGCCACCTCAACTCCTTAGGAGTTAACTGGTGACCTCACTCACACGCAGAAACACAGCAACCCTTTAGGGAGTTGTTAGCTTTTTATGAGGTGGAGGTACTTCCACAGATGGAGTGATTAGATAGATAGATAGAGATGCGCCCTACTTCGCTTGAAAATCTCAGTGTTGTATAAACCGTGAGTCCCGTTAAAATCCTCGAAAGTAATCGCAGAACTATAAGGCAAGCCATTGCGAGAACTAGCCAATCAATTCTTATGTTCAGATGGGATGTATCATGCATTAATAAATCATCCACGGGCAGTGCTTGATAGTTTTATGCGAAGTTTGCATCACGTGTGTATTTTTATCCTGTCGATTGAGACAATGGCCTGTGTTTCGGGTGCGTCGCCCCCTGGCGGCACTCCAGTGACACCTACGCACAGGGTAGAAAACGATAGCTGTGTATACACACCCTCCAATATCAGGTAAATAAATACGAGAAGATATACACCGCTGCAAGTAATCGGTACAAAATGGCGCCGGTACGTAGATAATTAAAAAAATATATCCTTGTGGCATCTGGCTTTGCAGTGGCATGTGTCGCGTGAAGTTAACTTTATTGTGTGTTCTATGTAACATGTAGTACATATTTAATTATCATATCTACAGTCTTCAGTGATTGCATTTAAAAGTAAAGGACCATAACTAAACACGCCATGTACTACTCACTTAAATTAGATGTACGGAGTTATTAGAAAAATAAAAATGCTCTACACGCATATTATATTACGCAGATAGATAGTCATAGAAACATACGGCCCGCCTGGTTTAGAGCGGTTACCGTAGCCTATGAATGCTTATATTACATTATCACTCGCGCTATGCCACCTCTTCTTCTAACACAGCAACTCCTTAGGAGCTTACTGGCGACCTCACTCACACGCAGGAACACAACGACCCTCCTAAGAGTTATTTGCCTGTGATTTTCTGTGAAACAGACATGTTCATGCATATAAATGTTTATCCTGTGTGGGAATCGAACCCACGAGCGTTGGTGTCCAAGTCGCGTTATTACTGCTGCGCCACCGAGCTAATCATTATCTTTGCAGTGCTTGAGCTTGGGAAAGCTCTGATGATGAGTTTTTTTTTTAATATACTACTTCCGGAGGCACACAAGCATACGGCCCGCCTGATGTAAAGCGGGTACCGTAACCTATCAACGCTTGCGATATGTTAAGTATCACTCGCGCGATGCCTCCTCTGCCGCTTACACAGCAACTCCTTGGGAGCTTACTGGTGACCTCAGTAACACAACAACCCTCTAGGGAGTTGTTATTTGGCTATGGTTTTCTGTGAGGTGCAGGTACTTCCCCAGACGGGTAGCTTTGACGCGCCCTACCTCTCTTAAAATATCCAGTCCAAGAAAAACAGACATGTTCAAGTACACAAATGTTCCCCTTGTGTGGGAATCGAACCGATGAGCGTTGGTGTCAAAGTCGTAACTAATGAAAAATAATAATGAAATGCATTTGATTGAACACGCTGTAAGTTCTAAATTTCGAATGTCTAATAAGGATACAGAGTGAACTGACAGATCACAGATAATATAAAAATAATCAATTTAATACAATTGCCAGTTTAAAAATAAAATGTCAATATATTATTTCGACAAGAGTACAGATAATACAAAACACTGTTATATGATATTGCATAGATAAAATAGTATTGCAAAGTGACCAACTGTTGATACTACTACTCACCGTTATATATCATTGTAGATAGGTACTGACTACATGTCGCGCTATGAAAATTAAAATAACGCAAACATGTAACTTTAAGCATTTATTCCACAGAACAATAAACAAGTTATACCAAGGCGACTGACGAGTTATTTAAACAGATAACAATAATTAACAGATACATAATCTTTATTGTTGCAATTCTCAATGACTGGCGATTCCCAAGCCCGCAGCGCGTAAAATAAAAAATAAAAAAAGTAAATGCGCGCAAAATTTAAATAGCCATTGTTAATATTTTTATTTTTTAAATGACAATACTGAGAAGATGGCCGTGCGAGATTATTGACAGAGGAGACCTGTTACATAATAAATAGTAATGGCAAAAGTTGTGCGAATGTAACAGTGAATGTAAACACAGAACCAACTGAATCCAATAACTATATTAGAAAGATTGTTAATATAATGTGTTATAGATATCACAAACCATACAAATACCTAATAAATGAAATAAACTGTCAGTCACATGTCGCATTCGCACACAGATAATGACATTGTTGGCTATGGTTGGTTTTAGATACTTAACAATCTATACATATAAGTAAAATTGAAGTGTCTGTCTGTGATTTCAAAATAAAGACTTTATCTTAAGCTCATGTTATTTTCACGTTACTAAAGCCTAAATACGCATTTTTTACTTTTTGTCTGTCTGTCTGTTTGTTTGTCCGGGCTAATCTTCGAAATGGCTGAACCGTTTTTAACGGGACTTTCACTGGTAGGTAGAGGACTGTTCAGAGAAGAATATAGGGTACTTTTTATCCCGTGAATATTTAGGGTTCCTGCGTAAAAAATGAAAAACTGTTAAAATTAGGGGGAAATATCTTCCCCTTCGGGGGACTGCAATTTTATTTTTATTATTTTTATAGAATACGTATTTTTGTAACATAAAATAACTACGCTTTTTTTATGTAATATAAATAAAATATATATACGTTGCCTCCTGTAAAGGTCAATAGATAGCGCTGTACGAAAATTGAATCGCTCTATGGTTGCATCTACGACCCTGAACTTTGTTTTTTTTTCAAACATTTCATGTCTACAGAGAAATAAAGGGTTCTAAAAGCTCAAATCTCATGCGTGCGAAGCCGCGGGCTTCTGCTAGTATTTTATAAAAATCTAGTATTATAAATCAATCAAGGTGTTCGGCACATTTAGTGAAAATCTTAAATTATGTCATCCGTATACATCAGACAGAGACATTGATAAAGCGCTCTAAGAGGTACGTAATTTATGCTACGAATTCATATCCCATACAAACAAAATACATATACTTAATAGATCAAAAGTTACATTATGAACAGATCATCGGGAGTCACTTTAAAACATTCCATGTAATTTCTACGCGGTTTGACATTTGATAGTGACGGGCCCGCGGCACAAATGTCAATGTTACGGGTTGTAGATAGGGCGCGTGTG